>BJKM01000001.1:4407500-4825000 GCA_015082035.1 Chaenogobius annularis
ATGGTTATTATTCAGCTATGCCTCCATTTAGTTCTCTGGATTGCAGCAACACAGAGGAAAAGTGTATTTCTATTCAGCAGTCACATTTGAATGTATTTCTGTCTGTCTAGTAGTAAGGAGGCGTTACACTTGCAGTGTAGCAGTAATCATATTTTTACAGTTGCCATAGTTGTCCGTTTTATCACAGAAATTCCTCAAACTGACAGATTTGATTGTGCATGGGTCAGTGAGCTTCAGCATATAGGCAATGGCTTGGCTGCTTTTTTGACAGACTATCTACAAAGTGACACACTTGTCAGTACTGATGTCCTCCGTTTTCATCACCTCTTGAGTATTTGCAGCTGCCCACTTTTGTCTAAAACTATTTCTTAATTTCATTCTTGTCTCATGTATTAAACCTTAGAATTTGAGATGCCTTGCAGTGTTGGGGTTTATCTTTTAAAATACATAGATCACAATCTATAAAACGTATACTAAACATAACAGATTGGTCTAGTTAATGATTTAATGATATAATTAAAAAAAACTTTCTTCCTATTTATCTGTTGTTGTGAAAATTTTAGTGCTTGTGGATGATACTTGGGAGTATCCGGTCCAGTATTTTGTAGTTTTGTTTTTGTTGATGAATTGTCCGCTGGTGTACTACAATATGACAAATGTCCACCAGCGTGAGAGTTGGAGAGAAGGGTAGGCATAATAAGCCTTGGCTTCTGCCTACACCTGGTCAAATAACACTTTTGTTATCTTGTTATGTGCTTGGATGTAGAGCACTTTTTGTTTTTGTTTTTGACCAAACAACAAAAAATACATTTTAAAAATATCCTTTTTGGCTTTTCAGAGTTACTCAAGATGCTCAGAAAATTATTGTTGACCCTGCCCCATACAGTCCCACCTCTCCTTTTACTTCTCTCTTGTTTTTTCTTAAACAGTCATACATTTAGGATTCAATTGTGTCCCATAGCCATTTTAGCACAATTGAAAAAGAAAATCCACTGCTCTCTACCATGAACAGCATCTTTCTGTAGTCACGCTCATCAGCCTGGTCAAGCTGTGCACCACTTTGGTTTGATGATGTTCACGGTTACAGGTAGGCAAAAATCAGTGCTGCAGTTTTCAACCAGAAATCAGTCTACAGGAAAAATTTCTTCTATAGGCTTCATAACTATAAATGTTAATGTTCTTGTCACAGCTAAAACGTGTCCAAGATAAAAGATGACCATTGCCAACTTGTCTAATTACACATATCTTATCACATACTGTATCATTTCTAAGATGGACCTGTGTAGGTTGCCTCTATGTATGCTAACCTTGATGATCATTTTTATCCTCTGGCCTTTGGGTTGTTCTCCAGGGCTGGTTTTGGCCATTTTTAGTAAAAAAAAATACACCTTTTGAAATAGACAAAACTCTGTTAAGTTCTTTATTTCTTGATAGTTTTTAATAAAATTCGCAACATGGTGATGGCTTCTTTTTTTAAGCGTCCAGGTAAAAGTAGTTAAAAGCAGAGGAGAAAGTGTTTCTTTTAAAGCTTTATACAACTACAAGGTAGACTTAATGTTCTTTAATCTCTTGATTGCGCCCTGTATTGCTGAAACTGTTATTTCAACTCCTCATTTTTTATTTTGCTCTTTGGCCATGGCGGGTAAATTTACAGCATGTTAGGTAAATTGGCAATTTCAAATTGCCCTTAGTGAATGAATGTCAGAGGGATGAGCTGGCCCCTGTCCAGGGTGTATTCCCGCCCAAGGCCCAAAGTCATTGGGATAGGCTCCAGTCACCCGCGACCCTAACAGGAACAAGCGGTAGAAAATTAATGAATGAGAAAAGTTTTGCCACTTCTGTGAGGAATTCAAGAGGAGACGACTAAGGCATTGTTTTTTCATTTCTGCTAGTTCTTCTGGTGACTTTTGAAGATAGAAAACTCATTCTCAAAATACCAGCTGAGGCAGAAATGCTCATCAGCAAAATGCAAAACACAGAGAACTGAACTGCAGCAAGAAATGGATCCACTAAAATGGGGTATGTGAGTTCAAGTAACGGGCTGATTCCACTTCATGCCGTTCCGCTGCACCCCAGAACGCCTCCGTCTGAAGGCGCAGACCCTCACTTTTTGGATGCGTGTTCTCTCCTCAGGGAGCCATGAGTAACTCATGAAGGGCATGCACGGAGGGAAGAGTTTGTGAAATAAAAGACGCATGTCCTGACCGGCCGACGCAGAAGTTCGACAAACCTAAACTTTTTTGGCAGCTGACACGGTTGAGACACCAATCAGAGATTATGCTCCATGACGTACCACACATTTGTCATCCGGAAGAAGGACCAAAAACAAACAAAGAAATCATCCAGACGCAGCTCAAATGGTGATATTCACTAACTCTGCTCACCTCTGAACTATCTGGTGAACCCAAGCAAGCCGTAGAGACGAATCATCTCCGTTTTTGGCTTTGTTAAGCCAAATACACCAAAGCCATTCTCTCAACCTTTTCTACCATCGGACCAAGGAGAACAGCCACACCAGGAAATACAAGTCCTCCACAGTTTATTTTTTTGAAGCCAAAGCGTCTGACTTCAAATGTACACTCGTCCAACTCGGGGCTCCGGCGCGCGGAATTTTGAACATTGCAGTCTGAATGCTCCTTTACTTTAAGCTACTTTCTTTCATTTTGTTTTTTTGTGTTTGTATTGCTAGAACAACGATCAGTTGTTGATGATAATGTAACCATGCTTTAGACAATAATGATGATAATAATAATAATAACGCATACATGCTTCATACGTTTGAGTTATTGATCTGATACATAGTTGGGAGCTCCATATTGGCTATTTTGTACATACACACTGTGTCTAGTTACATGCACTCATCTGAGTGCTAAATGTGGGAGATTTGGTTTGTGAGAAATAGTGGTAGTGGTCAAGGGATGCAGTGTATTTAATTTTATGAGAGGTTTGCTTCCGGGAGTAGGCATTTGGTTAAGAAGAAGGGGAATCCTCAAGTGCTACAGGAAATTAAAAATAGAAGGGAATAAATTTATGGTCTGACTTCACAGGAAATAGTTAAGGAAAATGCTCTTTACCAAACAAAGGTATTATAAGAGTGGATCAAAATTTTCTAAATTATTAGACTGGAAACTTAGAAAACAACCAGCTAAAAGTGCCTTTTTATGAGACAAGCATAACAATTTAACCAAACCACAAATAAACAGACCAAATACAATTGTCATTTGAATCTTTCTGCAAAAAAATTTCTCTAAAATTTCTGGAGATGAAGAAGATTAAATCAGTTATTTTCTGGACACCCTCAATTAGCCTTTTATGACCTATGAAAAAATTTGGACCAGAAATAACAATTTTGGAAATACTGGGTGCAATCAAGAGACTAAAGAACAATACATCTCCGGGGAGCGATAAGTTCAACTCGAAGTGGTATGAAGCTCCCACTTTAAAAAAAGACCTGTTTCTAGTATGGACTATTGTATATACACCTCTATTATGTCCCAAAAAATTGAACAAATATTCTCTATATTTCTCTCTGCATTTTGCTGACAAATATCAGCTGGTATGTCTTGAGTGAAATAGACTATCTTGCCATTCTAGTGGAGGTGTGCCTTGTCAATCTAATAGAACTGTCTGTGATTTAGGAACCGCATTATCAGGCCACATGGTGGATCAGCATCTCCCCCTCTCCTACCCTGTCAGTGTGCCCTTTCCCTAGTGAAGTGGGGGATCGTAACTGGGGTCCCGGATACCAGGGCTGGAACCACAGATCAAGAACCCTTCAATGTCACTTTCCTCCTCTCCCTTCGGAACTCCCACAAGTCTTAGATTCTTTCTGCGAGATCTGGACTCCTGATGCAGAAGCTTGATTTTCATAGCCTGTAGTTTTCCCATCTAGGCTTTAAGCTCTCTCAGCTTATTTGTATTGTCGGAGATGTGCTACTTAGCTTCTGCCATATATGTCTGTCAATTCCACTCATGTCCACTTTCTGGACTGCAATGTCCAACTCTATTTTACCGAAACAGAGTTTTCAGCCCTTATTTCAGCTCCCGTAACTGCATTTCCACCCCTTTTATTTTGAATGCACATTTTGAAGTATTGCATAAGTCACGGGAGGTGGAGATGCCAAATATTATGTTTTGAACCCTTAATTCACATAAAAGTTTGTAGACTTTTGTTTTTCGTGCATAACAGTAAAAGTGAATCTTGAAAGGTGGAAAGGCTTTTAATTGCATAAACTCATTAAGCGAATATTAAAACTCACTTAACCGTCAGACTACAAACATGCTCCAGGTGGCACCAAAGCGGACACAGGTGATGAACAAAGCCAAAATGATCAGCATCACCCATCAGGTTGGTTAGTTACCTCCAGAAAATCTAGAGCTAAACAAACATCGATGCACTGCACAAAAATAAAAGATCTTGGCCAACCATAACTTGTCCAGAAACACACATGCATTGTTTTGGTGTAATCCCTCATTCGTCCAGGAGTGTGCCATAGTAGAGATTCAGTTGTAGTCATCTCAACGTTTCGACTCTCATCCAAGAGTCATTCTCAATCTGTGAAACAAGTCTGAGAACTCAGGTTTATATCCTACTCTGTGAAAGCCCCTGCCCACAGGGCGGGACCTCCTGATAATGGGCCATTGAAACTAACTGAGATGAGGTCCCGCCCTGTGGCGAGGAGAATGACTCTTGGATGAGAGTTGAAACGTTTTGTTTTGAGTCCAGATTACTACAACTGAATATTTTTCTACATATATGCATTGTCTAAACTTCATTAGAGGATTGTTTGTTTGTCTAACATTTAAAGTGTTGCAACACTTTAGCGTTCGTTCTTTTCAACTTCAGCGTAACATTGTGGCAAAAATGGAGGCAGTAGCCTTTTGTTTGGAAGTAAACCTGTCCTATATCATTATTAAAGTGTTAACAACCTGTTAAATTTCAGACATGACGGAAAAGTACGCAGCTAACAGCTAAATAACAGAAAGTCTGTCTCTAGCCAAGCCAAACCAAACAGACTGTGCCCGGTGCGCCCTCTGCAGGATTATTGTCTCGACACAGAGCAGACAGGTGGCTCCTGTAACCAGGTTACAAACTACCAGTGCTTGAATGCTTGTATGGAAATGGTACCAAATTTTCATTTTTTATTCGCTTTTCTTATTCGAATTGAGTTAATACGCGTATTTTGTGAGGATGGAAAAGCAGTTAATGATGCCATCTTTCACTGCAATGCGATCAGCATCTCCACCACCACCCGTTCATTGAAGAGCCGCAGTTGCAGACACAGACACCCAGTCTAAGCCTGGTGGGGGAATAGCCGCCATGCTATGTGTCAGAAATGTAAAAAAAAATGACCCATGGGTGTCATAGAATTGTTTTCTTATATTTGGTAATGCCCTTCCTGACTACAGACAACCTAGTGGTATCTCTTATGAGCTGCAAACCCTTAACCTTCCACATTAGGGGATGACTTCTCTACTCTTGGCAACTCTCTTCGCATTTAAGATCATAGAAGAGCAATCTGCACATCCCTTTGGATTCTCTACCACTTTCATTTTTTTTACCGTTTGTACATCAAAGCCTCCCTTAAATGTCACCAGAGATGCTTCCTCCCAAGGAAACCCACGATTGCTTTAGCACAAGGATAATGGCCCCTTCTCGGTTTACCCATTTAGCCTGCAAATTAATTAAATCTTTCTTATTAATGTTTTAAAAATCTCTAGAGCATTGAGCATAAAGGTTTTTGTGGTATATATTGAAGGAGATGGTATTAGCAGGATATTGTTTGTGCTGGCTTACATCAGTCAGGTTTAATTAGGATTTTAGGATAGAAAGAAAATCTCCAGGCTGTATTTTTAAGCTTGGTATTTTGGTCATCTATCTGCTCGCATGTGGCCCAGAATTCTTTAGGCACTATTTTTGACTCGTCTGAAGATGTGATCAGTTCAGTAAATAAAGCAAACTTCACATAGCTTGATTTCCACATCAGAAACCAGATTTAGCCTTTTCTTCCCAAAATAGGATCAACAGCATCCAACGAGCATGCCCTTGCAAAAGTCCCCATCTTCAAACCTTATTAAAATTAATTACCATTATAATGACGTCAACAAGAGCAAAGCTGCAGTCTGTAAAAGCATTCTGATGTAAAAGTCTTGTTGTACTCCAAAAACTACTCAAATAAACTGAGTTGACTGGACCCAAAAAAATCATACTTTTTTTTTTGCCTCGACATAGTTTCCAAGATAATTCCAGGAATAAATCAAACTATCATAAACAACTTGGCAAATCATATTCTGGAGTTGAAGGTTAAAAATCATCTAACTGAAAATGCCCATGGCCCTGTCCCACACTTGACTGAAGTGTGCATTTTCTGCAAGTGCACAAGGGCGCAGAGAGGTAATGTTAAACCGCAGTTGAATTAATGCCACAGCGCAGTTTATTTTGGATGGTTTAACTGTTTAACTGTTCCACACTTGCTGTCCCACACTTGCTGTCCCACACTTGCTGTCCCACACTTGCTGTCCCACACTTGCTGTCCCACACTTGCTGTCCCACACTTGCTGTTCCACACTTGCTGTTCCACACTTGCTGGAAGTGCGGAGAGAAGCCCGTGGTGAAGTGCGCATTAAAAGATTCTAAGAATTGGGACACTTCAGTGGCTCGTTGTTAACGTGCATTTGAAGTGCACAAGTGCATGTATTGGGGCATAAGAATTCCTTTCTGAGAGCTGTTGTTAAAGCAATAGCGCTCTTCAAATCAAAATATTACCTAATTCGAATGTGGAAAAGGTCCTCACCACAATTTTTTTTTTCCTGAAACGAATGAACAAAAGCTGCACAAAATAGTTGATGAAACAAACAGAAAAAGTTAGAAAATCAAACAATAAAATGGAAACTATCGTCATCTGTAATTGTGTAAAGCTTACAAAAGTGCATGTGTGCTAAATTAACCCTTTATACATGTACATGTATTTGTGATATAGAACTACTGAGCTGTCTTTCGATATTTGTCACACAAAATTGTGGAAGCTGTGTTCTATTTTTATGCCTGGTACTTGCATGTTTTCTTGTTTACTTCTTGATTATTTGTCATTTTCCTAGTAATTTAGAAGAAAACAGTAGGGCTCTCGTATTTGTGCTCAGATATTGGTCAATAAAAGACGTCAAGTTTGATTGCGCCTAACTAGACAATCCTTTTCAGCAAGGAAAAACTCCAAATATTTATGAATTAATGGTTTGTTTGTATTTTTATTCCAAATGAGAACCAACTAGAAATTAATATTCACAACAACCATGGTTCTTCTTTTCTTTTCTTTTTTTACAAGCACTGTCTGTCAGCGCAGCAATCTCTCCAATCAGGTATAGAAGAGACAGTCCCTTAGGGACACTGAGCATCCTGCAGGCTCTGAGTGTTTGATGTTGAAACGGTCCACCTCGGGTTTAGAAGGGCCCCCCTATCGCACGAGGAATAGGCTAAATGTCATCCCTCACCCTCCACTGTGCGTACTGTGTGGAAAGAGAAACGTGCTCCATGTGGCAGTACTGTATGTGGCAAAGGGAATGCTATTTCTGGACGAGAATGAGGTCATGTATGTACCCAAGTGCAGTTTTAACACTGTAACAAGCAAGTGGTGGGAGATTAATCAAAACATGGGTTTTTATCCATATTTTATTTTATCAATTTATTTTTTACAATGGAGTATAAAGGCCAACCCAAAAAAAAAAAAAAAAAAAGCGGAGCACTATGAGAATAAACTCGTAAATTAACGAGAATAAATGTAAATTAACGAGAGAATAAAGTCGTAGTCCAAATGGCTTTAGATGAGTTAAAAGGTAACACAAAAGCCCCCAGTAGATATCAAACTTTATAATACGGGCCGTTTAGACATCACAAACAATCATTTCCCCCGTGCAGTGCCCCCATGTCCTTCTGGTTAAGGGCCCACGTGCGGTGCTCTGCTCCTGGGCACTGGGCAGCACACTGAGAGCCACTCAGAGCCACAGCCGCAGGTGAGGAGTCTTGGACGGTTTTCACCAATAATCTGCTCCCTCGACTTCGGCCGCTTCACCCTTCAAAACTTTTGTATAAAGTCACCGTTCATATGAGTTTTTTGTGTGCATAGGTTTTACAACACAGCACTATGGGCTTGTGGAGCCGTGCGCACTGCGCCAGGGGCCAGAGCTCCAGACCCTGTACTGTGGGTCTGGGCCAGTGCTCCAGAACCTGTACCGCGGGTCTGGGCCAGAGCTGTTTGTGAATGCGTAACAGGAAAGGTGCTGCTTAACTGCCGTGGCGATCTGTCTTGCTTTTATGTAGTTCTAAGATGTTTACTCTTCCAAGCCCATTCGTTTGCGTTCTGAACGTCGCATTGACACCGGCCCCTAAACGTTTAAATGTCAGCTTTATTTTGACTATGACTTTATTCTAATAAAATGTATGACTTTATTCTTGTTAATTTACGAGTTATATTCTTGTTAATTTATTCTTGTTAATTTACAAGTTTATTCTCATAGTGCTCTGCTTTTTTTTTTTTTTTTTTTGAAGTTGGCCCTTATACTCCATCGTAATTTTTTAGAATAATCAGAATTGGGATATAAAAACGGCTGCATAAAGAGCTAATTAAAAATATTTAACACACTTTCTGTGTAATATGTGTCTGCACTTTTTTGGTCTACAGTCAATTATATTAATACTTCAACCAACACAGTATATTGTATTGACTGTATTTAACAGTTCTTAAAATTCATTGTTATTTTTCGGTAAGGAATGCCAGGGACTATATTACCTCAAAATATTATTTGTGAAAATACAGTTAATATAATTAATATCCTCCACCTCTTTGTGACAGACTACAGCTAGTAATGCCAGTGATAAAAGGTGTACATGTGGTGACTTTTGAAAGGCGTGTTTTAGGCATGACAGAACAAGTGAATGAGGAAACGGGCTGAAGGGAGCTGCGACACGTCCAGTGAACACAAGCGTCATGTTCACACTGTGGCGGGCAAAAGGCTGCGAGCTGTAGGTCAGAAAGTGTCTGACGGCCACAGCCAAATGGAGTTCACCTCTGCATGAATCTGCTCACATCCTCTGTGTCCTCCTCTGTTATCTGCCCTGCTCCACATGTCCACGGCACATTGATTCAGTAATCCATGGAGGCCAGGTTGTGTTATTGACTGACAATGTTAGCCAATTACAAACACAGTGAGACTATGTAAGAAGTAAAAGTGCTTTGAAAGACTTTCAATAGTCATGTTTGAAAGCATCATTTATGGCTTTTACATTAGCTGTTATTGAAGAATTTTGATATTTAAAATTGAAAATGAATGAGTATTGACCTTATTCCGCCCTGCCCACTTTTGCCTTAAGTGGAGCGAGGGAATAAAAATATGCTATAAAGTAGATTCATTTGTGTAACATGTCCACTTGATCATGTGCAATAAGTCAACAATGCACAGATTCCCTGGGCTGCCTGAAAACAACTTTTTATATTGTGTAGAACTTATTTTCTCTGGAGATCGGCAGCCTTATCTTAACTGACCGGAGGGAGGATTATGGTGATTTTTTTAAAAGAACAAATGAGCAGTCTATATCTTATTTCTCAAAAGTCAACTTTGCTTATTCATTGCCGTTTAAATTTAATCCGGCCAGCCAGATGAATTCTCAGAATTTTTCTGAATCTTTCTGAATCTATATTTTCAGACCTTCACTGTTGCAATCAATTGCAAATTGGGCCTGAAACACCAGTGGTTGAGAGACTGGACCCATCACAGGGCAGCATTGGGGTTTAGGCAGACCCAAATGTGAAGCGCCTAAATAAATGAAAACAAACATGGCCGTGCCAAGGAATATACTTAGGCTATTTTAGCACAAATAAAGACTATTTGGTTTTGAAAAGCGTGCATATAGAGGCATTTTGTGGATGGGAAATCAATTGGATTTAGCAAACATTTTATTTCACCGCTTGTTGCGATGCTTCAACTTGTCATTTGTAGCATTTGTTTGAATCAATGTTTAGAACTCAATTCAGAGTGTCAATCTGGTATTAGCCAAGTTAGTTTGATATGGGGCATTTTTAACATGACAATTATGTGGTCAGTGGTTCAGTTGCCCCCAGGAGAGAAATAAAAAATGTATTGCTATAAATAAAGTAAATTCATATAAACCGCTGGTAGAGTTTGTTAGTTCTCCATCTGTGAAGTCACAGCTTGTGTGGATCCCAGTGCTTTTTACCTTGCTGATTCTTTGATGAGTTCCAGCACATTAAGTTTTAGTGTCGTGAGTGTTTGTGCTTGTGTGTCTCCATCTATCAGTATGCACCCCGACCAGGCAGCTGCCAGCGCTGAGGCGGCTGTTGCTAAGCAATGCCATTTAAAATCCATCCTCTCAGAGTGTTGTAGCCCAGCTGTATTTGTCTCTGGATTTTGTTGCTAATGCCGGCTGGAAAGTGAAGTAACACCAGACATCTTCCTTGCTAGTCCTGTGCAATATTTTCTTTGCATGGTACAGCTCATTTAGCAGGAGTCTGTGCCTGCCTCGAATGGCTTTCTAAGTAAAGAATGTGCACTGCTTTCCTGGGAGCTGTTCAGTAATAGCAAAAGAGTGGGTTTGCCATTTGATGATTAGTTTGAAAGAATGTCATTATGACATATCCTGGTGTGCGGCATGTCGATGAATAGTATTAGAGCACTGTGCGGAGGTGTGTTTGTGTGTACCGGTTTTCAAAGCACATCTGTTCCTTTTAAGTTATCAGCGTGCTCATAAATGCATCTCCAGATTGGAGGCTCTATGCTATGGGGGGATTTGACATGGCATAATATTTCCACTTATATCACATTATCTAATGTTCTTCCCTAAGCCATTTGAAACAGATGAACTGCTGCTCCTACTACGCACATACCGCACAGTGCGTAGGGCATTAAGTGCTCCGAAGGGCACCAACCTGACCAGGCAGTTTGGATTGAATGACATAGGCTATTTGCGCTGCAGCTGCACTGTTCCTTTTACATCGCCTTCAGTAGGCATAGTCTGTCCTTAGTTTTTATCAATTCAAACTCGCACTCCATATGAAGTTTAAGATGTGCAGCGGCAGCTACACGAGCCATGGTTTAAACAGACGCAGACAGATCAGGGGCACAGCTGGGAACCTCGCATACATATTCTACGAACCACAAAGGGCAAACATGTCTTTAGATGATGAAAATTGGCCTCATATTCAGTTAGAAACCGTGAAAAAGAGAGAATGAAACAATACGTGATGCGTCAGCTGGCGCGGCGTGTACAAAGCTAAAGTTCAACTTGTTATTAATCATATTTTCTTAAATGCAACAGAAAGCGTTAATAGTTTACTGCAAGGAAATGTAGGGACTGTGCGGGCCCTCATAATAAACTTAGTGAGTATTTTGCTGCTAATATTATTATATAAAAATGCGCCAGAATACAGAAAATGTAATTATTTTTGTTGAAAACTTCTTGGTTGAGAGCCTGCAGATCCCACAAAAATAATAAATAATAATAACTTACGAAATAGTCACCTTAAGGTTGTTTTACAGACATCAAACCCGTATGTATTTTGTACACCTTCAAAGTGGGTTGGGTCCATCTGGGCACCACTGAGCATTTCTTCTTATTGCACCCAAATGACTAGTAGTGGCCCTGTGAACTGTTGTTTAGTAAATCAACTGTGGCACACTTTAATACAAAATTGTCCATGTAATCCAGCCAACCACAATAAAAGGATACTGCATTTGAACGATCACAATCTGTAGCCGAGAAAACCAGGTGTGCATTTGACATTGCGGCTTTTATTTAGTTACATAAGGCTTGGATTTAACAAGCAACAGCTGTGACAGTTCCTCAACCATCTCTACCTGTGTGGGGTCATATCACAGTAGATACTAAAGGCCTATGGATTTAAAAATATATATTATTAATACAGAGCTTTCCTGCATCATTTTTTGATTCACAGCAAGTTCTTCCTTGTAGTTCCACTGTAACTTCAAGCACTTGTTTTGAGAGGAAATCCTATCTAAAGCCCTTTTCAGGGCACAGCTTGCACTTTTGTACTGACAGATGGGGCATTCTGTCCACATTCACACACTTGATCATTTACTCCATTTCAACCAGCTCTTTATGTTTTTTGCGCAATATACAGCCAGTAAACCTCACTCAACTCTACAGATAAGTGTTTTGGATCTGGGTGATTGGAGAGAATTGGTTTGTCACCATTGTTACTGTAAAGCATTAATTTGTATATTGGGTTATTCTTTTGAGCAAATTCAAAAACAAAGAAGACATTGTTGGCACAGCAGAGGACAAATGCAGCCTGAGACAGAATGGCATGATGAAAGAGTGACTGACAGCAGGCCGGCTGTGTCTACGACTGACATCACCAAAGGATGTGGTGTGACTTTGATAGTGCGTGTACATGGAGCAGGCGACTGCTCTGAATGAGAAAAGCACAGTGCCTAGGGGTGCTGCTGACAACACGTCACTGTCTGTCACTTCATCTACATGGGCCTGGCCTCTCAGCCCTTCACCTTTAGTCCATGTCCGTCTCACTCTTTGTCTGTCCCTCAGTTTCCAATGCGCATCACAGCTAAGATGCTGTTCTTAATGGAAAGTGACTGCTTGTAATGGCAAAATTGGATGACATGTTAAGTCACGATTCTCACACAGTATAGAGGATTAATTCATAACGACCGGTTAAAATGACTTCATCCATTTATTTATCACATTTAGGTATGGTAATCATTATACATTTTCAGAAAAATCACTATTGTGTCATGGCCATTTGACAGATAACGTCTCAAGAGTTACTTTTCTAGCTAGGTTTATAGTTCAATGCTAGCAATAAGTGAATCGTCCACCAGACTGTGTTTTCTTTTACAAAATGCTCATTAATGTTCTACCTGCATCATTGTCACTGAATTGTGAATTGACTTGAATTATGAATAGAAGGTATTAAGTTGAAATGTTTGCCAGAGCCATCAGAAAAGATATGCTTTGGTTTTGATCCTACCATAGAACCACTATTGAGAGCACTTTTATGCAACAATAGTGCTACTTTATGCAAGGGTTCTGAAGTCTTTCTGCATTTTGTTCATTTTGTTCAGAGCCGCTATGGTTAGAAGATCTTTAATGGCTGAAATTCTTAACGGCAAAACTTTTAGCTGAAACCAAGCTAAAACTGCAGTTCTATGGTGTTCATGGTAAAGACATGTCACATTATCAAATGTATGAATGTGCTCTTGAATCTTGATGGTGAAAACATATTGGAGGGAGGTAATTTGCTGTGTGGACCCTCACAAAGAAAGGCAGGATAAGATACTATACCCACTTCCCACCAGTGAAATTAATTAGATTGACAATGGACAAATCACTCCAGTGATAAGAACAAAATGTCAAGGAATATTTTCTTTGGAACATTTGCATGCAAGAAAATAAAGCGCTCGGGGAACATGTTATGTGCGCGCAGCTTGTGAGTAAAATGATAAAAGTAAGAATTATTTTCCTCTGTGCACCTCCTTGTGATGAAGGACAGAGCTGCTGAGAGAAAAGCATGGTCATTTTTGTCAAGGAAACCGTGGAGAGTTTTCCACTTTCATCATCACAAGTGAAAGGAGCTTCATCAAAGCCTCTACCACTACTTGTTCAGAGAAAATCCCACATTGTAAGAGGCATTTTCATAGCACAGTTGCTGTTGTGTATAGCAAACACACAGGAGAAGAACAAAGCATCCAAGAGAATAGAGGAAATGCTGGAAGGAGAGGATACTAAAGGTGGACAGGTAACAGCAGGCAGTCGCAGGCATGGAAGGGTCAGCCGTGTGGTCAGCCGCTCAGCCCCTCTAGAGGCCAATTAGAGAACAGTTGGGTAAAGCAGGCAACTATGGACAGACTCCCTATAGGCACACATACACAATCACAAGGCTGTAAACGTCAGCATTAGACCACCTTCATACACTGGTGGAGGCCCCCAGGCACCAACTGTCACATCCGCGCATGGGCTGTTTTGGAGGGGCACCATTTGTTCAGAACAGATAATCACTTAAGTGGAAAGTATATGTTACAAATTGTTGATTGTTTTTTTTTTAAATGTTGACTTACTTTTAATGCATTTTTTCCTGTTGTGTGAAGCACTTTGAATTGCCTTGTGTACGAATTGTGCTCTACAAATAAACTTGCCTTGCCTTGCCTTACTTACAGTAGTATTAAAAGTCACTGTTACACTAATGTTGGCTGGTATGTTCCATGTTCCTCTGCATTAAATGTATCAGCCTTGCATTTATTCAGTTTGAAAAGCTGACCATGGCTTCAAGACTATATTAGATATTAGAATATTTAAACAACATCACTGGAGCCAATGCAGCAAGTACTATACAGTGCAAGCCTCTTTACACCTATTATATTTATTTTAGATATTACATCTAAAATAAATTGTGCCACACTCGTTCAAACAAAAAAATGGCTATACATCTTTTTTATTTGGGGATTCATATTGTCTCAAATCTATCTGGAATAATTTTGCTCAGGGCGAACCCTCTATTGCTGCACCTGCTAAGTCATATTATTGAATACAATCTCCCAAGCCGCATGGGTCGGATATGTTTTGTATTATTGGAGTGCCAACTTGCAGTTAAACAAAGGCTTCGAAATAGGACTTCCTTTTTGTTCTCTGTAAGTGCACGGGTTGTCTGTCTGTCTATGTTGGAGATCCACCCAACGACCTTGGGTTCACTGCTGCCATCATCTTTCCTGCTGCGCTGCACAGATCTTTTTTGATGTACAAAAGCCCAGAAAGGACACACAGCCTACCCTGAATAACAATCCACATGCCTCCTAAAGTTCAGTTGTGAACTTTGAAACTGCTGCACTGCTTTCTTTGTCTAAAAAGTTTGATTAAAGCCAGGTGTCCACTGAACAATTTTTTCCCTCTCCGATGAAGGATTACTGGTTGTGGGAAAAACCTTGATTTGTAGTTCAAAAACATCAGTCATAGGTTGTAGGCACTAACTTACACAGCGTCTTAAAAGTGGCTCTAACGAACTTTAGTCATAGCCACGATTAATTGCGCGATCTATCTCCCAATCTGAATGTGTGATGTCACGAACTGGCTCAATGTTCGGATAAGATGGAATCCACATACATTTTAAAGGATTCCAAAAAGAGGATATTTATTTCAAAACAATGTGCAAAAGTCCAACTGGTTCTGTGGCTGCATGGTGAGAAGAGGGTGGGCTCCGCTCACATCAACCAGATGAAGAACAAGTCTTTAAGATGAGAAACAAGTATATTCTTATTTTTGTTAACACTGTCTTCCGCTGGTCAGTTGCATGTCTGTTACAAAAATAATTTCCCCTTGGGGATGAAAAAAAATTATTCTTATTCTGAAATAATCATGCAGTGGACACATGGCATAATTCTATGCCATAAAGGTTTATTATCAAGAAAAAGTTTGTACTTTTGAACCCATTCTTCTATAAGCATGGTAGGTTTAATGTCTTGGCAAATATCACATTGACACCACAATGCCAGTTTGGCAACAATTTTTTTTTTTAGATTATATGGATGGAAGCTATTTTATCTTATTTTATCTCAATATTTGTGAAAATAAACTGAGCAGTAGTAAACAAGCAAAGTGACATTTGATGAGATAACAAGCATAATAATAAGGCGCAAATCATGTTGAATCATCTACATGATCAAGTCCATATACATGAATAGTGTGACATCAGGAAGTACATAAAATAATACAGTGATCAATCAGTAGTTCAAAAATCAGGCTACTGAGCCATAGCTAAAATGTTTATATACACATATTGAATGATAAACAATATTTTCTTAAACCTTTGGGTGGGTGTGTTTCTTTATGCTTTAATTAGAAGGAATGATACACTGAGTATTGATGGATTACACAGTGTGACCTTTAACCAAACCTCCAGCCAGTTTACATATAATCACAGCCAAAGACCGTTAATCCAGTAGGAGCCCCCAGCACTGACCTGCCCCTCCCACCCACATCCTGACACTGAATCTGTAAGCAACTCTGCCATCTCAATACACACTGTTTTAATCTGTTTGCCTGGAGCGTCATGTGTCCTCTTTAGGAATTAATTACATCTCCGCTTTTTCCTGAATTTAGCCCTCTTTAAAACCCAGATGCTTGTCATCTTGGCAGCTGATTTCAGGTCTTGCCTTCAAAATTAGCATTTGACTCTTCAATAACACAACTGCTGCAGCTCAGTTTATCTTTTTAGCTCAGTTTTCTGTTTATAATGCAGGGTGCCTTCTAAATTTAAAAACTTTTTGAAATGCAACCATAAAATTAAAAAGTCTATTTATCCGACGCAGTTGGGTGCTACTAATAAATCCTCATCACCTGATTATACTAAATGTATTTCAGATTTGATTATTAATTTAGGGTGATCATTTTACGCTTGTTAATTTTGCTGCCTGGAGATAAAATCGAATGAAATTTGTTATGCCCTGACTTGTCAAACAATGTTTTTCATTATTAATTAAATACAGACAAGCCACAGTATTTAGTGTTACGCTACTTATTTAATTAAAAAGAATCTTTGAAATATGGGTTTAGTATTTGGTTTATGCTTGAAGAAAGTTTAGCTCCATTTTAGGAATCTGTTGTTGTACAAATTTCAAGAGCTAATGTATTAAACTATTGACTAAATATACAAAGCTGAGCCAATAAATAGAGTCAGTTGAAAATGCCTTTAAAGTTGTATAGTGTTACTCACTTACACATTAGGATACAGCCACTGATCTTCTGTTGATGTAAAAGCTCCACAATTACTTAATCCAAGGCAGACCCCATGATGCAGGCCTCTGTTGCTTCAAGAATTTGTTAACGATATAATATATGGTATAATGGTGTTTTCTCATCACATTATCTGAATATTTAAAGATGCAAACTTAAAAGATATCCACATCAGCCTGGAACATTTTCTGCAAAATACTGCAGCTTTTGTATTTGGTCTATTAGCCTAATAGCTACTGTTTTTATCTGCTGTTAATGGAAAGCTAGCTGTTAATGGAAAAAACAGTAAAAGTGCCAAAATATATTTCAGGTGGTTTTAATTATACAGACAGTACCCAACCTCAGGCTTATTGTTACAAACAATATGAGAAGAATATTGCTATACTGTTAATTGTGTTTATATATTTCTGCCTTCTGCGTTCATCTCATGCAAAGTGGTCTCATGACATTGTGTGACCATACTGAGCATTACTTTCACTGTCTGTCTTAGAATTACAATCCTTAATATAGGATAACCCAGCCATCTCATAGCTTGCTCTCAACTTCCTTTAAGACACCTGCTTCAAGAACAATTACACCCACTTCATCTCAGAAACCAAGAGCCACCTTTGACAATGTTTCTATTTTTAGATCGCTCCCACTGAGATGTGAGCGCAGGTACGGATAGTGGAAAGCGCACACACACAAAGACGAAGTTAGATCCAATCTCCTCAGAAAAATCAAAGCGCGAAAGGCAAGCAAGACTAGGCAGAAACAAAATGTTGCACTGAGGGAGGTGGTGGAAAAAAACTGGATTGAGTCCCAGTTGTTTCGGATTCATCTCCACTGTCATAAAGGTGAATTGCTACTTGTCTGACACAGCCAAGCGAAGTCACACACAAGTGCAATCACAGTGCGCAAAACAAGTTTAAAAATATTCATGTTTCATCCAACCACCTGTCCCACTTTCTATTGCATAGCCATTTGGGCAAATGGACCATGTTTTCCGACTCCATTGTTGATGCAGCAGCTTTGATTGTAAGGTCTCCGGTGCTTGTCACAGCGACAACCCCCGAACCCAGTGGTGGACACTGAACGTAAAAGATGCAGTCAATCTTCAGAAGGAGTCCTATCAGGCCTTAATGCCTTGTGGGACTCTTGAGGCAGTTGACAGGTATTGGCAAGCCAAGCATCTGGGAGGAGTTTGGAGAGACCTTGGAAAAGGACTATCGGTCGGCATCAAAGTAATTCTGGCAAGATGTCCAACGGTTCACTGTACAAGCTATATACTCTCCATCGAGTGGGTGCTCGATGGTTCATAGGAGTTTTCCCAACAGTCCACATGTGTTTTGGGGGGAAAGCGTTCTGCCATGTCCCTCATGGTGTCCTCTGAGGGGTGCTCCAGGAGTATTTTTAGGCCTTTAAGGCAACCTCTGCTGTGATTTTGGTATAAACTGAATTGAATTGTAATTTGGCGCCTGGGGCCCTTTGCTCAGGACGACCTGAGCGGGAGGTGTGTTTGCATTGCCGGCAGTAAGAAACCTGTTGCCAGTGCATGTTGGACTCCTTCAGAGCTGCCCTTTGTCCATGAAGAAAACTAACAATGGCGGTGACAGAGTTTTTAGGTGCAGCCAGAGGTCGTAGGGTGTTCAGTTTGGGGACCACAAGATCTCATCTCTGCTATATGCAGAGGATATTGTCCTGATAGCCTCATCAAACTAAGACCTGCAACAGGCACTGGGGCAGTTTGCAGTTGAGTGTGAACCCAATATAAATTAGTTTCCTTTCTTGTCTGTTTCAGTGGGCAGCAGGCCTTCCTTTTGGAGAATGTTCCATGTAACAACGCCAGCTGTCACAGTGTGGGGAGAATGTTCCGCATCCACTGGGACCAATCAGATTTAGGGGCCATCCAAAACGCTGTCATGGCAACATTTTTTGACATCTATGAAGACGTGAGTAACTATAACCTCTTTTGTTATCCTTTTCACCTTTTCACCTCCTCTCTCCCATCTCCTGCGTCTCTCATCCACTATCTATTTAAATTATGCACAGCCCTCATTGGTTGAAGACAAGCAATAATAGCAGCAATTTATCTTCAATTTCATAATTTGCTGCCATATGGAATGAACAGAAATTAAACCACAAAAAGCTTGTAAAACATATTTGATGTGTCCCTATGCAGAAAATTAGATTAAACCCCAGGCTTTTTAATGCTGACGTAAACAATGGCTTAAGTTTGTATCTTATTTTTTCCAATGCTTAATATTCCTTTACTCTAAAAACAGGAAATTGGATTGCATTGCTTTGTAATCCAGTTTCAAGATACGCATGCATGTTACACAATTTCCACTGTATGTTGAATGGATATACATATACTAATTAGACATCCACCGCTACACAAGCCATTTCAATAAATCATCAGCACCGCTCTCACTCCATTTCCCACTTGTACCCAGCATGTGCATCTAAATATAGGACAAAGGCCTTTTATAATCTGCAGTCTTAGCTCTTATTTGCTAAATTAATAATTTCTCAGCCTGTTTACGACATCCCAATGTTTTCAATATTGTTCAATAACCTAGGCTTATCGATGTACCGGTCTTCCTTTGCAGGGTATATTAGACATGCTGGTTCTGAGTCATGGCGAAGAAAAAGACTTGATCATCCATGCTTTGAAGAACAATTTTGAAGCTGACGCCTATTTTGTTAAAGTGATGGGTGAGTGAATGATTTGCACTTTATCACGACACAAGTCCACAGTCCCACTTGCTGTTGTACAATTGGGTATAAAAATATTTCCCCGATCCTCCTTAAGGCAGATGTTTTTTTGCTATAAAAACACAACAGCCGCATAATGAAGATATTTTAGTCTCTATAGATGAAGTTTAGTTTAGTTTATAGCTTGACAGGTACACAACTGGTACATTTGATCTGTAATAGAAAATATATATATTTACACATCTGAACTTCTCAATAATTTTTTTTCTTTTTCTTATTTTGCAATGTATTTATTACTCGATTTCAAACTGCTTTGAGACTATACTATGATATGCACATTAGGCAGGTTTTTCCTTCTGCTTCGTCATTTTACAAATACCTTTATCTATTTCCTAAAATGAACTCATATCTCTTACTGTTTGCAGCACATTTCAGATGAGCACTTCTTGTGTTTGTCAGTTTTACAATTCGTAAATGGTTTCTCAGACACAGTACCCTAAATTTACAGATCAGTTTTTTCTGTTTTTCACAGCTATTAGATTACATTTCCTATTGTTACAGTGTTTGAGCAGACTCCAGTTAGTAGCCGTTTGAAATCAAAACGTTGGTACCGCGTAAGAACCTAGTGATATTTGAGGCAAGTAAAAATAGTTACACTGTGGGGCGAGCGTTTGCACGGTTTAATGTGTCAATCTGCTCAGCGCATTTGGAGCAAGTAATAACCTTGTTCATTGTACTCTGTCACTTGGCAAATGGTTGAATTTAGTTTACAGTGATGTGATTTAATAAACGATATAATTGTCATACTCTTATAATACGTTCATACTGGTCTTAGATCTACAAAAGTCATTTGTAGCCACGTTGCATTGATTGATACACTATTATTGCATGGTTAAAGCTTGTATGATTATTGTTCTATGTTTAACACACATCATGAAGCAAACACGCTCTAATGAAATATCAGTTTACCCAATTACAACTGTAATGTAGACTTTTTTCACAACTACAAAAACTTTTACATCATATATTTTTACAAAGGGTGTCATCAAGAAAGCAGAACTTAACTTTTAAATTTGAGTTGCCAAAACCTACAACTAAAATTGTATGAATCTATCTGACTGGTTTAACTCACAACTAAACCTGGTAAAGTGTTCTTTACAGATTATTTTTAAGCAGGATGCAATTTTACTCATTTTAGTGAATGTGTGAATGACACTAACTTGCACCACTTCAGGAATGAATTAACATAATTTTGACCAACATTTTTATTCTTTAACAGCACAGTTACCATACATTTTTAGATATCCCTGTATGCTTTCATGCTGTGGTTTGTTTTACTCAGCGAGTAATTGCTAAGAAAATCGCCAGAGAGGACATTCTACCTTTGGATGTTTGTTGTAATGAGCTTATTTGGTTTGTGCGTAGACTTACTCCTTTCAGGACAGAAATGTGAAATTCCTCTTGTTCACTGGGTAGCAACCATATTAGTCTTTAGCTTCTTGTTTCACCCTGGAGACAATGTCCACATACAAAAGGGTGATGATTTGTGATTCTATATGGCATTGTTTGAATGAATTCAACTTTTCTAACAATTAATTTGAATGCTAGAAGAACATGTTTCAGGTTCATGACGCATCATCATTAGATTCCCAAGGCAGTACCTCATTACATTGCTGTTGAGAAGTAAGAAGTATCGGTAGTAAATCAATATGAGAGATTTTGTTGCCATTTTAACTTTTCATTAATGGTGTTAAATAAAAGTTTTGTGTGGATTGTTACTGGCAAGTGTATACAGTGAGGAAGCTAAGTATTTGAACACCCTGCGATTTTGCATGTTCTCCCACTTAGTCAGAAATGTTCATCATAGGTGCAGTCCACTGTGAGAGACAGACTCTAAAAAAAACGCCAGCCAATCGGCAAGAATTCTGGCTCTCAAAGACCTGTTATTCTGCTTTAAAAAGTCCACCATCTACTTATTATCTAAATTAGTAGCACCTGTTTGAGCTCTTAGCTGCATGAAGACACCTGTCCACTCCACAAATCAGTCAGACTCCAACTACTACCATGGGCAAGGCTAAGGTCAAAATTGTAGACCTCCACAAGGCTGGAAAGGGCTACAGGGCAATTGGCAAGCAGCTTTGTGAAAAAAGATTAACTGTTGTAGCAATTGGAAGAGGCTAAAGATGACTATCAATCTCCCTCGGACTGGGTCTCCATGCTAGATCTCGTGGGTATCAATGATGATAAGAAAGGTGAGGAATCAGAACTACACGGGAGGAGCTGGTCAATGATCTGAATAGAGCTGGGACCACAATTTCAAATGTTACTATCTGTAATACACTATGCCATCAGGCCCATCTGAATTTTGCCAATCTGAATGATCCAGAGGAGTCATGGGAGAAAGATGAGACCAAAAAATTACTTTTTGGGAAAAACTTGCCCTTTTTGATGGAAGAAGAAAAGTAAGTACCATCCCAAGAACACCATCCCTACTGTGAAGCATGGGGGTGGACACATCATGCTTTGGGGGTGCTTTTTTGCACAGGAGAAAGGACGACTGCACTGTATTAAGGAAAGAATGAATGGGGCCAACTGCCTTCCCTCAGTCATAGCATTGAAGATGGGTCGTGGCTGGAGCTTCCAACATGACAATGAGTCATCGGAGTAACCAAGGAGTCCCTCCATAAGAAGCATATCAAGGTTCTGGAGTGGCCCAGCCAGTCTCTAGACCTAAATCCGTGTTGCTCAGCACAGCCCTGAAACCTGACAGATCAAGAGAAGATCTGTGTGGAGAAGTGGACCAAAATTCCTCCTACAGTGTGTGCAAACATGGTCAAGAACTACAGGAAACATTTGACCTTCTGTGCCAAATATTAACATTGAACATTGATTTTCTCACTTGTTCAAATATTTATTTACAGCCATTGGTGCCACATCCTCACAGATTGTGCACGACCATTCTACCCTTGAGCAAGATGTATTTTACCCTATGTGTATGTGTTCAGAATCCGAATCAGAAAAAGTGTATTGCCATTGCCAGAATTCACAAAACATAGGAACTTGCTTTGCTTTGCTTCGATTCAGTGCAACATAAAACAATGAACAATGATGAAACAACATATATGAAATCAAAAGAAAGAATTTAAATCTACTATAGGTGCTGGGAAAATAAAAATAAGCTTACTATGTACACAGTTTTTATAGTAAACTGTATGGACGTAGTGCAGTGAGTGATTGGTTGAATTAGTGACAGGTGTTTAAGAACTGTTCTTGTGGCGGGAGGTTCTGGTCCGGATGGACCATAGCCTCATGCCTGAGGGGGTTGGCTCCAATAGTCCGTGTCCAGGTTGAAAATGGTCAGCTGTGATCTGACCTGCTCATCCCAGAGCCCTGGAGACGTACAGGTCCTGCAGAGATGGAGGTCTGCAGCCGATCACCTTCTCAGCAGAGCACACAATGCGCTGTAGTCTCTGTTTGTCCCTAGCTGTGGCTCCAGCGTACCACACGGTGATGCAGGAGGTGAGGATAGACTCAATGATGGCCGTGTAAAACTGCACCATCATCTGCACTGGCAGATTGGCTTTCCTCATTTGCTGCAGGAAGTACATCCTCTGCTGGGCCTTCTTGAAGAGGGAGCTGATGGTGGGCTCCCACTTGAGGTCCTGGGTGATGGTGGTGACGAGGAAGCGGAATGAGTCCACTGTGGTGATTGGGGAGTCTGTCATGGTGAGGGGGGGCTGGGGGGTTTTGACTTTCCTGAAGTCCACGATCATCTCCACTATCTTCTGGGCATTGAACTCCAGGTTGTTGCTTCTGTACCAAGACACCAGCCGGTCCACCTCCCTCCTGTAGATAGACTCATCCTCATCCGAGATGAGCCGAGTAGTGGCTGGAGGTGCAGCAGTTTGTGTACAGGGAGAAGAGCAGAGAAGAAAGTACACAGCCCTGTGGAGGCCCTGTGCTGATGGTTTGAGTGTCTGAGACATTCTTCCCCAGTCGCACGCACACTATGTAAATGTAAATATAATGTTATTCTATAAGGCCTTTTATTGAGTGTTGGACCAGTCTAACTAGAATTACAAGTTTTATAACTAATAATAAATTGTAGTGCTAGTTGGTGTAATCCCTCATTCATCCAGGAGTGTTCCATTATAGAAAAATATTCAGTTGTAGTCCTCTGAACTTTTATCCTGCTTTGGGCTGTATAAGCCCTGCCCATCGGGTGGAACCTCCTGTTAATAGCCTGTCCTGTTTATCTATTTGTTTGCACTGTTTTAAATTTTCCCTGAACTGGATTTTCTTTGTTACCCTAACGAAGGTCACCAAGGGTGACCCTCACCAAGGGTCACAGAAATCCTATTGTTAGATGGCTACATTTATAAGCATCTGAATGGCCAGGGCTGATCCCACCTGTTCTCTTCAAAATACTGTTGTACACTACCGGTAAAGTGAACCTTAAACCTCCATTTCTGTTTAAAGAGAGATTTTTTTTTTAAACAGAAATGGCCCCCTTAACTCTTCTCCCTGCTTAGAATCTTCACCTTACTATCTTCAGAAAATCCCGTTTAGACATAAGGGATAGAGGAACGCTCTCTCTGCCTGTGGTTACTCGACTTGGGCTCTAAACAAAGTTAAAATAGCCAAAAAAACAGGGCAGAGAAGAAATGGCATCTCTATCCCTTATTCGTTCATTCATTCATTTTATATATTTATACACGGAAAACCCGGAGAAAGTTCTCTTTTTCATGGGTACCCTGTTAAAACACAAATAAGCAACCAACAAATACAGGATACTAAAACACAAATAAAACATTCAATCAAATCAACCAATTCATTAAAACACATTTATACATTCAATGTGAGATCAAATTTGATAAAACAAGTGCATCAGCACTGCGGGTAGTCCTTGACCAGTTCTTTAAAATCATTAAAAGGCATAAAATGATTTCATTTAAAAATCTCTGTTTTGTTCGACAGGAAGGGAGCAAAGTTGCTGAACTCCTTTTTGATACGATGGGATTGTAAGATAAAAATGACCTGAGACCTCCAACGGTGAATACCTGAAATGATGTGCAATAACCTTGATAAATAATCAGGCAAAAGGCCAACTAGAGCCTTATACACAAACAAAAGGCAGCGCTGTTCTCTTCGTGCATCCAATGATTGCCATTCTATTTAAGAATATAATTCACAATGGTGAGTTCTGTATCCTTTTCCTGTAATGAACCTGAGAGCTGAATGGTAAACAGAGTCCAGAGGTTTTAACACTTATGACACAACGTATGTGTCTGGACTGCCTGAAAAACTACATTGGATTTTTAGATGGCACAAAATTCTTGTTTTATTTTAAACAGGGCAACACTTTAAGTCAAAACTGACAAGATGCCTACCCAAAAACCGAGCAATGTAGTGTAATCTATCCAATGTCGTGACGAAAGTTGTAAAGAGCATTACATAGGTGAGACTAAATAGCCACTGCACAAAAGGCTGTATCAACACAGAAGGCATGCCAATTCTGGATTATAGAGTTACATGCATCTTCATTATGAAGCCACAAACCACTCTTTTGAAGAAAGTGAGGTGAATATTCTAAGATGGAGAAAAGATGGTTTGGAAGAGGAGTTAAGGAGGCATTTTTTGTTTAAAAAAGTGAATCCCTCTTTTCACAGAAATGGAGGTTTAAGGTTCAATTTACTAGTAATATATAACTGTATTTTGAAGCCATAGGGTGTTATCAGCACTGGCCATTCAGATACTAATCAGGTACTCATCAGTGATGAGGGCGCTGCAGCAAGCAAACAATAGGTTTTCTATGTCCCTTTACAGAGTTAGGGTAACAATCAGAATCAGAAAAGGTTTATTGCCATTGTCAATGAACTAAAATCACAAACATAGGAACTTTCGGCATTAAGGTGCAACATACAACGATGGACAAAGAAGACTTGTTTCAGGGGAAACATAAAACATTGCAAACGACTATATAAACAGGACAGGCTATCATGTGGAGGCTCCATCCGATGCTTATGCAGCCCAGAGTAGGGGAAATATCCGCGTTCTCAGACTAGATGCACAGATTGAGAATGACTTTTGGATGAAAGTCGACATTTTTTGTTAAAAAAAATAATAATGAAAGTGTCCGGATGACTAAAACTAAATCTTTTTCTACAATTGACAAGTACTGTAAATGAATGCCTCTCTAGTGCTAGATTTTTTTTTTTACAGCGATAAGTTCTTATTCTTTGCTGCAGTGTTATGTTGAATGTTAATGCATTTTGTGCACTTTTTTGCTTGCTGACACCTGAACATCCTTGACAACTCGGCTCTTGTCAAGGATGCTGTGAATTTCCAAGTTAATCCAAGAAAGAAGCTCAGAAAACTCGGTTACCCATGCTCAGTGTTAGGAATGTAACATAATGCATTTCGTGACAAGCAGACGACAGGTGAGGAAGTTCTCATACAAATGTTTTGGGTTTTCGTAAAACGCCTTGACCTTGACACATCACATTTGTTCTTGCACAAACGGGGATTCCTTTTGTGTTGCCTCTATAAACCCTCCCTGTTCTTGTTGTCTCGCTGCTGCATATCAAACTGAAAATGCAATATACCCACACCATAATGTTGTTTTCTCCTTACTGACGTTCTCAAAGCTTCATCGCACTTCACTTATTACATCTTCCACTGTTGAATATTTGATCTCTCCACCTCCCAAGATAAAAAATGAAGCTGTCAACTGTTACACATGAACACCTTAACATATATGCACCCTTTTTGTCAACTTCAGATGGCAAAGTTAACTGCTTTGCAAAGACGTTTGCATTAAAGATGCCATGCCAATCTTTAGTCAATTGAGGAAAATACTGTAAATTGAAAGTAAAGTGCCTTTACCAACACAGGTTTTTAAAAATGCTTGTTGGGGAAATATGTTTTTGTAGTAATATTGTAGGAAGTGACTGTCCAAATTGCTGTTAAAAAGTGCACTAAATTTCCTGGTGGAAGGTCCACTACCTGCTTGTCTCAATGGAGATGTCAACTGTATGGCATTAAACTCATCTATATCCATGGCGATAAGATGACACCACCAAGCCAAGTTACAGGTCAAATCTGTGGAGAGGCAAACATTCACTGTAAGAATGTAAGGTTTTAAAGGTATTTTTTAGACAAGTAGGTGATGTCGCCTTCACCAGAACATTTAACATAGGGCATTTTTAAGATCTTGAAATTTTTCCAGTGGCTAGCACTCTCGCGTCACAGCAGGAAGATTGCGGGTTTTACTCCCAAGGCCGGACCGGGCCTTTCTCTGCAGAGTATGCATGTTTCTCCCCATGTCTCGTGGGTTTCTTCCTGGTTCTCCAGTTTCCTCCATCAACTCAAAACATACACAGTAGGTAAAAATCCTTCATTTAGCTCAAGATCTTCAGATTTGTTCTTCGAATGCTGCACCGTGGCGCCCACTGCTCCGTAGGCAGGGAGGGGTCTTCAATTAAAATTAAAACTACAGTTTTATGTCTTATCATTCACTGTGGTGCAATTCAACCTCCAAAATATAGTTTTGGTGAAAAATATTAATTATTGTTAATTATTTGCATTATTATTATTAAAAGTATTGTTTTTTCACATAACTAAAAACAGGACTGAACCATGGCAAACCAAGTGTCAATCAATAACCAGACTTGATCTAGTACAGATCTTTGGTCTTGGACTATCAGGAGTAGGTCTAAATTAGAAGTATCAGGCCCCCATTGAACCACATCTTAAACTGGACTAGTCTAGCTCTAAAACAGGACTAAACCAGGACAACCCTGGTCTTAAAAGGGAATGGCATTGCAACATCTGGTTCAATTGATGGTAAAAGCAGCATAGTGCAATAGATTTACTGAAACAATAGACCCAACTTCCACAGCTGTCTGTCCCTACTTTGCATTAAGAGCATTTAAACAATGAAACTCAAAACTTAAGTGAGTCTTCACTTACATGTAAAGTTTCTCATAACGAACAGACTTCACAACGCACAGTGTGTACGGAGCCCTTGTGCGTGTTACATTTACGCCAAATCATCAATTACGCTTTTATTTACTGTGTCTGCAGCATTACACAGTTGGTGCCTTGATAGAGCACTGTTTTCAGATGAACCAGGGCTCATTGGCCAGGTGGATATAATGCAAAGTAGTCCAAAGCCTCAAAAAGGCTAAATGAAGGCATCAAAGAGTAACACGCATGTATTTTCTCCTACGCCTCTGCCTCACCACAGCCTGTATTATAGCTGCTCTGAGCGTTAGCAGTATTATTAGCCTCAAGCCAGAATAGCTGTGTTGCTCGCATTTACGGGGGTTCTCATTGAGGAAAACACAGTGTGGTATCGGATCGATGATTTGGTATGAATACTCACCGATACCAGAAAACTTTGTAGTATTGGAGCTTTTGCCTACTTACTTTATAAGCCTTTTGTGGTTCAAAGATTACCGACGAGTTACAGGACTGTGCCGCTCGGTGGTCGAGTGGATAGCACACATGCCAGGCATTCCTGCTCCAACAATTTGCTGTAATGTCCTTTCCCAGTCTCATTCCCATTTCTTGCCACACTGTCCTGTACAGCCTACAGGCCAAAAAATATATATGACAAAAGGAAACAATGCCAAATATTTCTAAACGATATTCACAAATCACTTGTGCCTGCAATTATTCTGTGAATGTATGAAAAATACATCCTCCTTGTTCATGCACCTCTGCCAACCTTTTACACAGGGCACCTTCATGCCGAGACAAGTTCCTATGTCTGTGAAGTTTGTTCATTGACAATGGCAATAAACCCCTTTCTTTCTGATTCTTTTCAGAATTTTTCCAAGATGACACTTATTTTGACATGATGACACACTTTTCTCTTCTCTCAAAGCAATTTTTAACTTATTATTTAACAACAGACCTGGTATTGGCTCACTGTTGGAGTCTGGCACTGTTGAAATCTGGGATAATTGTTTTTATTTGTGATATTTAAGGATAGCGCAATCTCACACACATGAGCCGTATAGCTAACAAAAAAACATGCACATCCCCACGAAATCTAGGATTCTGTTCAGCACACGCTTCTTTCCCCAGAAGCATCTATCAGGCAGCGCCAGACAGCACCCCTGCGCCTTTTACCAGCCAGGCACAGAGACAGTTGCTGGGCTTTGGTGCTTGGGAACTGACCCTTACCTGTTAGGGTTTGACATTCTGTCCTCCCTCTGCCCCCAACAAGCATCACTTCTTTCACTATGCATTCCGTCAAGCCTCTTTGCTCTATTGCCGAAGGGCCATATATTATTTAGGAAGCAGGCTTGAGGGTTTTTGTGCAGACCAGTTGAAGACCTGTCAGGTGAAGTGCCATGGTGTGCACAAAAAATACCCCAAAAGATGAGAAAAAAGGCATCTCAAGTCATATATGTCGTTTTGTTTTGACAGGGTTTCAGAAAGAGTTTGGCTCAAATCAGGGTTGTTATTTAGTGTTTACAGTTCAATGTATGTTGTTTCAGAACATTTCAAACATTAGCGTTTTTTAAGTGCAACCTAACTAACTAGTCATATTAATTGAACCTTTTACCGACCACTTCTAGTGTAATTTTATTGTAATATATCCAAAAGAAAACATGTATTAAAAGAGCAAACTTTGTCAAATGCTTGTGTAATACACAATCTGAAAGGTAAAAGAAATCTAGTTTCTGGTGACCCACATAGGAAAGCGTGAGTTTAGCACAGCCGAAAGTTGCTCCAGTTATAAAATATATTAACATATTTATTTATTTGATATTGAAAATTACCCCTCAATCAGAATGGCGCTCCTAAAGATATGCATATCCACGTGAAATCACCAGAGTTTTTGCCTTACTGGTAATCAACAACTGTGTAAAATGTCAGAGCTCTAGAAACATGTCTGTGTAATCCCTCATTTGTCCAGGAGTGTTCCATTGTAGAAAAAGATTCAGTTGTAGTCATCTGGACTCTGTTTTAGAAAAACGATACGTTTCGACTCCATGATCCAAGTCATTCTCAATCTGTGAAACAAGTCTGAGAACTCCTGTTTATATCCTGCTCTGTGAAAGCCCTGCCCACAGGGCGGGACCCCTGATAATGGCCCATTGAAACTTAACTGGGATGGGCCATCAACATCCTATTGTTCCCTGACTTTTGGCTCCCTCTCCTTGAGTGCCTGTTTAGCATCAGAATGCCTCTGGCGTCTCCAGGGTTTCAGTAGACCGTTATAAACAACTGGAAGCTTGAATCTTAAACATCCAATACGATTTAAGGAAGGATTCTCTTTTTTAACAAAGATTGCCTCCTTAACTCCAGATGACAGAGTCCAGATGACTACAACTGAATCTTTTTATATGTCAGAGCTCTAGATTTAACTATTTTGAAACTGCATTTCAAAATTTCCAATTGTGAGTGTACCCATGTGCCTGCAATAATGCAGATGGAAATAATGACAAAATAATTTTCTCAAACAAGTTAAAGTGCAAAAGTAACCACAAGCTGTTTTGAATATAAAAAATTGACATCATGGGTGATTCCTCGCAGCACCCTTGTTTTTCTAACCACATCCATTGTCAAGACTCCTTGGTATTTTTGAGTGCATTGATTAAATATAATTCTGTCAATACGCACCATCTTTCACTTATGTTCACCCAACAGCACTCCCATGCCTGGCTTTTAACAAGTCTAGCTAATGCATTCCATTCAACATAACATGACCAATTGTTTCTGAGTGCAAAGCTAGGCAACAAAAGAGCCTGGATGGACACATGGATGGACGATTCCTGATGTAAAAGAGACAAACCAGACCATTCACGAACACTAAAATTAGACAGGATGATAAAACTATGGCTGATTGTAATGCACCAAAGGGGTAGAAGGGGGTATAAGCATGTCGAAATGTGCATTTGTGTGCCGGCACCAGATGAAGGGACAGAGTGACAGGCAGAACTGCACGAGTTGATTAGTTTCCTGCTCACTTATTAGGATGCAGATTAGCGGCATTGAGGAACATCTGGGCCCTTTTGTCAGCCCTTTCCTTACAGTCCTCTATTCTGAGCTAGTATATCCACTCCTCATCTCTCCTTTCATACTTCTCATCCCTCCTTTCCTGTCCTCTCTCCCCCTCTGCTCTACTTTGCCTCCTGTCACTCAAAGCTGCCACTTCTTATGCACTTGTTTGACAATGGAGAGATTTACATGCACAAGCCTTTCAGGGCGATTTGTTGTCCGGAGATGGATTGCTCACCGAGTGATGTGTGCATTCAGATCGCTAGGGACAGATCGGGACGAATAGTAATGGTTTTGCCTGTGTACTATAATCTGTGTGCTTGTTTCTGTACTTCCACCAGTTGTACATCTTGTTTAATATAGGCCAAATGTGCTGTCTGTGTGATTTGTATGCGCAACTTTCAGGAACCCAGATTCTTCTTTTTATGTCTTCACTGAAAAACTGCTAACCCAGATACACCGACTAACATTGTTTAGCATATATTGTGTACTCTGACAATGTTCTGTGCCATTATGGTGTACATCATTTTCACATGCATTAGAAAAACCCTTCTCAACCCATTTGCATGTTTACAAGTTTATTTTGTCACGTCTGGCCTCATTCGGAGAGAATTAGGCTTGTTGGAAGACCAATTAGCACATTATATGCAGGACTTTAGGCAACAGCAACCATAAGTGGTGCCACAATTGCATTTTGTTTCCGCTGTTGATTTATGATACTATCAGCTAATCGGATTCTCTGCTAATTCATTTGGTTATCTGCCCGTTGAGGATTCTTTTAGTCTACCCCAGCAAACCCACTTAGCCCTGTAAAAACTCACGAACAGAAAAACTGTTAAAGCTAGTTTTATTTAAAAAATTATCTTATATTCATTTATATATCCATCCATCCATCTTCTTCCGCTTTATTCCGGGACCGGGTCGCGGGCGTTCCCAGGCCAGCCGAGAGACATAGTCACTCCAGTGTGTCCTGGGTCTTCTTCCCGGGGCCATGCCCAAAACACCTCCCTAGGGAGTCGCCCAGGAGGCACCGGGAACAGATGCCCGAGCCACCTCAGCTGGCTCCTCTCGACGTGGAGGAGCAGCGGCTCTACTCCGAGCTCCTCCCGTGTGACTGAGCTCCTCACCCTATCTCTAAGGGAGCGCCCAGCCACCCTGCGGAGGAAACTCATTTCGACCGCTTGTATCCGCGATCTTGTCCTTTCGGTCACTACACAAAGCTCATGACCATAGGTGAGGCTAGGAACGTAGATTGACCGTAATTCGAGAGATTTTATATAATGTATATATCTTTACTAAAATATTCCTTTAGTGCTGCCCAGGCTCCATGTGCAGCCAGCTGCAGTGTTATGCGTTTGGATCTCGGCTCTGACAATTTACTGCATGTCTTCCCTTCTCTCTCATCCCCATTTCACGCTCAGCTGTCCTGATAAAACCTTAGAGCCAAAAAATTATATTAAAAAAAAAAAGCCCTGTAGTCATGTATTAGTTCTATACCTCTCTTAGTTAGCAGTGGAGCCTGTGCTGTGTTTTTGGGGCTGCTGAGCATACTGTACCTCAGCAAACAGGGACAGCTCCCTTTGGGACACTTTCCTTCAGGCACTATAGAGCCTTGTCTTACTTACACTTAGACCAGACATGATCATAGCCAGTCAAGCTAAAGCTGCTTACAGCTTACACTCTGTGATGTTGTGCGATGTAAAGATGTGCAAAATTTTTCCCAAACCTGTGACTGTAGACTGTGTGACTGTACACTGTGCGAATGAATCTCATACAAGAGCCCAAGCTCACGGTGGGGGTGTACACACTGTCCATTGACCTGCTCACACAGCAGGGAGGGCATGTGTCAGAGGAGGTGTTTTTACTGTGCTGTGGACACATTTGTGGACCAATCTTATTTTCATAAATTGCGCTTCAACTCCCAAAACCTTGTACAAATATACTAGCAAACCGTTAGCAATGCTAACTTTAGCATTGCATGATTATTAACTTTGACTCTTGCAACAAAACTGTTTTGGTTTTACTAAATAGTGTGACCAATTTCTGTATTTATATCAATGGTATTTTAAATGAGTTGGAAAATGTTTTTCCCGAGTTGGTTCAGTTGTGTTTCTGACCAGATTAGGCCTGGTTAGTTTGAGTTTCTTAAACCTGATCTAATGAAGTGGTTTATGTTCACGTTTTAAAATGATCACACAGTCTCGTATCTCTGGTGTAGACCTAGTCTATAATAGCCACAATAAGTCTTGTTTTTGTCCCTTATGGCCTTATGCTTTCATGCTTTCTCGTTGACTATTTTTTAGATATCACTTGTTTGAGAGTCTTATTTGTAGAACATACTATCACTATGGTGTTTATGTTCTTGTATCATTATGCGTGTAGAATAGCCCTGCAGCCAGCCGCCACAGCCTGAGGACAATGAGAAGTGATGAGCCTCTCAGCTGTCACGCACTCAGCTGTGTGTTTGTCGGTTAGAGTGAGCTGACGCAGCACGTCACCCTCGCCTATACCTACTCCCACTTTCTACTGTTAGTCAAGTGTTCAAGTCTGTGTGTGAGCTTGGCCTCGGGTGCCCTGAACATTGTGTAGGCAAGTCTTCAGTCACCATGACGACCATGACTTTTGTATATTGTGTGGAAGAGGAGGCCATGAGCTAAGTACTTAAGGTCACACTCATCTAAGGCACTGGACACACTCCATGGACGTCAGATGTTGGTCTGCATTTTCCCACATAACCTGTGTGTACTTCTTCTGGTTTAATCCCAGTTTAGTTCTGACATAGACCAGATTTACTTCTGTTCTTCAGACCTGTTTTAGAACTGGGTTTGTAGCAGTGGATTTGTCCACTGCTTTGTATTTGTGACACAGCTTTTGTGTGATCTCTCAATAAGAAAATAATTTAGATTTTTGTATATACTTGAGTTTTATTGATTTAAAAACATTTACTTTCACGGCATATGTAGAAAATCAAAACTATATTTTTGTGGATAAGATTTCCATACTTTTTTTTCATAGGGAATCTTGAACCGTTTTTACTCCCTGTTAGTATTTTTTTTATCAAAGCGCAAGAAGCAACACTATTCTTAACTCGCAAAGATAAAGCTCAGCTTTCATGGAAAAGCAATGAGCAAATGAACAAAATGTTCAACTCGGTTATTTTTCAAGCCATATGATAAGTGTCATTCTAGGCTAGCTCCCTTGAGTTTTAGTTGTGGTTTTGATTTCGAGGCTAGGGGGGCTATTCAGTAATTTAGCCCAATTTTTTCTTTTTATCTTTCTATGTTTGTCTTGAACCTGAATTGAGTGACGACAACTTCCAAAAATGTATACATTTTGTTATTTATTAAAAAATATATTTTTGTGATAAAACAATGGCATGTGTGAGTTTGTTGATTATTTCAATTTGTGTTTTTTATTTAAATTCAATGTACTGATTTATTGAATGCTGTTTTATTGTTTTGAGACTAGTACAATTGGGTACAATTGGGCGCATATATTAATTTTTGTTTTTGTTTTTGTTTTTTATTGTTCTCCGTCTCTGTGCAGCACTATGGAAACTGCTTGTTTAGCAAATGTGCTGTAAACAAAGTGGATTTGGATTTGTACACTGCATGCCAAAATATCAACGTAGATGGACTGTAATGTCTTTTCACTCCGTGGAATCATTGTAGTCCGTTTAGTCATGATTGCCACAAAAAAGGATTTAAAAGAAGTTTGATTAGGATAACACATTTTACAACCAAGTCTTTTCTGGCTCGAGAGGCTTAGCTTGCTTTTCATCTTAGTGTAATCTTGAAATGATTAGTATTTTTCATGCCAGGCTTCCACACATTCTCTGACTCACTACATCTGGCGTTTTCGCAGCACATCAGTGGCTCTTGTTGCACATGAATTATTCCCCATCAAGACTGCTGGCTATTTTGCACCAAATTCAAAAAGCACATTACCCCCCCAAAAAAACTCAGTTGGTTTCTTTCTGACTGGAGTGGCCATTATTGCACCGTGATGGACGCCGGTGCACACAAAGTGACGCACTGACTAGTTCATCATTCACTTGATTAGGTTAGTCCAGGGAAGACGCTGCCATCATTCTCAATATTCCCACAGCAAAACAGGCTGGCTTGTCTCTGTGTGGGAGGTATGAGAGTTTGGGTATTGGCAGGAGACAAAAAAATCTGTTTGCGCCTCTATGCATGAGCGCTATTCTTGTTTTTGGCCATGGAGGAGCTGTTATTTTTTCTTTGGAGAGATTGAAATATTATGTACAAAGCTCTGAAGAAACGATCAACGCAAGCTGCTTTTTGCTCTGTTCGGAACGTTGCGACAGGGGCACACACACGGGCGTTTGGTTCCTAGAGCAACAGTGAGTGCAGTGAGTTGTGAAGGACTTGTTCATCCAGACATGTTTCATGTAACCTGGCTCACACCAGATTGATCTGTGTCTCACTCTGAATTGAGTTCTTCACATGAATCAGTCTTCGAAGGCTCTCTCCGAAAGCCATTGAGACGTAAAAAAAATACTTCACGCTGATTGGTCGAAGCGTCACAACTGCAAAAGAAGAAAAAAAAAATCAAACTTATGTCAAATCCAGTTTTCAGAAATGTACAGTGCTCTTTTTCATCCACCAATGTACAAAGCGCCATTGTGTGCATGTTTTTTGAAAAACAAAATAGTACGTAATTCTCCTAAAATAGGCTGAAGCATGTTTGTTTTGGTTTGGGTTGTTTTGACCAAACCACAATGCTACTCTGTGATTAGTTCCAGTCTCACCTGCGTCCCCTAAATGCCATGTGATTGGCCCGTATAGCAAACGAAACAAGATGGATTATGAACTCATAAAAATCCTGAGAATTCATTTTACTGTCAAGGTTACATTTCATGATGTTCTCAGCAGAATGAAGTGACTGTTTAAATATAGGGTTTTGTTACATGTTTATGACTCATGGATTGTACTGAGGGTACTTGCTAGTTAGGCACAATCGAATCTCACCCTACTTCTGCCATTTATAAGAATACTTAATCTGTCTAAGGGATGTTCAAAGTCACTTTATCTTGCATTATTCGTTCACTTCCCAGTGGTGGTGAGCTTCTTGAGCTGCTGTGTAATTGTAAATTCATCAGTTCATTGTAACTATTGCTCCTTTACTCCCAAACTAGAAGACTGCTGATCAAAGCCTATGACATGCCTCTAAATCTTAATAATAAATGTATAACTATATCTAAAGGGGCTGTACCCGGAGTAAAATACAATGTACAGATATTGTAAGTAGCTATTTGTGTGAAAATGAGACCGATGTGCACTCACTGCATCGAATTATGGAGGATTTAATCATTCATGAAGCAGGAATTGTGCTGTTAGTTAGCTTATGTTTGTGAGCTTTTCTGTGATGACAAAGGTTGCACTGGTCTTTGAAAAGCAATTATAAACTCATTGCCGTGAGTTAGGTTGCACAAAAGGCATTAGTGAGCAATACACCAGGAGTTCTGCAAAGTGTTTAAAATAAACTAGTTCTGTCTTTCACATTTTTAAGACTGTAAAAATCAGGTGCAGCGTCTTTAATTTTCTAATGAACATTAAAATATTCTATCCATTGGTTTCAGCATGTTGAGGAAAGAGTTGCCATAGCTATTTACAATTTAAAACTAAATGTTTTACTTTGTGAATGAGGTGTAAGTCGTTCAGGAAGCTGAAACCCATGAATACCTTCCTATAATACGCTCCGATGGATTCCTCTAGGTGAGAATCATTGTTATTAAATTGTATCATCAATAATTTCATGTTAGGGTCTTATGCTGTATTTGGTGTACCTTTTACTCCCTATGCTCACAATCCAAGTCCTCAAAAAAGACCATCGCCTAACAAATGACTTTCTAATCCCCTGCTCTATTGATTTACAGTGTCAGTCACAGCGGTGCCGGAGCCTGACCCCACACAACATGAAATTCAAACATAATCCTTTCTCTATAATATATTGATCAACTGTGTCCTTTGTAGATGACTTTGCTGCAGACCCTCTGATGTGTTGATCTGCTCATAATCAAAGGGGATAGCAGTGTAATTATTCGTGTGCAGCCAATAATGACTTTGCGCAACCTCTGAGCCCTGTTACGGGACCAGTGGCAAGGTTTCCATACTGTATTGTATTAGCTTCACTAGATTTAGGTTTGGGTTGAGTTGAGTACCAGTCTTTTCTGTGTAGAGAAAAGCTTCCTTTCAATCAAATTGAAACCGCACTTTCAAAGTATGGACGCATCGAGCTTTGAACATAACATTCTGATGTTTAGAAAAAATACAAAACAGATGTAGTCAATTCAACATTAGATAACAGACTCCTTATATATCATATTTAGCATTTTGACTCAAGCAAGCATGTGATTGGTCAAAACTAACAAAGGTCAGTGAGCTTTTAAACATATTGCCTGCTGTGCACACCACTTTTTTTTATTCATTTCAGAATAAGATGTTCTCCACAATAACCAAATGTAATTGGCTGACTTTTTATTTCTCTAGTGTCACATTTTTTGCTCAAATAAAGAATTCATCAGTGAACAGTTATCCACATTGCCTCAATTCAGAAGATAAGACAGAGAGTAGTTAGACTAAAATAGTTTTCCTCAACTAACCATATTTTGGCAGTGGAAAATGTCTGGCTCTGACTTGTCATAATGAGGCGCAATGCACTGGGTTGGCATTCACCCTTTCTCTGCTTTCTGTGTCCTTGGACGATGCACATCAGACACTTTGCCTGTATGAATTTGTGTGATTGTGAAGCAAAAAAATTGATAACAAATGTTGTATTTGTTGGGAAATTTGACTCAAGCATCTTCAAAGACTTATTGTTTGTGCAGGGCTCGTCAGATTAGTATTCGCTGCAGTTTTTCGTTCGCATTTGGTGAAATAGTGAGTAGCACCTTATGTGGTCAGTTGAGGTTAAAGAACACATGTTAACTGTTTGATCGGAACCACATCTGAATTCACCTTCGGGCATATACTTATTAAGCCTCAGAACATCAAAGCTGTGTGAAATTTCTTTTTTAAATCAAAGCCCAGACAGAAGACAAAATATTGAGTTTTTTCGCTCAGTGGTGGCAAAGGGCATCTAATGGAATAATCAGTTTTACCAAATGGTGCAATGCGGCCCTCTGCCCACCCGTTTTAATTATAACAATAGTCATTTGAGTACATTTACAAGTTTATGACGCCATCCTGTATGAATGATTATTGTATGTATATGTATTTAAAGTAATACATGCAGCCTTTCAACCAATGTTTAAACACTTACACCATAGCTGTACTGTGTGTACTGGTCAACATTGTAATTGTTAGATGCGAGGAAATGAGCAGAGAACTTTGGCAGTATTTATAGTCTCTGCAGCTCCGACTAAATCCAAGCTAACTAAGAGCTCTTGCATGTCTTGTATTTATTCGCATACCGATTTGTACAGTAACATATGCACATATTTTCCAGGAGCCCTGCAAATCAGGCATAAAGCAAGCTTAACGTTTTTCTTAATCTGCCCTGTCAAGGGAAATAAATGGGATGTGTAAGATCAGACTGTGCACCACAAGTCTACTACTACTACTACTACTACTACTACTACTACTACTACTACTACTACTACTACTACTACTACTACTACTACTACTACTACTACTACTACTACTACTACTACTACTACTACTAATACCACCTGCTATTTATGTAATGGCTCACAATCTGTTGGACATGAACCCTGCAAAGCTGAGGGAACAATTACATAAGAAATCTAACATAAAGAGTTTAAGTTTAGAGTAGCTATTTCTGAAAAAGAAAATAAATCTACAAGAGATTGTTGGTAAGATTATCTCTGTGCACTTGGGAATACCATAACTGCTCAAAATGAGTTCTTAAGACTCAAGACAGCTCTCACAGAAAATCACAGAATTAAAATTAATCAGAGTATATTAACTGGATTTGTTTTGGAATAAAAAGCATTTATTTGAAATCCAGGAGAATGTAGACGCTCACTCTGATAGTGAACATCATAAGCAATTATTTATACATGGTCATTGAGAATTATGCAGAGGTTCTCAATGACCATGAGAACCTCTGCATAATTGTTTAGATTTTTAAATTTAGCGATAAACTAAATTTAAATGTTAAAAACTTAAGAATGCACAGCTCCAACAATACAACAACAGTTAGGCTAATTTCTCACTTGTAGAGCACTGCGCAGTGTCCAGATAATGAATCAACAGTGATGTTCCCTTGAATATGTGCATTCAGATTGACTTGTTGTTAGGTGCGCACCTTATTAACAAGTATTGGACTCCTCTGTGACTTCATCAAGCAAAGCATCACGTCGCCGCAGAACCATTAGTATGCTAATAAAGTCAATTTTCTAATGACTGATTAGCAATTCAGCTGATTCTGTTCCTGCTCCGCTTGTACAAACTAATCACGAATAAGCGAAGTGAGCTCCTATGATGCATTTATACATGTAAACACAATGTAATAGCTTCTTAATGTTCTCTGTTGCCTCCAATGTGTTGTCAGCTTGTTCTCTTGTTTGCATTGCACATAAAGAACATGACACACTTTAATGCCCCATCCAGAGGTTGTTTGGCTATGAGTTAACTAATTCTGATTTTGTCTTCTTTTCTCCATAGTTCTCAGTGGCCTCTGCTCCAACAACTGTCCTGAGGGCGTCACGGTAAAAAAAAATAGTCTTTAAATACCTTACTACCAGTACATAGAGACGTTTTTCACCAACACCAGTAACTTTTCTACAGATGGGTACATTGTTATATGTTTTGCTTAGCCTTGAATGTTGATTATGGCATTAAAATTAACTATCTCCTTGGAAACAAGTTCACCAGGTCACAGATCAGACCGAAGAGGTAAACACACTCACTGTAAGAACTGATGTTTTTCAGTTGATTTGAAAACTTTCAAAATAAATTAGTTTAATGCCAGACTGTAGAACCTTTCAGGAAAAGCAATAACATCTCCATGGAGACAAGCAAGTAGGGGACCTTCTACCAGAAAATTACATAGTGCATCTTTAGAGTGACAGCAAATGCATTTTGAGTGGAGAAAAGGAGATTAACATCATGATGCTGGCTAATCCCATGACACATCTGTGGGTAGGGATGTTTAATTGATGTTTTATTGGTCTATTATAATTGATAAATATATGACATACAGTTTATGACATGGTATTGACAAACATCTTTGTGCTGCCAGCTAACTTGTCACGCAGTAGAGCTAATCTATTTACAAAACAAAGCTGTGGAACTTCAACTCAATCATCATTAAAAAAAAAAGATAAAATGTTTCAACAGTTATCCAAGTTTTCCAATACATCTAGTGTTAGTGGATATTATTGCTTTGTTTGAACCCTGGCCCATGCTGCCACTCTGAATTTAATGCTCTCGCTTATGGGTAGCAATTGTAATAACAAAATCAGTGAGGCTGCTGTTTTCATACAAGGATGCATAAATTGCATGAGCTTTAGTCCTCTGCGCAGGCCCTTGGTGACTTGTAATTATTCAGGGGTGTTTGACAGACTGTGGCTTTACACTTGCAACGCCATCAGATATCTACTATTCACTCTTACGTTGAGTTTTGAAGTGGTTGATGATATTTTGAAGGTTACTACAGGTGAAATGTGGATAGAATGTAGGTATTTTGAAAAGTAAAAGTATTACTTAAAAAGCAAAAGGTGGTCTAAGAGCTTGCATGCATCTTTGGGGGCTTGTCATTTTAAAGAAATCCTATTACCAATGCTGTATATGTGTTTGTTTTTTGTCTTTTTTTTTATTTCCTTTCAGCCAAAAGATCAGCAAGATTATCATGGATCTCTGATAACTAAAGATGAATTAACTGAAATGAATGAGTGAAGGAATGAAATAATTATTTCTATCATTTCAGTTATTAGATTATGAGAAGGAAAGGGCTCAGAAAAGTTGAGTTTGCATTATGTCCACCTATTTATAAACGTAATATTAATATTATAAACATTTACTTTAACATATTTTGCTTCTTTCAACTATATAGTTATTATCTATAACATATTTTGTTTTATAGTGTTCAATTCAGACCACAGTGTTGAGAAACATGAATATGTGATTAAATGTGATCACAAAGCACAGCACCTCATTACTGATGGCCCTACTAACACTTAGCTGCAGTCCATTGTAGCAAGCTGTGGGATTTAAAAGCCCTCATGACCATGCAACGTTGTTGAACTCTGTATCACAGTTAAAAATAAAAAACCCTAACAACTAAGTACAGTACACTGTGGTTAGTTAAAAAAAACTGGCATTTTCAGAGCAATGGCGAAATAAAGATTTCTCAACCTTGCATGAATCACTCAAAATACAACTTTGAGTGATTTAATGAGGGGACAATTATAGCATGTTTAAAAGTTTTTTGCATAATATGTCTCCTTAACACTCTCTAAAAACTCTGTGTGCCATATAATTTGAGTGAACAGAAAAGAAGCCCCAAGTAACCAAACTACAGTACATCACACTGACACGTTGCTGGTTTTAGTGGTGTTTTCTCTCCTCCTCCACCTCCTCCTCCTCCTCCAGCCCCTTGTTGTTGTAACTGAAAGGTATGATGAACGTGCCAGACGAGTAGAGCTTCTGGCTGTTTCTGCTGCACTCCACTTCCATCCATCAAGTCCTCCATCTGTAAATCCTTCCCCTGTACCTTACTTACATGCCTTCTACTCAGCAGCACACTGTAGTCTGAAGAAAATACTTCAGGTAGTCAGTGCAATCTACAATCTAGAGTGGCATTGCCTACTCCAGTCAACAGGTTTTCTATGGCTTTCCAAAATTACAAAGTGAGAAAGTCAAGAAATAATTATGTAATATTTTGCACATATCAGGGAGCTAACTTTCAAGGAAAATAAATCATATCTGCAAGGAGCCAAGCAGGTGACGGACTCTCAACCAGGAAAGTTACATAGTGCACGTTTAAATATATTCCAAAATTATGTAAAAACGTTTTTACTTAAATTGAATACTACAGTTTTTTGTAACTTAGTACATTTAGTATTTTCTACCAAGGAATATTTTGTAAAAGCAATACTGACAATAATGAGACTTCTGCGCAAATCTGAAAATAAAGTATTGTATGTTTCGTCAACTCTGAAGCAAGAGCTGAAAGCGACACTCTAATGTGCTGCACTTTGGGCATTCCACCCCAGTTTCACTTTAATGTCTTTAAAAAAAGCCGTTTTAAAGCTGTGCCCGCAACCACAAATTAATGCATGTGAAAAAGGGTTTGTGAGAGCTAGCGACTAGTTACACATATTTACAAAATTACAGTTTTGCGGTGTGAAATCAGTTACCACAGATGTTATTTTTATTGCCAATTCTCCTTGTCAAAACTAAAAAATGTGCCCACTTTAAAAGCATAAACATTGATTAGAAGCAAATGCAAAGTAAACGGATCTCTTCATTAGAAATTGTTTTAAGACATAAAACATGCTCAACACGCAGCCCAGTCACATTAAATCCAACTCGGTCATACATTTTTCCCTTCACGTTCTAAAAAAATAAAAATAAAAACCTCAAAAACACAACTCAAGGTCGCTGCGGTGACATCGTGCCTGTCATTGCTTCATGTGTTTTTCCTTTCAACCGTGCCCACCAGTGTGCCCCTGTCCTCCTGCGTTCCCGTGCTGATGGACAAGTGATTTTTAAAATGGCAAAAGAGCTCACTTTGTTTTGCTTTGTTGCTTGCATTTCACAGCCATTTGGTGTTAACCAGCCCGGCCCGTATGTCATGTACACTACAGTGGACTCCAACGGGAACCAGAAAAACGCCTCCGGTAAGCTGCCCCTAAGTGTCTTTTCTGCTCAAAGTCATTTTAGCTTCTTCATTCCCAGGCATCTTCTATCAAGCAAATCACAGCCCACCATTTTAGATCAGTCTTAACACACACCTTTTGTCATTTCTCTTTGAGCGAACATTTTAAACCACCTACCTCAGAATTTCTCGGTCATGCATCCACGTCAAGTTTATAAATAACTTGCCCTCGAAACATTGACAACTATCCTCTCTCTAGCTGACAACACCGGCTTTGTTTGGGAGATCATAGAAGACAAAAAAATGAGTGAGAAAATAAATATTGATTTTACTTTATTTATTCTTAGTACTTAGTACAAGTACAAGCATCAAAGACGCTGTAGAATGAGAAAGGGCAACTAAGGAAAAGTCCTTTCAGAGAGCGCCCCGGGTGAAGAAAAGATAAATCAGTTTGATTAGAGGCTAATGTTCAACCTGTGCCACTGAATGCATCGCGTCTTGTTTTATGGACTGTGTTGTATTATTCTAGGAGACCGGGGTGCTAAATTATATGTGTTCTGCATTAAATCATTGCCAAATTTAAAATGTCCCCTGAATCGCCTAGTGTACCCTGAACAAGAAATACATTTGAACAATGAAGTTAACTGCATGCACTCACTTTAACCCAGAATAAACTTTCTCAAATTAATTTGCACAGTTCCGTATTTATTATGCTCTATACGAGAGCCTTATAGAGTGATTTAATCTGGCCTGGTTTAGTCCCTGTTTAATTTGTCTTTAGATTCTGGTTTAGTCTTGATTCAGACCTGGTTACTAGTCTAGTCCTAGTTTAATTCTGGTTCAGTACTGGATGGGCAAAGCATTTTGTATGTTAATTCTCACAAAAATCTAATCTATCAGTTGTTATTGTATTGTATGACAACTTAATTTATTGAAACGGTGTTGGAGATATTTTGTACGACCCAAAATAATGTTGTTGTTGTAGTGGTGTGTTTTGCAACTCCAGCCGAGAGGCCTTAGCCCTCTGAAAAATGTGGCCCTCGGGAAAATAAAGTTGAATAGCCCTGTTCTACACGATCGTGTTAGACGCTTGTCATCGTCTTGTCAATTGATTTAAATTCCAAATGACCGTTCACTGCTGCTATGAGAGTTTTGATGTTCAAAGTTATATTTTTTCATCTCTACTTACTTTGGTATTGCAGATTACAAATGACCACAACATAATTGGTTCTACTTTATGTAGAGATTGGTATTGTGCAATTAAATGGAGATCGTAAAACACTACATACTAAACGTATACCTCATTTACATGAACAAGTCAGCTGCACTGATGCCTTAGGTTATAACGTGCAATCCATGTCAATGTCTTGTAATAATAGAAGGTTTTTAAATCACAATCTGACAAATGTATTTTGGATTAAATATAATAATTGTTTGAAATATACAAATATACCGTAGATGGTTATTTTTACATTTCTCCCTATTTAAGTAAATGCGTGGTGAAACGTGTTCAGAGTTTCTACATCTACCTGTACTTCTCTAGACATGCAGAAATACACGGACTCAGCTGGGTGCATGCGCCTCTTCCCACCTCCCTCCTCCGCTCCTCTATCCTCTACTCCTCTAATCCCCTCTGTTCTGCTTCTTACATCCATAAAGTCAACATGCTTTACCCCCTATTCAACAAGTGTATAGTCGCATTGTGAAGTGAAATCAAAAAGCAGATCTGTGTGCTGACAAAGGTGATGGGTACTGGCTTACATCCCACATTAAAGACTGAGCTGGGTTAAAGACCCAGAGCAGCCACATATGGGACGAAGGTGGGACGCGGTGGTGAAAAAATGCACTTTCACATAAAAGGCAATCTATAGTTCTTTATTTAAACACTAGTGAAGGAGTGGACTTGTTAACTGACCTCTTGTCACTAGTATTATTGTCTTATGCTATTTTCTTACAATAATACTAAAATATCAAGGCTTGATTTTATCTCAGCATTTTATTGTAAGTATTCAGTTGAATGAATACACTAAAATGTATGAATTACAGTATATATATATATATATATATATATATATTTTTTTTTTTTTTTTTTTTTTTTTTTTTTTTTTTTTTTGCCTACATACATTATGTTAAGCGAGAGGGCGTTTTCCTCATGCATATTGATGTAAACATCATCATTGCAGGATAATTTCCTATCTGTATCTCATCCTAAAATGTTTGTGTGTCACGTGACACTTCTGATGAAGACTGCAGCTGAAAAACGTGTCATGGTATGATATAAAAATATAGTCTGACCATAAGAATCCTAAACCTATTAAAACGTAAACACTTTGGACTATACATCAGTATCTCATCCTGATATAGATATAATGATGTTCTCTTTGCTTTACCATTGCCGTTGCCTTGACTCATAGCCTCATACCAGCGCTCTGAGATCCTGGCCTGGATATGTGATGGGGGAAAAAAACATCGTCTAACCACAACTGTACTATGTCTAATCTCCGATGGATAGATAGATATTTTCAGAGACACACAATTGAGGCATGGAGGCTGGCCGTGTTGTGCTGTATTAGCCACAGTTAACCTAGTTGATGCTGCATTGTGGGAAGGACAGAGAGCAGGGCTGAGGACAAGAAGCGCTGACAGCCCCGGGTCACGGATATATATAGTCTGCGTGTCACTTCGCATTGTTCCATTTTCCCCGCGCACGCTCTCTTCCAGTGTACACATGTTTGCCCATGCCCAATGAGCACATCATCATTATTTCACCACCATTAGACATGTACAAGCCAAACTGCTAAGGACAAATCTCCCAAAGGCTGCTCTTTTCAATTAGATACTGTCGCTAATATCAGTGCTAGCAAAATTTGAACAGTAAATGCTTGCTGCTATTTAGTCATCAAGAGTTTTATTCCTTTTGAGCACACTCCACTGGTTCTAAATGTGCGGTTAAATGGGCATCAAGTGCAGCAGTGGAAATGAGGAGAAAGAGGGGGAGTGTGGGGGCTACTGGCACCTGCACCCATTACACAGCTCTCAAAGTAGGACCGCTCCATGTGTAGGAGGCAAATGATGACCCAAAATGTCAAATGCTAGGGGTACTGCGTGTTATGGATTGTAGATCAAACTAAGAATAATCATATTGCAGGTAAAACAAGACTGCATGGTGTTACATGGCAATGAAATTTAACCTGGATACAAGTACAAATATGTAATTATTACAACCATACCAATATTATCCTGTGTAGTACCAAATGAGTATGAGTATCAACTGCAGTTCATTTATCTACATGCTTTTAAATAACTTCATCCTTGTGATGTGAATTGCCAGTCTAGATTTACTTTTCAGTGATTGGTTTCAGTCAGTGTTAGTCCTGTGGTTTACATCTGGAAAACAGTTTAAAGAAATCACACAAAGTATGTGCCAAATGCATAGAGCCCACCATTAAGTAGGAAAACAAAATGTAAGGCCAAGTTCCACTTGCTAGTTCCATCTTGCCTGACGATGATGGTTCTGACATTTTGCTCACTCGTCCACCGCAGGTTTTTGTTGAGTACCACACATCTCCAGCTGTGTTTCCTTAAAAAGCTCTAACTCATCTATTTAACATTAGAATGGTATATGAGCATGCCCATTATAACTGGCTTATTTTCCAGCGTGCATCTGACCAGACTGTGCTCAGAGAGGAGAGGGAGGTAGCCAAAGGCTTTGCCTGCAAAACTCCCCAGACCCCTCATTTAACAGCAGCAAAGTGCTGCCAGGGAGCCTGCTGCCACGCATGTGTGTCTCTGGGTGTGTGCGCGCAGTGATTTAAAGTATATTTATTCTGTAGCTTGTAGCTCGGGGAACAGCCAGAGAGACTGCCAGAGATGAGCAATGATGGGGCGCACACAAACACACTCACAACACATCCACAGCACAACGTCTGGGGCTCTCCACTGGGGCCCAGCGATCTTCACTTACCCTTCACCCTCCTGAATGGAGCAGAATACTGGAAAGCACAGATTATAATGCTCTGAGAAATGGAGACAAGGACCAAGGAGAAATGAAACTGGGTGAACAGGGTTAGTGTAGGAAAAACTGCAAGAAGGCTCCAAGAATACTGTAAGACAGCACAGCACTTTATGGAAACTGCAAGAGCAGAATGTACAAGAAAGAACAAAATGTGAAGGTCGGAGGTCAGAGGGGATGGAGAGGTGATACAGCAGTGTAGTGCACAGAAGTGTTGAAGATGCAGAAGATGGTTTGGCTGAATAGTACAACTGAAAGGCAGATTACTGTTCAGTTGTACTGACAAAACAAAATTTACAATTGTCACAAGCATATTTATGTTTATGTCAAATAGAGTATAATCATAATTGTATTATTTCCCTAAAGTAGACTATTCCCAAACAGTGGATCTTTGAAAAAAGATCTTAAATCACGTTATTAATGTAAAATCTATCAATTCATGGCAGTATTGTTTTGTCTGTCCCAACTGTCATTATCCAAGATATATTAAGAAATATAATTTTACATTCATCTTACTACTCTACAAGTATATGCTGTAAAACACACTGCAGTGTCATTCGGAATCTATTCATTACATTCCCGTATAAGCACATTACAGCAATAATACCACCCTGATATCTGACAGCAAAAGGTCAACAAGCTCTCACACTCCGTTACCTGTGCAGGTATGAATCGCTCATCATTCATCCATCCGAATGTGTGCTTCGAGTACAGTATGCAGCGTTTGGGTCGACTCGGTGCGACCTTGCGTTTTGTGCCTGCACCTAACAGTTTTGTGGTGGGGCTCTTACTAAGCAGGGCTGGATGGATGTGCGCCGGCCGTGGTTTTGACAACACCACACCTCATTATCAGCTGATGCCTGCTGGGAGAGCGAGGGAGGGCACAGGAGCCGGGCGTGGCTTACGGTTAGACTCACTAATTAACCAGTAAACGCAAACACTGCACTGTATCAGGTCACAGGACGTTCAGGAGTTAAGAGCGAAAGCACAGAACAAGGTGGCCCTAAAGTTATTGTAAAACTAAAAGTAGCTATTCGAGCTAAAGTTACTGGTATCGTAAGTTTTCAAAGTGAAGTCTGAAAATATTTTGGTGTTATAAACTTCCTGGAATGAATAATGTGAGGAGAAAGTCAGAATTTTGAAGAGGATTCAACACACACTCTGTCAAAGGAAGCGACAGTTGAATGTTTAGGAAAAACCTGGAAACTATTTGAAACATTAAAAACTTTACTTATTCTACCTCATTCAAATGTATTTATTTATGTATTCATGAAAAAGCAAATATTGGAATTAGCAAATATTATTTACAGGGGATACATTTTTACACATCTTTATGAGCTAAATTAAAATTATTATATTCCTGACCTATTGCGTGTGTATCAGAGGAAACAATTTTAATCATGTTTGCAGGAAATTGCTTAGTGTGCCCATTTAGTTTCTTTAAATAGGCTCAATTTTACTGTGACTTCATTATAGTGTTGGACATATGTAGTGCCCTTGTCATGGCTAACAGTGGAAGGATGTTTTAAGTGAACTTACAGAAAAAGGGAGGACAGAGAGAAAAAGAGGAGCGCTCACAGGGAGGGGCCCAGATCAATGTGGAGCTCTCTGCAGACTGTCCAATTAGGCTAATGAGTTGAGGGATTAGCAGCAGCGCTCACACTCGTGTTGGGTTTAGGCTCATTGTACATGCAACGGCAACCTTTAAAAACAGAACCTACGCATAAGCAGCCACAAGCATATTATCATATCTTAGCATTAACATCAAACTTTCTCAATATCCAAAGAAACCGATACAGAATATACTTGTATAGGTGCCACAGCCTTTAAGGTGCAATTGCTTTGCCAGAACTATAAATTCAGTTCCTCTGAAGTCATTCATCAATGGCACTAACTGCTACTGGCAACTAGCCTTTGGAATGGGCTTCTGTAGAAATGATTTGCAAAAGCGGGCACGAAACTTAATTGGAAAGGATGAACCAAAACTAAGAGTGTCAAGATTATTTGGTTGATTGATAATCGTGTCTATTCAGGTCACAATATAATTTTAAGAACTACCGTATTTTCCGGACTTTTAGCCGCTCCCCTATATAAGCCGCATTTGCTCTATTTTTAAAAAAACGATAATAAAACAATACATAGGCCGCACCTTTTGTATAACAAAACTCTTTCCTTGACTTTGGCATCGCATGAGCTCGTCCGCTGTCCCTCCAGCGTCTCACCGTACATTCATTGATGTTAAGCTTGCGTGCAGCCGCGCGGTTTCCTAGCAAGATCGATGGCCTTCAGCTTAAAACTTGCTTCATACGAACTTCTTCGTTTGGGTTCCATAATGATGGGGCAAGAATTTGAAAATAATTTATAGTTGGTAATTTGTCGTCCGTGTTCTATTTGCTAGCTGAATAAAAAAGCAAACATCTGCTTCTTTGCTTAACTTTTCTGTAGGTTTTGATTCTATTCCGTTAGTTCGCCCCTAGCGGTGAAAGAAAAAAACCACAGAAAAGCCGCAGCCTCTAAATAAGCCGCATGGCTCAAAACATCTGACAAAAGTAGCGGCTAATGGTCCGCAAAATACGGTAAATGATAGTAATTGTGAAAATCATAGGCAGCAACTGTAAGTAATTTTAGTTCAAACTATTCTACAGTATAGAGTACCAGGTAATTTTTCTTCAAGCTGTTTATGTGCCAATATTGTTACTTTTTTATTCTGAAAGTTTGATTTATTTGGGTTTGAATTCATTAGACTTGTGAATGAAAGAAAATTAAGGATTTGACTGTTGCTTTGTCGTAGTGCCAAAAATTGTAAAAACATAATTTTTCTTCTCACAATAATCGTAAAATATTTTTTTATATTACAACATACCTGATAAAAGGATATATAATTTCATGAACTTGAAATATATGGTTTTAACTAGTTTTATTTTCAGTTAGGACCCAATGCAGGCAATTTAGTTTTCCTTCATGATGGGTGGTTTGAAGTGAACTTCGCTGAGGTTCATCCACATTAACGACTCAGGTTATAGCGGCAGCTTGAAACCTTCAAAATCTTTTTGTCGCCACAAGCAAGTTGAAAATAGACATTTTGGTCATAAAATAAATTTGTTGCCATGTTTTCTGTTCTTAACTGGCATATGGTTTATCAGCTTGAGCCAGTCTGCTTCAAGGTCCTTGTGGTGCTTTTAGACAAATGGCTTCAGAAGTGGTTGTACTTTACAAGGGAGATAAAAATCAAATCCCTATTCTTATCAGTTTTGCTTGTCTTTCAAAAGTATTTTCCAATTTGAATCTTGATGTTAACATAAGCCAGTTTGTCTAAACATACATTGCATTCCAGCTCAAATGCCTTTGAATTTCGTTGACATTAGTCATTTTCTTTATGCACATAAATATGTACTACGTTGTCCACCGACTGTTTGTGGTAATTTTTCTGACCGATGCAGTCTCTCACATTAATTTCTCTTGCTGCATTACGCTGCGTCTAAATCTCCAACGCGGACCCATCAGCCCTTGACGTCATGCTGATCAATGGCACAGTGTAGCCTCATTGGGTCAGCTGGCAAAAAGCACTCTCCGGCTAGAAAACACACCGGCAGAACGGAAGATATGAGGAGCTGGCACAGGAAGGAAGAGGTGAAAATGAGCTGTTGCAAGCTACGCAACAGAAAGCATTGATTACCAGAGTCCCACATGAAGGCCGGACAAAATAGACCGATCGGCCAAAATGCAGTGCAGAGAGAACATAACAACGCTTTTGTAGAGGAAGGGAATTTTGAAATGACCAAAAAATATGATCCAAGAGGTAGCCCCCTTCAGAAACATACAAGGATTGTTATTGATTAAGCTTTTTCTTCAGCTACAACTTTGAACTTTTATCTGTTTCTCTTTTCTCTCTCTTTTCTCTCACAAATAAATAATACATTTTCCAAGCCGTAACAATCCTATGCAGCTTTAGATTTTTCTCTGCACTCAGCTTCTCAGGACAAACTTCGGCCTATGTTTTTGTTTTGGCAAATCTCCCCTCATACATTGTTTTGCTGCAGCCAATTGTCATCCCAAATGTTCTGTGAACGGAATGCAATTCGAATATCCTCACTTTTGCTGATTGGCACTGTCAGCTCTATTGTTTCGAGATAGCTTTGCAATCTCAAAACAAAATGAGTGATAATGCTGTGTATCTGTGGTCATGCTGTTGTGTGAATAAGTTGGGAGTGTAATTCAGATGAACGCTTTAAGATTGCATGAAAATATGAATAATTTAGTAGTTTATTGTGGTATTAATCATTAAAAAAGCTTGCTTGATTTTGAAAGCTAATGCTAAAGCTTTGGCTATCCATAAATGAGCCTGCTGCTATTCAAATTGTATGGTCCCGTTGTTTGGTTGAATTAATACAGTTCAACCGAAAGGAGGATTACCTCGGATGGCGGCGAGCTTCATGTTTATGTTTGTGTCCTTTTTCTTGATTAAATAAGTTGTTTGTGCAAGGAGGAATTAAAGTATATGCTAGTATCAAAAATATTCCCTATAGTTTTAAAGGGCATCTTTGATGTATTTATTTTAGCAGCAGTAAACTAGTGTCCGGGTTGCTGATCGGGAGGTGTCTTTGGCTCCATTTCTTCCCTCTTCACACGTCTTTCCACTGTCATTTGATCCATTGTTGCAGTACAGGTGTCATCATGGTGTGCTGCCGTGGTTTTTGCGCGGCTGTATGGAGTGCAGTGCTAGTCGGGCCCTCCAGGTCTGTACTGCTGCACACTCAGGTGCACGGACACAAAGGTGCACACTCGCACTCACACATTTCTCCTGTCAAATCAATGTCCAGATCTTGGTGCTATTGTGTGGACTCTGAAGGGGGCTCTCAAAGCTTGTGCGCACATGCACTTCTGGCCCTCCTGGCTCTGCCCTCCATCCATTTCTGTTATTTGCACCTTTTATTGCTGTCAATGTTGCAAATGGTTCCTATGGCAACTAGACTTGGACGATATGCTGGGACATTATTAGGGTATTTGTCTCATATTTGGGTTCATATAGTTTTGCCATTTGAATTTTTATATCTTTTTGAGTACATTGAGGATATTGTCATGGTAATATGTAGTTTGTGGCTTTTCTTGTGTCTGTACTGTTTGGGAATCTCATACCTTATTGTGCTTTGGTATGGCCAACATTGCAATTTGTTGGAGACTGAGTGGAGCTGTAATTGAAGCCATGATCGTCATATTTCAAAACTGTAATTTCTTCATATTGGCAGGGTGAAACAAAGCAACTTACAATTGAGTCAATTACAATATCAGCGACAGTGCAGTTCAACTTTCTGTGTGGAGCTTACATCCTTCTCCCAAGCTCAAGATCTGTATATGGCTCCCCAGGGCACTGCACTTTGGTGCACACTGCTCCTGACAAAGTGCCCCAGTAGCATTGAAGGTTGGGTCAAATGCAGAGGACACATTTCTAGAGTCTATGGGGACAATAAAATGTACCTTAACTATACCTTATTATATAAATACCTTGGTATAAATATAAAACATTGCAATGTTTATCCCTGCCAATTATAATCTGCCATTCTGTCCTCCAATTCCCTCCAATTGTTTTAGTGTTGGCCAAACGCTCGGTCTCACTGCTCTTGCGTGCCCTGTGGTGGTCTATCCTCCAGGCCATGTTTCCATGAAGATATATGTCATCGCAGCTTTGTCCACTTCCATAGAAATACACTGGCCCAAATGCACTCAAGTCCTCTCTGTCTTCTCATCCATTCTAACAGTTCTCACTTTTATTTTGTTCTATTTCACTGGTCATGCCCATAAGCTGTGAAAATTTGTCCCATTGCTGGAAGAGTATGACAACTATGACACATCCCTGAGGAAAGAGAACATACACAAGTTACAATAACATAGCTCAATCAAAATATAAGTGTGGCTGCATTAAAGTTACCATGCTGCGCTGTAGGTGAAATGTAATTAACAGTTGAGGTGAAAGCGCGTCTTATTAGCTGGAGCCCGGAGTGCACTCGAATGACTAGAATACAAAAACATCCCCACAATATATCTAGAGAAATATAGTGGCCATAAACGCCAAGTTTAAATGAGGTGCTGATAGTAACGGCCTGCGAGATCATTAAGCCTCACAAAACACTGTTGCCGTTTGGTGCAAAGTTATTGTATTCACAGTGTGTAAATATGCCATGGAAAAGCATAAATCTGTGCTTTATAGCTCGGTTTATGATTTTTATTCAACAATGGCATAAAACTTCACTGTATATTCTCTTGCAACAACAAATATGTTAAAAATATTGTACTTTATAGCTGCAGATAAATAAAAATGCAAATCATACATGAAAAAAAAAACATACATTCAAGCCGTGTTAAGTGTAGATATAGTAGTAGTAAGTCATACAATTTATTATTGCTAAAACATTTCAAATCAATGATTGGCCCAAACAATATTGCTATAATGCAAAGAAAGCTATTGTCATCTTGACAAATAGGAGGATATAAAGCCAATATAAACAAATACAATAGAATAAATTCAATACAATGGGCAACAAATGTTATTATAAATGTTACGTTGTCTAAGAACAACAAGGTAGCAGATACAGCTGACTTTTTCATTTTTAGATATAGCTACCAACTCTGTCCGATAAGAATGAAACGCAATAACAATATTAAAGAAGACTGAAGGAGAATATGAGCTTCTGTCTGGCTTTTTTTTTTTCTGAGCCTTGTTATTGCACATAAACAAAAAAAGAACATTTATTGTCTTATACAGTATATATTAACACAATCAGATTAGTAATTAATTGTTATAAAATTGTAAAATTACAACAAAAAAATATGGTTCATGGCAACATATGGTAAGGGAAATACGTATTTGTTCTTGAACTGTGCCTCCAGTGTAATTAATCAAGTTCACTATACGCCCACACTTAACCTAACCTTTTAATTATTATACTTTAATATTGCTAACATGCATAGTTAATTTCTTTTGAGAGTTTGAGTAGACATTTGCACCACGTAGCCTAGCTCTACTTCTGAGAGATGGATTGTAAACTGTCAGTCATGGTGCACGATGGATTATGCGCCAAGACCTCACCTGGCTCTGCTGACTGGAGATACGGCACAGGCATTTCTAATACACACTTCCCAACAAACACATATTACCAACTCTGTACCAGCCTTCGCCGTGCTGCTCAATGGCACCACTCCAGCCACGGCCAGGTTTTCAGCCAAATTCCCTGCCTGTACTTTAACCTTGCTTGATCCACAGCCGTACCACACGCGCGCGCACACACACACACACACACACAGACGCATTTCAAATACCCACCACCTTGTGCTTTCTGGAACAGTCTGTCAAAACCATCGAAATATCTTGCATGTCCTCAAAATGCCCGTCTGAATCTTGCGCACATGATGGATGAGCTTCATTGTGGGCCGCTAAGTGTTGCATTTTAAGATTCTGAAAGTGACACTAGGACACTCTTCCATCTGTGGAACAGGCAGTGGCAATCAAAAAAATAATATATTAAATGAAAAATGTACAATTATAATACTCTCAACTAGGACTGCACAATATGTTGTAATCAAATCAAAACACAATTTGAGTTGGAACATTATCAACAGGAAGTAACTGAACACATGTAGGCCTACTAAAAACTTTCTTTTCTTTTGGTGGTATTCAGAATACAGTTTTCTAAAATCAAAGGAATACATGATCATGAAAATTAAGCTTTGAACAGCACTGAAGTAGATACATAGTGAGTGCATGTGCCAAGGTTCTCTAATCTTGTAAATAAATGTTTAACAACTGTGATTTCACACTGTTATATAATGCTATTCAAAATGAAGCTATTATTATTATGATTGAACATGATTAGTACAGAATATGTCACAAAATACTTTTTATCACAGCCTGGCTCCAATGCCGCGACAATAAACAAACTCAGGAAAACATAAAAACAGAAACTAACCAGTTCTGCATACGTGGGGATGATACAGGAACGTCAGACGAAGACAGTTTAAGTGCCTGATCAGGGTGTGTGGAAGTATTGCAAGGTGATATGTAGAAGACAACAAAAGAAAAGAGAAAGAAACAAAGGGACACAGGTGGCTGGCGTGCAGCAGGTTGAGATCGGGGCGCCGCAGGCACAAGATTTAAAGGCACCCAAGAATCAAGAATCAAACTCCCCCTGCCACCAAACAACAAAATAAAGAAGTGGCTTGATGTGTCGCATAGCTACTTGTACCCATACTTGATATTTACGATCTATGTTTTTCAATCAAGTGTCATGTACTTTGAAGAGTCACTGCATTATTTCCTCACGACGACGTGGGACCTGGAAACAGAAATATCTCATTCTGTGTCTCTAAAAGTACTACACAATGTTACAGACTCCAACTCAAATTTTAGGTACCAGGGGTACCAGCATTAATGGAGAGCACTTAAGTAACAGGCAGCTCCCAGACTATTACCTAAGCGCTTTTCTTCTTACAATTAGTCTAATTTGATAGTAATCTTACTCATAGATTGGCGTGCAGGCAAGTTTAGGTCCATGGGACACACACAGGTTCATAAGTGCTGCCACTAATTGTTCTTGATGGTAGCATACGATTTTAGTGGAGTTGTTAGTCAAACTTGGTGCCACATTTTGGTGTTCATTAAGTGTTTTTTATATTTATAGACCAATGAGGTTAATTTTGTCTTCAGGCTATTTTAGTTGTCATCACACCACTGGTATACCAGTATCATATCAGGTATGACATAATGTATTTTTGACACAATTATGCCTCTCTGGATTAACAGATTTTATTTTATTGGTAAGTTTGATGGTCATATTTAATGGCTGTTATAAAGGAGTTGTACCTGATTATTACTTAAAATGTGAAAAAAAAGTTCATTTTAAGCTTTTTGTAGCAGTCTACATGTATTCATCATTTACCTAGAGCATTTTATGCATCCTAATCATTCAGCACGATGATATAAGCATTTTTCACAACTCTCAGAGGCCAGAGCCAGTTTTGCCGCCACGGTAAAACTAACAAACATTAGCATGCTAACAGTAGAGCCGTTTCTTAACACTAGACAAAAGAAGGGTACCTTGTTAAGGACACATTTTCTTTTTTTCTTATTAGTTTCTTTCAAAAGTATTCACATTTTTAACTAGTATATACTGTATGCTAATGGAGCTTCATTCCCCATAATCCCACATTATAGTGATGCACAATGCACAAGGCCGTATGTAAACAGCTTCAGCATGGAGACATGCTTGGCTTGAGACCAACGTGAAGTGTAAAAAGCAACTACAAAAAAGAAACTACAACTTCTTTGGGGCTTATTAAATAAGTTTGGAGTTGGACTGGAATATTCTATTGTGTGTATTTTCTCTGGTGTCTGGACTGAAGAGGGAATACTATTGAATGAAGCTAACAGACATTCCGTCAAGGCAACCAGGTGAGTCTTGTCTTGTCTTAATGTAGGCTCGTTATATCGAGAGAAGACTGATTCACTCTCGCAGCAAGGGGGTTGTGCAGTTGTTTTACTTTATGTTACTTCATCTTAGCTTAAATCTGGAAAAAAAGACAAATATAACTCACATAGTCGGTCTAATATTGCCTGCTTTGCATTCCCTCTGACACTAAAGTTGCATTTGTTGCTTATTCATTTTATTTATTTATACAGTGAAAACCCAATGAGAAAGTTCTCTTTTTCATTGGTACCCTTTTAAAACACAACACAGAATAAACAACAAACAAACACAAGATACTTATTAACGCACCTAATGGCTAACTTTACATACGTGTCTTTTCACAAGTCATGGCACTGAGTCAAAAGGGAAAGGGCTTTCTTACCACAAGCTCATCGTTCTTCCTTCTTCCTCTTTCTTTCGTACATCTTTTTTAAACTCTGAAGGGAACATGCCCTTCATTAATATCCCGCTCTACATCTCTGTGAGCTTGTGAAAGTTTGACCGCGAACTGGGCTTTTTTTATGGGGATATGTGTGTACCATTTATTATGCTTATGGTGCTTTCCGGTGGTCGTTGCGCAACTTCAGACTGTGTTTGGAAGGGTCTCTCTAAAATCTAAGGGGCTTGGAAATATGGTCCACACTGTGGCTTCTCACATAGTTTGTTTACTGAAGTTGACGCTGTAAGGGATCATATAGACAGTCACTATTAAATGGCCGTGCAGTCCTCGGGGGACCCCTTTAGCTCGGAGGCCCTAGACAGTTGCCTGACTTACCTACCGCATTGTGGCTGCTCTGGTTTACAGAGCACCTCCTGCTTTGAGGAGAATAAAACGCTCTGTAATTAGATGCAAAGAGCGCACAATGGACTCATTTTTACCTAAATGGATTCTTTTACAGAAAAAGATTTAACTTTATTACATGACAAAAATTGGGGACAGCCTCTTTAAGGTCGATGCCCACCAAAGTGGCGTGTCATTTAGCCCATGTCAAACACAATCTGCAGCTTACTGACAAAAAGAGAGACAGGGCGCAAGGCTGTGTGAGGAGAGGAAAGACGGTGGTTTGAGCAGGTTATAGTGAGTTTACCTGTAGTTTTCTGTGCAGGAGAAAGGCAGGAGAGGAGGCCGTGTATTCTCTGCCTCTGCTGCATTTCTTGTACCTCTTCTCCAAGTTCACAGCAGGCTTTCTCTCTGTCACAGAGCAGGGCCCAAAATGGTGTCAATCGATCGTCGATAGAAAATAATGGAGACTGCCATGGACACAATAAATGAATACCTTTGGAGCGTACTTATGGCAGAAGGAAAAAAGGCCATCACAAAGTAATGGATGACGCAAACCTCACCACCGATCAAGGACTGGACTGACAGTAACAGACATTAGACAAATGCTAAAAATTACATTGTGACTTAATTTGGAAATGGACAAATTTTGCAGACTTTGGACCAAGTGGGACTTTTATTTTAATTTAAATGTGCCGTGATTTAGGTTTTTTTTATGTTTAGTTGATGTCTACTTGTGTAGACTTGATTTTCGCTCTCTGGTCGTGATGTGTTCTGGATTGTTTTGTTTTATGTTTATTCTCTTTAAATATGTCCCGGTCTGCTTTGGCCTTTAAAGTATAATCTTTTTTTGTTCTTGTGTTTGCCAGTCTAGGCTTATCCACACGCTCAGTCATTTCCTCATATAATTAATTATTTTCAAATTTTAAATTTTAATGTTACGTATGGTTGACTCTTTGTAAGTACAGTAAAAATGACAAAACGTTTTTAGCTCAATATCTTAGAATAGAATGCCATGTCTCCAAAGTGAATAGCTTCTGAGCCAGAATAGTCTATGTTGTAAAGAATGTATGTCTACAATGCATGCATCCCAACAATTGTCCTTTTCTCCATCTACTGCAGGTATTCTTCCATCAAACAAAAACATCAGGCACTTAATTTTAAGACCAATTTAATGGCTTTAAAGTTTAAACATCCATTTTACTTTTTCCACAACTTACACTTTTGCTGTTCACTTGTTCTGATATCACAACCAGTTTTAGCTCCTCTGTAATAAAACTGTCCTGCCTGTCAAGCTCCATCTCTGTGGACTGGATATGAAAATTGTCATCTGCAGTCAGTAGGTGCACCAGTGTTTTAGTCCCAGTTTAGTACACATTATTTTTAGACTTTCCTATTGTCAAAAAAACTGTCTATAAATAGGCTTAAATTATGACACATTGTTGGTTAATTAGAGTAGCTCTGTTATTCAACCAACCTTATGTATTCAATGATAGTCACCCCCAATGAAAACTCATTTGTAGAAGGCTGACTTAATTTTTGCTACATTTAAACATTTAAAGGTGCACCGTGTAACTTTTCATGGAGACATCTGCCTGTATCCAAGTTATAGTTTTGCCGGGAATGTTCCACAGCATGGTAATCCAAATATTTCTGCATTCATTCAATTACAGGTGTTTTCATTATAAAGGTCATTTTTGATTATTTTATTCCATTGAGGTAGATAAGTTTAATGCCATACTGGGGAAAAGGCAAAGCATGTCTATGGAGTGAGAATTTGTCAACACTAAATGGCTCATCCTTGAAATTTCATGGACAGAACGCACCAAAACAAGTATTTGACATTTGACAGTTACTTTATATCAGTCATTAACATTCTAAATGTCTTCTTACCCACACTGCATTTGAAACTAAGTTTTGCTTTCACCTCACGTATTGATCTGAAAGGAATGACAGTGTACCATGGATATTCAGCGTCATATCTGAAAGGTGCAAAACTAATTTCTTTCACAAACTGTACATTCGCTGGTGGCCATATGCTCACATTTCGGTATCCAACTCTGAGTCAGTGTGATGGACAACGCATAAGCCCCAGTCATCAGTCACACCTCCCTAAATTTGGTGCTTCCTTCTGGGCACTTTGTCACTGTCTCCTACTTCCTTTGTTTGGGTTTTCCTCCCTTCTGTTCAATATTAAGAGAAGTGATATGCAAAATTGTCCTCTTACCACCTACGCCCAGATGTTTTTCTGTAAAAGTCGCTACTCCATTTCAAATCCATGCTCCGTGCTCCACTCGACAATTCCATTGAAAGTGACTGGAATTCCGGAAGCTTGGAATATACAATATTTTACTTCTACCACGGACTGTCCTCACTTGCGCTGTACGATTAAGGCAATTATGTCGCCTTTTCACACAAACCACCATCCGCCAAATCCCAGTGCATGAAAAACAGAGTATGACATGTAATAGTAGCAAAAAGTGTGAACATTTTTGGACCTCAAGATGTGATGAAATGACTGAAGTTGAAACATTGTTTTATCGTCCATCGACATGACACATAAAATAACTAAAGAAACTGCTAGTATACTGTGTACAACCATTTTTAACATTTTTCACATGCCATGGAAATGACTTTAACTTGTCCCATCTTTACTGAATGAATAGGAATATTGAAAAATGACTTCCATAAAGAGTTAATGTGTCACACATTCATATACTCCATTTAAAAAAAAAAAAAAAGTTTGACTTTTGGAATTTTCAGATTGTCATGGACTGAGATTAATAAAGCACTACGAATTCATTTTCATATTAACATCCCACTTGACTTTAAAACAATGTATCTAGGACACACAATTCTTGCAAAGGAAGCAATACATGGATACTTTTGACAGCAGGAAGAAAGCTCTCACAAAGGAATGGATGGCTTAGAATGAACCAACTATCAAGGACTGAGCTCAAACAACAATGTATTGTATTGTATGGCAAAAATTACATTTGCAGTCATTTGAAATTTGACATTCACTAATCACGGATACAAATGGGGCAGAAATGCTGTGCAACATACAGTAGATGCATTTCCACTGTGAGAATATAAAAATAAATCTGGTAATCACATTGTATGATCTTTAAATAATTTATTTGTATGTTATTGCTATTAGAACACCTGAGAAAATCAATGTTAAAATTTGGTACAGAAGCCTGTTTACAATTAGAGGTCAAACGTTTCCTGTAGTTCTTACCCAGGTTTGCACACACTGCAGTGATTTTAAACCATGATGGCGTAGTGTATTTGCCAATAGTAACCTTTGAAATTGTGGTCCCAGCTCTCTAACAGGTCTTTGAGAGTCAGAATCCTTGCTGATTGGCAGGTGTATACACAATGCAATATAAATAATGACTGTCTTTCACATTGGAAATGCACCTACGATTAAAATTTCAGAACACTATAATTTGTGAGTAAGAGAAATGGCAAAATCGCATATACTGTGTGTGTGTGTGTGTGTGTGTGTATATATGTGTGTGTGTATGTATATATATATATATATATATATATATACACACACACACACACATATACACACCCCCACTATAACACCATGTACAACATTACCTCCGTCTACTCCGAGGAGTGTTTCAGAAGACTAATAGCTCTGCCATTCACTGCTCTGATGTGACCCTGATGTGAACTGGGGTCAGCATGAGCAGACGTGACGAATGTAGCTCTAACTGCACTGAGGTTAGGTTCACATTCAAAAAGTGCTAACCGAGGCCCTCTGCACAAACGCAATACACAGTCCATCCACATTACTTCTGATCACCGGCTGCCTCCGGGGGCTCACTCTTCTCCCCCCCTTGCATCGCTTCCTCCTTTGTTTACCGCGTAGAGGTTGATTTATGTCTGCCGCCGCTTGCCAATGCTTGCTGGGCGGCGTGGGCGCGACGTAGCAACTGAAAAGAGGGAGAGCAGAAGGGAAAAGAAAGGGCAAACCTCAGTGATGGATCAAGAGAGAGTGGGAGCAGAGGGAAGCACAGTAACGGTTTGGGAATAGACAGTGAGGAGGTGTCGGAGCAGCCTCAGGTGTCGCACTCGCTTCAGTGTCTTTTAGAAAACACTTCTCAGAACACAAGGTCTCGCACCGCCTCTGGCATGGTCAGACTTGAGTGTTTCTTATGCAGCCTTCTCATTTCATAAGGTCTGCGTGTCAGATTGAATCACTGATCTAGTCAAAGTAAGAACATAAACCTGGCAGTTGAAACCATCTCTGGAATATCAATACAAACTGTATTTCACATCAAGTAGCAATGCATTCAGACAGATTAACATGTTCATGCAATTTGAGTTCAGTTTATTAATGTCTTGTTATTATGATTTGTTTTCTTATTCCTCAGTATTTTTGTTGATGTTGGACAAACTGACAGGTTAGGATTAGGAAGATTACTCAAAACTCTGAACCCTTGCATGTCAGATACTGCATGTGGAACAACTGCGGGGCAGGGCCATTAAAAGTAATAGGCGCAACTCAGATCACCCTCTAAGCGCTGGCTGCGGAGGTGTAGCGGATCTTCAGAGTTTTTTACACCAGACGCCACAACCATCTGTAGGTTTTTTTTCAGTGGAACTCATCAGTCGCACCAACTTAGATGTTTGCTCTTGTTCCAGTAGTAAATTTGTAATACATTTCTGCCATAGAAGTTTAGAAACATTTTAATGTTAGGAGTTAAGGGCACGGTGGAGGCTAAGTATCTGTGGTAACACAGTTGTTTCAGCCAAAAAAAAAGAAGCTTGGTGGTTTATAAAGTTTCAAATTTGTAGCCCATGGCTACAATCTGGTGTGTTTGCAACATGTATATCATGTATGTTCATTAACATAATTGTCTGGTAGTTACTCAGAAATAAGAAACAAAGCTCTAAGCTCTAAATCACAATTTGACGTAACAAGTAAAATGCAAAAGTACAAAGTATGGACAACCTTCATAAACAAATTACAATATTGTGGGTGAATGTGCTGGATTATAATAACATATGAAGATGTAACGGTCCTGCAATAACTTGGATGAAGTAAAATAAAAGGTAAGCTCTACTTGTTTAAGCATCTACTTATCTAAGAAGCTACAATCAAAAACTACACAATGTGTGTAATACAATTCAAGACTGTTTATGGATCTTATTTTTTTATTTTCACAAAAGATATACACATGATATAAACATATTATATAGAATATTTTTTAACCTGTATGGTTTTACACAGCCCTGAAAATAACACTCTCATCATATTAATTTGATAACTAAAGAGTTCCTTGTCTTAGCATTGACATTGTCATACGGTTCATGGCAGGCACACGTGCGGGCGTGTGACTGTGTCTGGATAAAAATCTACAATTAAACACAATGACTGGTATAAGGTACTTTAACAATTTGTAAATGAAGATTGAATGCAGTTCCTTCTTTGGTGTAGCATTTTAACAATACTTTTAATGGATATCGGAAATTACTGTAGCCACACGTGAACCATAAACAGGTACACTCACGCTGCTCACATGCGTGTACCTGGGAATGGGATTGTATTAAAATGCCGCAACATAAACAAGCACACGTGCATGTTTGTGGTGTGTGCTTGAGTGTGACTATTACTCTGCCTACAGGTCCGTAAAAAAAGCCTAGGCACCTGGCTGAGTGTGTGTGCTTTGGTATGGACAAGTCTATTTACAATCACTGTATAAATGATGGCACATGGACAATTAGGAAGTGAATTTATTACATAAGTAATGTGTCAGATCTGTGTCACAAGCCTAAGGCCCAACAGTCTTGCAGCTGTGAATAGGAAATGGTTTGGGGTAGGCACACATAAGTTTTTGCTTCAGCCTACTCCTTTGGGCTCTGGACAACATTAAATGCCATGTAAATGTATCATGTATAATGATGGAAAAAGCCCAAATAAACAAAAACATGCACTGTCCTGACCACATAAACTAAATAAATATTTATAAAGTAAAATCATTGGTTCTTGCGCTCCTTACTTTCCACAGAGCCAATTATCCCAGAGCAAGCGTTCTTACTTTTAATATAATCATTTTGTTGTTGTTGTTTTTTTTTTTTTTTATCCCTTTGGGGAAAATTAATGGAAAATTTACTTCCGGAACCTAAGCGGTGAGTGGCATTCTGTGGATAGTTATCCCATAACTTGTGGTCTCGTGCGGAGTGCTGTTTTCATAGCTGCAACCACAAGAGCACAGCATTGCTCTGCTCTTCATGACTTGTACACACACCTCTACTTCAGCATATAATCAAGCCCTCTACATACATACTGTACGTACATACACAGGAGATCTGTGCTACTTTGGTGGTGATGTTCTTTGTAAAAGTACAGAGGAGGATTAGATCTTAGTAATTTTATGTTTTTGCTACTGTTTATTTAAACAATTAATTGTTTCTCAAATTTTGAAATGTGAATGGACTGTTGACATATTTAATAGCAAAGTCAAGTTGCCCTGAAATCTTTTCAAATTGAGTTATAGTATTGTTAGTCTTTACAAACTAATGTAAAAAATAACTTGGGATTGTGTGCCAGACTATTGTTTTTACAAAGAAGAATATAACATTTCATTAAACATTTTCTCAAGATCCTGAGCATGAAGACTATCATTTTTTGTAACACAAAATGTTGTGATTTGCTGTTGCGTCGATTAAATTCTATATTGCCCACAAGTATTGGTGGACGATGGTGATTTATGGTTGAAAATGACCTTTTGTCTCTTTTATTGTCCTGGCCACAAAATGTTATTTGATGCTGTGACAGGGATTCGATTTCAAAGAGGCCAAAACGAGTTCTGAAAAGCGGCCAAGGGCATTGCAATATATTGGCACCACATGGGCAGCAGTAAAAGAAACAACTGACCTTCTGTGTATTATTATACCTTAAAATTGTTATATGTGTGCTCAAATTATGTTTCAAAGTTCAACCTTAAAACAGATCAAAATGATTCAGTATTTTGTTTCTTGTTTTGCAGCCGGTCAGTTGAGCCAGTCAGCGTACTTTTCCCTCCAGCTTCCCTACACAGTGCTGGGCCTCGGACGCAGCGCCAACTTTCTGGACCATCTATTTGTGGGCATCCCGCGGCAGCCTGGAGAGATGGTGAGTAGAGATGAGCGCTGTTTTATATTACCTGGACCCTGAAAGCATCCATGTAGAGCTGCAGGCAGGAGTGAGGGAGGGCTGACGTCTGATGAGAAAAGAGGGCCAACATTTGGTGTGTTAAGGCTCAGAGGGAAGGATCACTTTTAAATTGTAGATTTGTCTGTCTAAGTGTAGCACAATTTACTTTTTCTTTGCATAATTCGGTAGTGTAGTGTTTACATTTTATCCAAGGACATGCACTTACTCCTAAACCATTTTTTCTAATCCAGTTGTTCCATTTCATTCTGTATGGTTGCAATATATGTGCACATTTGAAACCCTATAATAACACACTCCATTTATCTGGACTAATTACGACACCACTGATATTTTACAAGTACATATCAATAAAGATGGCACTGTTTTTCGTTGAACCTCCTAACTAATCTGGTAGTTATATAGTTAGTGTAGATCTATCTATCTCATGTTTTTATCGAATATAATTATTCAAATAGACTATTACCAACATATTTGGCCCTGATATTGCTGTATTCCCCTGTAAACTGCAGCCTTGCAATTTCCACTCAAATTACCACTGCATACTGCGAGTTGCTTCTTTATTAATAAGCCATAATATACATAATGTATAGCATCATAATCTTTTACTCAGCCCGGCTCCCTCTCTCCAGCTGTACAGCTTCTTTATTTTTCCTGCACTCATCATCTTCATGCCTGTGTCGCCCTGTACACTTGTCACACTCAATATTAGCCAAGGCAGTGCTTTTTTCTCCTGTCCCATGTGGCGCTGGGGTCCTCGTCAAACAGCTGATTAGACTTGCAGATGTCCACTTCCGCGACTCAGAAGCTAAAGTGCGTTGAGCACACTCCAAGTCGCTTTGTTGTCACTTGCTTTTCCCAGGCAAAAAAAATGTAGTTTTTTCTCCTATACTTTCCAACTAGTTTTAATAAAGTGAATTCATGAATGAGAAGTGGCCATTATGCTGAGCAGATTCTATTTTTCAAGCGCATGAGACTGAGGTTGAGTCTCTTCATTGTAGTTTACCTGTAATGAGGGGGATGAGGAGCGCCTATCTGGAGTCTGGACTACTACAAAGCTGTGTGGAGCTTCGTGATCATCCCCTTTTCGTCGCTCTTCTTCATATTCTTGTTTTGGTTCGGTGTAACTTGTCATTATCCAACTGTCTCTGCTGCAGTGGCCTTTACAATTTCCACCTGCATTATAAAGAGGTTGCCAGCTGGGCCACACAGAGATGTTTTGAAGACATTACACTTGGATAACTTCCATCTTCTGTCCAGTCTTCACCCCCTCCCGGCTCATCTGTGCGGCCGTCTCCTCCTCCTCACTTATCCTGCCCCCAGGGGACCCTTTTTGCTGCTAAGAGTGGTTTACTTCGCTAATCAGTCCCCTCCTTGTCACTCTCACTCTCTCAGCTTCATCCGCCATTTCTGGATACATCTCTGTGGCGCACTCAGTGTGCCAGTTTTTCCCCGGCTTTGAACCCTGGTGTCTTCTCTCTTCCCTCTGAAGATTCGGAAGCACTTTTCTCTTCCAAACAGCCAGATCGGATCTGCTCCCAGGCAGTAGTCTCCAGCTCTGTTCCCCCGCCAGTCGTGGCATCAGCAGCAGTGCTTTCCAAGAGCTAAGCGACAATGGCTGCCAGCAAGAATGTGCTTGTTCTGTAAAAAGAAGCATGGTTATTGCATGCTTTTACAAAATAGCTGCAAGATAGGGTTCCACTCTAATGAAAAACAAGACCAAATTGTGTCACAACTGTGTCACAAATTATACTACAGTCACTTTCAATATAGTTTGCTCTTATTAAATTAATGCAACATTTGGATGTACCAAACTCGATAAAAAATGTAGTAGAAAATGTGCCTTTTATCTTTATAAAACATGCCAATGTAGAAAAAGATTCAGTTGTAGTCATCTGGAAAAACAAAACGTTTAGACTCTCATCCAAGAGTCATTCTCAATCTGTGAAACAAGTCTGGGAACTCAGGTTTTATATCCTACTCTGTGTAAGCCCACTGGGCAGAGCGGTTAGCGCGCTTGCCTCCCTAGAAGGAGATCATGGGTTTGATTCCCGAGCCAGACCAACATCACATCTCTCTGGGTGGAGTCTGCATGTCCTTCCCATGTTACCGTGGGTTCTCTTCGGGTTCTCCGGCTTCCTCCGTCCAAAGACATGCATGTGCTAGGTCGCAATTGTGAATGAATGGGTTTCTATGTTTCTGTGTTAACCCTGCGACAAGCTGGCCCCTGTCCAGGGTGTACCCTGCCTAAGGACCAAAGTCACTGGGATACTCTCCAGTCACCCGTGACCCCTAACGGGAACAAGTGGTAGAAAATGAAATTTATAAATGTATACATTTTAAGTTCTCAGTGACTACTTCTCATTTGAATAGTTATGTCATTTTATGATCAAATTCTAATCCAATTCACCATATTGTGTTTGGCAGTGTGCTATAATTTTCTCAGTCTAATCATTTTCATCTTTGGCTTTTAAACTGAAGGTACAGGTGTATTGGGAGAAAATCGAATTATGAGCATAACTAAATATGGCCGTTATCATGAATTTAGAAGCAGAATAAAAAGCAAACAGACCAAGTCATTCTACTTGTGTAAGAAGTGATTGGTTTACGCAGTGCATGATCTTGTGGTGTGTATGTACTTTGTATGTGTCAGTTCACATTCAGATTGTGCTTCCAATGAGCAGCAAGTCCATTTATGAGATGAGAAAAGTCTATGTATATTTTATCAAGACAGAAGCTGGGATTATAACACATTTTCCAGATGGCTAGGTCCTCTCACATGCAGACACACAGATACTTAATCACATGAAGACAGCAGCATGTATGTACACACACACACCCAGCCTACTACTGTGCCACTTTCTCACTGCTGTAGCCATTTATTTCAGCCACGAGGTCATCAGTGACTTAAATGTGGTCTTATAATAGACAAATCATAGTAAAAAGAAACCACATAATTGGACCTTATTGTTTTTCCTTTCTGCACGTACATGTTACCGTAGTGTGTGTGGAATATGCCATGTATTTTATTGTAATGATGGTGACAGTGATTTGTCATGTTTTCTTTTACAGGAAATAAGGAAACAGGAGTGGACCGCCATTATTCCCAACTCTCAGCTCATTGTCATCCCTTTTCCACACGATCAGCCCCGCAGGTATACTACTTCCAACAGCCTACTTATGTGCAAAATAATCCGAAGTGTGACTTTCATGTCTGTTTACAGGAAACCTATAATATATATAGGCAATATTACATTTTCGAATTAATTTAGCTGCTAATGTTGTTTAAAAATATATAATTCGCTACACTTACTGTTTCATTTGATTCCACTTAACAATCAACTGTCAATTTCGTAGCAATGAAAATGTTGCATGTGTAGTGTGCAAAGTAGAAGTCTAGCTCAGCCATTTAGTGAAAAATCACAGAAGGTGACCATGGGAAAAATATTTCTTGTTTTATCAACCAACATGAACATTTTTAAAGTTACAAATAGAGTGAGGCTTGGCAAAATCATACAAAGTTAAAATTTAGGCACTATGAGGTTTGATTTCACAAAAAATACATTATCACATCTATGGACACATCTTGTTTTCGGGCTAATCAAACGTTCTTAAAAAAGACCCATTGTGCTTTTGTGTGCCATATAGTTCTAATATATGACACCACTGGAACATATTTTTTTGACATTTTAAATTGCAATATTCGTCCAAAATGACTTAATAAAAAAACAAGTCTGCTTACTTCTGACCGCTTATTTGGCGATATAAACATAACTGAAAAATATGTGCATGCGTTTTTCATGTTGAATGTGAAAGATAAATGCCGCAGTACGAGTCAGCACCGCACATGAAAGCAGTCTGTGTGTGACGGTCATGGACTCGCAGTGGTAAAGGTGATCCACAGTGACCGAGAAGTAATGCGAGTGTGTCTTCTCCTTGAAACGGCATATTCACTGCAGTGAAGCTCCAATTCTGCGCTGTCCCACTGCAGACAGGTGAATGACCTGCCCTGTCTGCGCAGGAGAAGAAACAGAGGGAGAGAAGAGCCCTCAGTGAGGTTCTGCGTTGTGCCATTTCTTCATAGCTCCATGCACCAACCAAAGAAAATGTGAATGAAACGAAAAATATATGTAATTTAGCCCATTTAAACTCAAATTATTAGTTATTTTTTCAGGCTAATGTGCGATTATATAGTAGCTTTTTTTTTTTTATCATATTGTATCATTTCTTGAGGCTGTGAGTGAAAAAGTTTGAGAAGCTCTGACCTACAGGTTTTTTTTGTTTTGTTTTTTTTACATTTTTAGTGTCATGACCCCCTAAGTTATCAGTCATTATTTTTGTGTTTTGTTTTGTGCAGTTCCAAATTTGCAAACAAGCAGTATTGTTAAAATCTGGCCAAATTAATTAGGCTTTTTTTTTTTTTTTTTCAATAACCTACTACTAGTTTTGCATAATATGGGCACAGTTATTTTCCAATCCCATTATACAATATCTTACTGTACCATTACTATATTTTGGGCCAGATATGTAGTCTGTCTAGCCTCCACCCTCCACACAAAAGTCACATAGTGCACCTTTTGCGATGTGTCTGTCTGCAGAAGAATATTTTTTATATAAATAACATGGTTTACGTATAACAGTGACGCACTATAGGCCAGGGAACAACCATGGGGCCCATTACTGTTTCAAAGGACACGATGCTGAAAGTGGGATGTCAGAAGGCCACCTGTCCTTTCTGACACTGACAGAAAATGGCATGACTAAAGCACCTATTTTGGCTATTTATTGGATCATCAGTGTGAGTTGATTTGTTTAGGGTCTATGGTTTAATTTGTATACACGTATAAGTATGTGTAATTAAACTGTTTCACAAATTAATTTATTTTTCAAATTAAATACTGTATTACTGTATATAACTGCCACATACCATCTGCTGCTGTATATAAAAAAGGTACAATCATTGTACGATTTTGGTAAATCCTCAAGAAAACACAAACATTTTCTGGTTCTTATGTTGGCAAAAATCTGTACGTAATATTATGTAGAATCAAAAATCAGAAAGGGGTTTATTGCCATTGTCAGTGAACAGAATTCACAAACTACGAACTAGCAAAATATATCAAAAAGGGCATTCATAAAATTAAGAATTTACAAATAAAATAAAATGGACTTGGTCTGACTACACAATTTACAGTTGGCCAGAATAGTGCAATGAAAGGTTATTGGTTGAAAAACTGGTAAAGTGGCAGGTGTTTAAAAGTGTTCATGAGTCCAAGCGCAGAGGGAAAGAAACTATTCTTGTGGCGGGAGGTTCTGGTCCGGATGGACCGTAGCCTCCTGCCTGAGGGCAGTGGTTCAAATAGACCATGTCCAGGGTGAGAAGGGTCAGCTGTGATCCGACCTGCTCGTGCCAGAGCCCTGGAGATGTACAGGTCCTGCAGAGATGGAAGTCTGCAGCCCATCACCTTCTCGGCAGAACGCACAATGCGCTGAAGTCTCTGTTTGTCCCTGGCTGTGGCTCCAGCGTACCACACGGTGATGGAGGAGCACAGGATGGACTTCCTGAAGTTCATGATCATCTCCACTGTCTTCTGGGTGTTGAGCTCCAGGTTAAAAACACTGCATCAGGACACCAGCTGGTCCACCTCCCTCCTCTAGATGGAGTCATCCCCGTCAGTGATGAGGGTGGTGTCATCCGCAAAATTTATCCATTTTACGTGGCTGGAGGTGCAGCAGTTTGTGTACAGGAAGAAGAGCATGTAGTCAATTATTCCCACGTTTCCTTTATTTTTATGATATTTATGTCCAAAATAATCCAACAGAAACAATATTCAATGTTTCACCTAAATAAGCCTTTATATTATTACCTATATACATATGATTATAAACTCTGTGAAAGTGAGATGACTCTGCTGAACTGTTTGTGTTCCTTCACCCTGTGGATCACATGCCAAACATGGACTTAGAGGCTTGAGATTGCCTCTTCTAAACATCGGCAGTCCAGTATGACGTGGGTGCCAGAAAAGTCTCGCCGTCCAGCCAAATGTCCTCCATTGTAAAGGAAGTTAACTCAGTTAGTGGTGGATTCCAAATCTATGGGCCTGATCACTTTGCATCTGGTCAAATGACAAGTCAAACAGAGAAAAAAACAGTTGTCAACTGGCTGGAAAAAATCAGTAAAATCAAACCAGAGAAACAGCTACTAATGACTTTGATGAAGTTCTGGTACAATGTGCCACAGAAAGAGGTGGCATAGACATTTAGGGCCATATTTTGCCCCCAGCGTTAACAGGAGCATTTTCCAGGGGGCGGGGCCAGGGCGCTATTTTGCTACCTTCCGAATTTAACGCTAGTGTAAAGAGGCTGGACTTAGCAGCTGGAGGCTAGAGTGGGATGATGCCAGTCCATATATGGTGATAGCGTTTGAACCAATGACACCCCATGTGTGTACTTATGGAGGTAGAGGTAGAAGTTGTGACAAATACATTCCACCTGCATGTGGGATTTTGGAGTACCTGCGCCCAGGATATAGCGTGCTGGTTGATCAGTGTTTCATCATCTGTGACCTGTTGGCTCAGACGGAGTAGAGCGCCATCTCCACCCAAGACACTCTATCCTTGATGATTCATGTGAAGGAGGCTCTGCTCTGATTTAGGAGCTTCAGAATCATTTCGGACAAAGTGCCCATCAACATTGCTCCAAAGCTGGACAAAATTGTGAGAATATGTGCAGCATTGTGTAACATGCAAAGTAATCCATATTGAAACGTATACACATGTAAATGAGTGTAATATGTTCACTTGAAAATGAAATTGTTCTTCAGGGTTCAACTTTCCTTCTTTGATTAAAGATAAAACGCTACCAAATTGCATAAAGTTTCATATTTAAGCTACAAAATGATGTTATAATTATTATAAAATGAATACTATATTGCATAATATGCGTTCACATGAAGCTCAAATCCCTGGAGTGGGTCCAGATGGCCATCACACACTATAACCACATTGCCAGACTGCAAGCTAGCCACCCACTTTCTATAGATTGATGCCCGCTTTCAGCCTCTTCACTTCGATGGCCAATTTTTTTAAGACTGCAACGTTAACTGTTGTTCCTTTAGTGCCCTTGTTTGTCTTCAGTGTAACCTTACTAAAACCTTGTTTTAACTTTTTTCCTTTCAGTTGGAGTGCCAAGTTGTACCTGACTCCTAGCAACAGTGTGCTGCTGACGGCCATCGCTTTGATAGGAGTGTGCGTGCTCATCCTGGTTATCATCGGTGTCCTCCACTGGCAGGAGAAGGTTAGGACACACTCGGGCGTGCACATAATGGTCTATTTAATGCTGCCCTCTTCCCGGTGATTTACTGCTGTAGCGTTTATACGACTGAGGGAGAGAGGGTGAGCTGGCTGGGCAAGAGGAGGGTATGTCCCGTTCCACCTCCTGTGGTGAGAGAGACTTGTACCTTTTGTCTCACTGCGCCCAATTTTCCGCTTATTCCTGTTAAAGTAACATGAGTCGATTCTGGCAACTTTGAACTGACAAGACCGACCAAAAAAATCACTCACATCCACAAAACGTTACACGCCTATTTTTGAATTTTAGTTTATCCATTGTCATTGAACAACAATACGCCGACACTAATAACGTTTCTAAAAAAATATATCTTTGCATACATTCAACAACACGCATTATTAAAAGCCATGTACTGTATTGCACTACTGACACAAACAGAAGCAAATGGACCAATTATTTGGCCAGACTTTCCATTTATATAATGTTGCAATCAAATGGTATAAAACATGTATGAAGGTTAACCATGTTATTTCAGTTTAAAAACGAATGTATTTACCGGTAATTTAATATATTTCAGGAAACCAATAAAACAGAGACAATTAAACATAAACATGTAATTAGTATTTAGCCAATATAAAGTCAGTATTGTATGACAGCATATCCAAAATCAAATACTTCCATTTATTATTACTACCAAACCCAAAACTTGTTAGAATACGTTATTAGGGTGTTACTGGGTTACTAGGCATACTGTTGTCGTCTATTGGCTTTGCCGTCTGTAGCTGGCACCCTCTTGTAGCCATCTGCGAGTCAAGGGTGTGTGCTTAGTCGGAGCTTGTGACGGAGAAGCAGAAAGGCGTCTGCGCGTGGTTTCACAAAATGGCTCTAATTGCGCTCTTTTTTGGGGGGGGAAACGTGGGTATGTGTCTGAATTGACAGTTTGTTTGAAAATACTTGCTGATGTAGTAAGCTTGACTACCTCTGGAGGCACAGGTGACTGGAGGAGTCAGATATAAATAGAAAAGAAGTGTAGCAAATTACATCCTTTACAATGTCATTTAAATCTGTTTGTAATCATATGAAATCTGATAAGATCTGACTATTCTTAAAAGCAGTGGTTCTCAAACTGCAACCCCCAAAATAACAACTGTTTCCCCCAAAGTGAAAGTAGACTCATTTCTAATGTTTGATTTTAGGATATATACCTATATAAATTACTTTGGTAGGCCAACAAATAAGAATCTACATTGTCACAGCATTTGAAGCCTTGTTTAAGACAATTATCAAGTATCAATTTTCAATTTTTCTCTCATATCATAAATCAGGCCCTCCCAGTGATGGATCCAGCCCACGTCCCATGTTCCAAAGATTAAAAACAATAATAATACATCACTGGTTTAATTCTGGACCTAACATTAGTTTAGACCTGATTTGGAGTTGGTTTAGTCCTTGTTTAAGTCAGCTTTAGACCTGTTTTCATTCTGTGTTAGTTCAGACTTGGTTAGTACTATTCCAGTCCTAGTTTAATTCTGGTTCAGTACTGTTGGAAAAGCATTTTTTAATGTAATTTCTCACAAAAGTCTAATCTACCAGCAGTTATTTTATTGTATTAACTCAATTTCTTGAAACCGTGTTTTGCGACCCAAAACGTTCAAGCCTCTCCAAAAATCTGGCCATCGGAAAAAATTAAGTTGAATAGTCCAGTCATAAGGGGACCCCCTGAAATCATTTTGCAACCCTCAGGTTGAGAACCATTGCTTTAAAGGACACCTATAAGGCAAAATTGTAGTATTTACAATAGTCATGACTGCACTTCACAATTCAACATGACTACACTCTAAAACAAACGTCCTGAAATGTAGAGCACGGGCCTCAATGTATTAAAGATTCCCATCCGTCCAGACGGGTAAAATGCGCTCTAACCTTCACGTGTGTGCGATTTACAGTGGCTTGTGTTCACCGCTCGCTGACTCTCTCTTTATGGCTGATCCTCCTGCACCCCTGTTACGGCGGGGCAGGTGCGCGGGTCACAGCGAGCGCACTGATTGACATTTGGCATTTATACCTGTTTGCGCTGCTGCTTCTGGTATTTGCTGCTGTAATAATAAAAGCCAAGTGGAAGGTTGAGGCATGTTGCAAGGACAGCTTTTATTTATTTTTTTTGCCTGCCCAACAAGCTAACATGGCTTTAATGTCAACAGTCTTCAATGACCTGAGATAATGCATAATATAAGAATAATAAAACCTTATTATTGTGTATTTAAAATGGCATTTGTTGAGTTGGACATTTGATTGACAGCAACATAGGAGTGTTTTAGCTGAAGGATATATTTTTGTCTTCATTATCTGAAATTATACTCTTCAGAGAGAAATGCGCCTCAAAGGAGCTTCCCACCTGGATTTAGTCGAAGTCGCTGCACCATCATTAAATCTGTTGGATGGACACAAATCAATGCTCCACTGCTTGATAATTACTTAGGCCTCTGGATGACAATTCGAAGCAATCCCCTGGACAGTCAATTAGGCCAAGTTTTAGCAGCAGCACAGCACAGCACAGCACAGCACAGCACTGTACGTTGGTTGTCCAGGGAAGAAGAAGAAAACATTGCAATCTGTTTCTAAACAAGTAAAGAAGAAAGTTAAAATGACATCAGTCAATCTCAGTGGGACTTTTCTGGTTAAATAAAAGTCAATAAAAAAAATAAAAAAAATCAATCAACCCTCCACATCACAGACTAAAGGTAAGGGTATGGTAAGATTACATTCGGACTTAATTTGAAAATGGACAAATTTGACAGACCGTGGACTAAATGGGACGTTTTCTTTGGGTTTTGTGTGCCGCTACTTATTTTTGGTTTATGTCTTTTCTCTCTGGTCTCGTTTTGTTTTTCGGTGTGTTTTCTTTTGTTATGAATCATGGAAGAAAAACTAAATTAAATATAAAAATTGATTTTAATGAGAATTAACGCAAGATTGTGGTGCAAATTAGCTTATTTTCTGACTGTCATATATGAAATTCAACCGATGTGTTTTAATAATACACAATACTCTGGGAAGTCTTACAGTGTGCTGTAAATTTACTACAAATGACTAAATTTACAAAGTATTGGACTCATTTTATAATACCCGTTGAGTGTTTATGTGTTGCATAATGGATTTATGCATAATTCATTGTGTTTTTCCTAGTCTATATGTAGAAATATAGTTTTATGGAGCCGAAGAGGCCGTATATCAAGCCTGCTGAGTTAAAATTCATATTAATCCTGGATGTCTTTGCACCTCCCTGAACACCTTGCCTGAAACGGTAACAATGCAACACAATTTGATACAACACAAAACCCCATCTCAACATGTTTGAAATCTACAGGGGGCCGAATATGGGGTGCCACTTCTTCTGCCAAATCTCATAACATAACTGCGAGTTTTCACACCGCACCCGCAGCCTGATTTTAGAAATATTAGCTCAGAATTCCCAAATGAACGCACCAGGGGTCTGCATCAAAACAGAAATTACCAAATGGTGCTTCAGATTATAAAAGCGTAACCGTGACAAGCCTGCTCTACTGCTATCATTCAGTCTTTTATATTATTATTATTATTATTATTATTATTATTATTATTATTATTATTATTATTATTATTATTATTATTATTATTTTAGTTTATGTTGAAGACGAGCCACGTTGTATTATACTTATTATCAAATAGTTGTTTGGAAGATACGCTAAATTAGAATATTAAAGGTGCACTATGTAACTTTTATGGTGGAGAGAAAGCCATCTGCTTGTCTTCATGGAGATTACTTTGCTTGTAATGTGTTTTTATTGCTCAAAAATATCATGGAAAACAGCCCCATTCAGCAGAAATGTTCCATAGTGTACCCTTAAGTCTTCTGTGTAAAAGATGCAAAAAAGTTACAGAAACTTGGAAGTTCATAAAGTGATATTTCTGCTATATTTCTCTAATATTTGTTGTGGTTGATTTTCTGCCCATTCTCTTTATTTATGTGATGCCCAGCAACCATTTACACGCAAATGCAAGCACAGGTCTCATGAATTGCAACGACAACAAAAATCTGATTCACATTGTCAATTTGTCAGTATAATCCCATAAAATATTTTACTTAATGTCAATAACAGTCATTCAAATGAACAAGTATGTGTATTTAAACTCTCAATAATTACCATAATAACTCTCCAAATCTGTCCTCTTCCTAATTTATTATTGTAGCTGTTTCATATTCAAAGGTTAAATTCCCCAGAAGCATAGAAACAACATGCCTTATTTATTATACCCTGGTTGCTCAAAATGCGTTGGATGCAATGCAGAGTTCACCACATTAAACATTACTTGAGCACATTTTCCCCAGAGAGGTTTTGTTTTGTTTTAACCAATTAGCTGTTGTTGCACCAGCAAAACTCATTTATGCACATTTGGTTTTGCACGTCTATTTTCGTTCATTTTGCTTCCTCCATGTAATTGTCTTTTCTAACAGCGTTTGTTTGTTTGTTTGTTTGTGTGTTTAGAAAGCAGACGACCGGGAGAAGAGACAAGAAGCCCACCGATTTCACTTCGACGCCATGTGAAGAGAGAAAGGGAATTTTTGACAAATAAATTGATTCTCATTTTCCCCCAAAACGTTTATTTTTTAAATATTCTGTCCTCGAGTCGGACGTTAAAAATGTACACTCTACGTTATTTATTCATTCCAGTGTTAGAAGTACAGGAGCGTCTAAAAGGCTGCGCAGAAACGGAGAAATCCTTGAGGAAATCCATCTCCAGATTCACAAAGATTCAAAGCACCAGATGTATTCATTTTAACAGTTTACTCACACAATAGGTTGTATTAAACATATCAGGAAATATGTTTTGTTTTGTCTTTTCACTGTCATGAATTGCACCTTCTCCACACGTTTTACTTGAAACCTGTTTTGTTTTCGTCGATTTGTTCATGTCAAAAAATCTGTCCGTTTTATTCCCAACTTCGATCGTTTGACATTGATCACGGCCTCGTAACTTGTTCAAAGTTAACAAAGTGCAGCCGCACAAAGTTGGTGAAAAATGTCAGACGACCAATCTCACTTACAATGATTAATCACCTTTCAGTCGCTCTGCGCAGATCCATCTTCTGTTGGACTGCAATGCATGATGGGAGTGCCAAATACTTTTGAGTTGCATTTTAAAGCTCCAACGTGTCTAACTAATGAAACAATCTAAAACAATTTGACGGATTTGTTGCTATTCTTTATTCTGTGTTTTTCTAAGGGGGTTTGCACTTTTTAAATTAATGATTAAATGTGGGCGTGTTTGTAATTTATTTTGTTCAGTGAAGTTGATTTGCAAATTAAAGTTTAAATTACTAAATGTTTACTTGCTGTTGCTATGAATAAATGTTTCTGCTAATAAGATAAACGTACGTTTTGTTGTTGGTTTTTTACCGTTTTTCTTATATTTTGTATTAAATATTGGGTGTGTACTTTAAAACTCTTAGAGACTTTGGGGATGGATGTGGCAGTTGCCCCCAGAAACATGACTGACTGAATGTGAGAGAAATGAGAGTTTGAATTGGGAAATCAGATTGCCTTAATTTGTCTGGAGACCCATAAAAGGTTTTGAAGGTCTCAAAAGACCTCTCTTTTGAAAACCAGATTTCATCCAAACGGTTTGATTTGATTGCTCTTTGCTCTAAACGTGTGCTCCACAATGCCAGAGATTCAGACCAATTGGGAGAAGGGTGGCAGGTTTAATTTACTGTAAAGCTTAATAAATAAAGAGTGGGGTACCGGAAATGGAGTAGCTAAAACAATAAACGCCTGTCTACTTTGGCTGTGGGACTAATCGGAATTTATGTAACTTGTATTGGATGATTACGTGATAACACGTTTTGAGACGTGTGAGTGTTTTACACATTTTAAATGAACTCGAGGCATATTCCGTAGCATATGTGTAGAGCTTGTGTTTTATGTTCAGCAGGAAGTGAGGGGTGGTCTTGACTTGACAGTAGAGACTAGCACGTTGGAGTCAGAAGAAGCGCTGCGCCCACGGCTTATGGGTCTGTTCAAGAGCGTTTCTTCCTAACGCGCACGGAGCCTCTGCCTCTCCTCCTTCTCTCACTCCTGCGTGTGCTCTCCCCTCCTCCATCCTTCTCTGTGGTCCCTGTCCTTCTCCATTTGTCATCCCTCAGTTCGCGTCTTGGATACGTTCCTGTCTGGTGCGCGCGGGGATCAGCTCTTGTTCACATGTGATCCCCGGTGTAGTCTCTCTAAGAGCTGTATTTACTTGGATGACGCCCGGCTGGGGGGCTGCTGGTGCCGTTTGCGTTGCAGCCAGACGCAGCGGGAGCGCAGCCTGAGGAGACTGACACTGCGTAATGGATTTACTGTTCTCCGGTCAAAGTTGGATTTTGTAAAAACAATCCTGGGACATACAATGGCTGAGACGGGAAAGTGCTTTTAGACAGGTGTATAGATCTGGAATAACACCCTAGAAGGAAATGCACAGAGGTGAGTCGTGTTTCTGATGTTGGATCATCGATAGAGCATCTGGGGTGGTTTGCGTAAAAAGCCTGTGCCATTTGGCACCACATACTGTGCCAGATGAAGAGGTCAAAAGAACACATTGTTCAAAACAAAATTAGTTTCTAGAAGCTACCGTTTATTTGTGCCCTGTAACTGGCATCGCACCGTATCAAACAAAGCCAACGTTAGATTACGGGATGTTTCCAAATGCACGCTGTCGATGGACAAAAAAGAGGAACAAAGTACCAAACGCGGTAAAACAAATAACATGATGTGCGGGAGAGTCTGAATGTGTCTGAGACCAATGACCCTGACTAACAATCGAGACAGGGAATTTCTGTTGTATTCTGATGTAGTAATTGGACTGCATGCAACAAAGACAAGAATTCTTTCCCACTATTGTTGTTTTGGGGAGGAAACCGGGACCGTTGAACTACGGGGCTGTTTCAGCCTTTTTGCACAAGTTCATAATGCACAGCATGATACATTTACCATATCGAGTCCAGATCAGTAGAAAACATGCTGTCGATGTTCTCCTTGGTGTGGTCCGTCCTGTGCACGCAGTTTCCCCGGTGACCCTCGCTCCAGCCCGTCTCGCGCCATCTGCACCTGCGGCACGCGTCACGGCGCTCGGCTGGGGTCAGTGGAGCGCGCACTGGCTGCAGCATGGACACTTTATTACACTGTGTTTAAAGACTCCTGCCCATTCTGGCCCTGAGTTCACTGTAGAAATGTGCTTTAGGAGACATAAACTGATGATGGCGTAAGATACACACTTATTTTGATAGTTTCTGGGTATATTTGACCAACTATTGCCTTTTCGGTGTAGAAAATGGGAATCGGTCAATTCTTTTTAAGGATTTCGTGAGACTTGATGCTGCTTTTGTTTAAACCTACTAACTCAAACGACAAAATGGGGAAGAATTTGTGCACGGAATGGGTAGTATTCATCAATATGCACTTTCCCTACCGAATAAATCAATAAAATAACGTACAAAGCTTATTATTTTTATTCAATTCATGCCACTGTTTATTAGTCAAGTGAGGTATTTACAAATATGTCTCGCCCCTGAAATTGCAGCGCCTGTGCTCTGAAGACATGCTGCTGGATGCTTATCATTAACAACTCTTTGGGTGGTCTGTACTTCGAGCTTGTCTGCTTGTGGCACTCGGGTTTACACTGCCACACAATGAAGATAATTGTGCCCTGGAGGTGACACCATGCCACGGTCATGTATTGTATCACCTTCCAATGCTCATTTTGGCTGTGCTCTGGAGGTATTGCTTATTGCCCCCTCCTACTCTTCACCCCTCTTTCTCTCTCTCACTCCTTCACTCCTGGATGTCATTATGCAAAATGCCAGCCTGGCTCCCCCTCAGCACAACCTATTATGAACTCTGTGGGGATCAGGTCGAGTGCATCTTATCAGGGCAAGACGGTGCCAGGAGGAGCTGTAACATGCATGCCATACGTACAGATATCATTGTAATGCGCCATGTTTCATCTACTGTCTGTAGCCATATGTCTGCTCATCACCGCTCCTCGCCTCAGAGCCTCTAATCCCATTTATTCTGCTAATACTTTGTGTTTTTGGTGCCTAGGGGAGTGGGATTACTGTCGGAATATAGCACTTTGGATAAATGCTCATGTTTTGCAAGTAAAGACTACTACTACTACTACTAATAATAATAATAATAATACTAATTCTACGACTACTACTGTGGTTTGTCTTATAATATCTGTAGATGGCATCAGCAGTGGGAGATATTGACAAAAAGGAATATGAATGATGTTTTTGGAGTATTCCGATAATTATATTATGTCAAACCAACAGAAATGCGAATTAGTTGAGGTTTAATGATCAGAAAAATGTGAAATGTCTTTCAAAATGAATCACAGAAGTGCAAACAAAAAAAAATCATCTTATACCCTCATTTGATTATTTACAACAGAACTTGTGTCATATTTATTTTACATCAGCACTTTCTGTTGCATTTTTACCATAAATGATAAACTTAATGTTCACATTTTGCATATCTTCAATCAATATCATCTAAATTTGGATATATTGCCCACATATGCTACTGGTAGTTTAAATAATTTTACATCTCCAAACTTGTTCAATCATTTTGGCATTTTAAGTTTGGCATTTTTTATGTTGGATGCCCTACCTGATGCAATCCTCTTCATTTAGATGAGTCTGGGGCTGATGCAGTCACAAATGAACAGTTAAAGCTTTAGATTAATCGTTCCATCTTTGTTCATGAATTAAACTGCCGTATATGTTTTATCGATGTAAAATGGCCAACACTCCACATAGAATCCTTGCAATATTGTTACTACTTCTGTGTCTTAGTTCATTCTGGCCTGTCATCTAATGCGAGTATTGATCTACCGTGTGTTTTGTAGAGTGAAATCAATGCCATTATTTATGTAATTACCAGTTATCGTGAGGTGTGAGTGGCTATCGAAGTCCATAAATGCAGTCATGTCTAACGCTTTTCTCCTCTTTTTGCAGCGTGGATACTCTTCATTCTCATCGAAGAGGGTTTAGCTCTTGCACAAAGGACTAAAGGTGAGCTCCAGTTCACTATAGGCTTAATAAAACCTTTTCCAAATCAAAATTTCATTCTAGATAGACTTTCTCTATCTATAGAAGCAATATTAACATTCAAAATCTCTCTCTCTCTCTCTCTCTTCTCTCTGCTCTTTTTCCTTTTCAGACCCGCCAAGCGAACATGGAGGCCAGCCCTCGAACCAGAAAGAATGTGGCACGTGGGTCCGCAACATCAACGGTGGCGTGTTCACATCCCCAAATTACCCCAACACTTACCCACCCAACAAGGAGTGCGTCTACATCCTGGAGGGTAAGACCTTTTGCTCCACCACCACGAACTGCTGTCTCTTTCACTCATGTCATTAGATTGAAATTGAAATCCTGCCTGCTTTAAAGTCACGGAAAGAATCTGCCATTTTATTTCTGTGAATATTGGCCGTTTTAGATTGTGTGATGATGTAAAAACTGTAAATCGGGAGACAAAGCAGTTTTCTGTATTGATTTGACTGTATAAGATAAGGGAACTTTCTCAGCAGCAGAACAGCAACAGAATCAATAATATGCAATCAATAATAAAGTTAAATAACCATTCAAATAGTGTCAATAGAATCAAATCTTTTATCGAAAATATTAGTATATACTTTAGTTAAGAATATACAAAAAGCCTTGAAAAATACTAAAACACTTCAATGTGCAAGTAGAGGAAGACTATTATGTACAATACAGCATTTGGACAACAACAGATGGCAGATATTGAGAAAATACAAAAGAAAAATCCACATTTTTATTGCGTAATTGAATGTTTTTGTTGAAAAATGTGCCCCCTGTATTCGGCCTATGCACAGTTTAGCGCCAGGACCAGTGTTCAGATGGACACATAGCCGCATATTAGCCTATCAGAGCTTTATTTAGAATTTTTCCAGGTTGATGAATTCATGAAACAGATCATTTTTAGGTCCTATTAAATTCACCTTCCATCTCTAATGAACACCATAGGCTTGGATTGTTGTCATGTCGTCTGCAAATGAAATGAGAAGTGTGGCTTTACAGGCTAATGAGAATAATGGGACTTTCCTGCCATGGTTGTCCCTGCTCACACAATGAATGAGATGAACATCTGCTAAACAGCTGAGCTATGGTGGCATGTCACTGAAATCGCAGCCATTTACCAGAAGCATCACATCCGTCAGTAATTTGGTGGCCTGCCGGATGGAGTGCATAATGGGACGAATCATTAGTGTCTATAGGAGATGAGCTCCGGGATTGCACTTTTCATCATATATAGATTAACTGTTTTCCTCATCAAGTTAAAGGCTTTTTTTTTTTATAAAATCACAAATGTCTCCTACTGTGCTTTCAGCCTTGGATAGAGTTTACATACAGCTCAAGGGCTCCCCCTGTGGACAAAGCCAGGTCAGGCCAACTGCTGGTGCGTGGTCGCTGCTCTTGTGTGAATCATAGTAGCTGTAGGGAGCTGAAACCTGTTATTTGCGTGAATTTATTCTGGAAAGGGCACAGTCATATGCATAGTAAGTCCTTTGTCCTGCTTCTCGCATCTTTTTGGTATTAAGCTCTAATCAGATAGCTTTGTGTTCGTAATTTGTGGTTTCTGAGACTCATTTATCGTGCGGAGTCCCCCCAATTCATCAGCTCAATAGATAAACTTTCTGCTCATTTTATATCTTCTGTTTGTGTGCATCGCTGTGACACAGAAATGGTTCAAAGATTAGACTTAGACTAAGTTTATAGATGTACAAGTAGCTCAAACAAATACCCCAAAAATAGCCAAGAGCCAAAAAGAAAGATACAATCAGTTCCACAGTGAGTGTATTCAAATTATGTACACTTACACAATTTCACGCATTTGTTTTTGCTGCTTGTTTGTAAGTAAATATAGACAAACTGTGTCGGAAAAACTGTGATTTGGGTTTGCGAAATACAAAGCTAGTACAGTATTTCCAATTGTCTTTTTTTAATACTATAGTTTTAATATTTTCAAAAACAAAGAAAGAGAATCCTTTAAAAATTGTCGTGCTTTTAAATGTAAACTCTGTTTTATTTGTTCTTAAATGTCTCTTGTTTGTGTGAATGTTTCTGTGATTTGTGTGCTGTTGTAATTTTTTCCCCTTTGCCCTAGGGGCTCTTGACTAAGAGGTCTCAATCTCAATGAGTTTTTACCTGGTTAAAGAAAGGTTATTTACAGGAGTGACCTTGTTTGCAGTATGTTTTTCTCTTGGCCAGGGATTGGAGTACCGAATACATGAATACTGACTGACTGTACTAATTTGGATATCGATAATGTTATATATATCAATACTAATTAACATATGCACATTTTAGGGCTAGACATGTTATTCCTTTATTTATTTTATTTATTTTATTTATTTTATTTATTTTATTTATTTTATTTATTTTATTTATTTATTTTATTTATTTTATTTATTTTATTTATTTTATTTATTTTATTTATTTTATTTATTTTAAACAACAAAAACAAACCTGAGAGAACAAAGAAGGTAAAACATTTTAAAAAACAAAGTAAAGGAGACGTCCAAAGAAAAGAGAATTAAGATACACAAAGTCCAAAATAATCGTCCCATTTAGTCGATTATTTTAGTCGATTATTCTGTTAAATTTGTCCAAATGTGTGTTATTTTTCCCATTTTACATATGTCAGTTTTGGTGTCGGTCCAGTCATCCAATCGTCGGCGCAGTTAGTGTCATCCATTTTTTTTGTTATTGCCTTTTTCCTAGCTGCCAGAAGTATGTTCCAAAGATGTCCATTTATATTGTCCATGGCAGGAGTTTTGAGGGCCAAATACATAGTTCTAAAATTTAGTGGGATGATGTTAAAAACAGTTTGTAATGCCTCGTTCATTTCAGTCCAGCACATGATAGTGTGTCCAGCACATGAGCTCTGCCTCCGGGCTGCCACGATTTCTCCAACATTTAGCATTTCCCTGTGAATAATGAGCACTTTGACATGGTGTTACGAAAAAACGGGTCACATTCTTCCAACAGAATTCTTTCCAAACATGTGACTTTGTGGTCCTCCATTCTGAAATGCATACATTTTCCCATTCCTCAGCCGTCAAAACAAGATTACCCTCGCTTTCCCATTTCATTTGAATATATTTAGTAGATTGGCTGTCCAGATCATCAATGCATTTATATACTTTATTCTCCTTGAGAGTTCTGATTTATATGCCATAATAGAGATTTCAGTTAGGAGGTTATAATAGATGTTGCTTTGGTTATAATGACTCCTTATTTTTAAATATGTATAAAAGTCTTGTTTCTCCAAGGCAAAGGATTCCTTCAACATATCAAAGCTTTTCATTTGATTTTCTTTTACAATCTGGTAAAAATCTGGTCAAAGATGTCACTCACGTTCCAAAAGGTACAAATGAGACTGTGAGCGATTGTTGGTCATGGTTAGTGTGCGTTTGTACAAGCAAGTGTTGTGGAATAAGAAATGAATAAGATAAAAGTGCTGTTTGACCAATGCCATGACATGCTAACATGATTTAAAACTGTCTGGTGCAACTAACAAACAGAAATATATACATTTTTATGGAGGCTCAAATATTATCTATTGTACTGTCTTCAGTACAATAGCAGTTCTTATTGACAAGTTATTTAATTGTAAGTCGTTGTTTGTAATTGCTTTTACAGAAGTTTCCACTCCACACAGCTTGCTCGTTTTTCATTTGTGATTTGACAATTTCACAAAAGACAGATTTAATTTGTTCGTTTCCTTCTTCTTCGTTTTCTCCTCTGCAATAACAGCTCTCCCCAGACAAAGGATCCAGCTTGTTTTCGACAAGAACTACTACATAGAGCCGTCGTTCGAGTGCCGCTTTGACCACATTGAAATCCGGGATGGTCCGTTCGGCTTCTCCCCTCTCATCGACCGCTTCTGTGGAGGCAAGAACCCAGGCCTGGTGCTGTCCACGGGCCGCTTCATGTGGATCAAGTTCAGCAGCGATGAAGAGTTAGAGGGCCTTGGGTTCCGTATCAAGTACACCTTTGTAGCAGGTAAAGATTGTCAGCTGAATCCTTTTCTTTTCAATATATTTCACATAGTTATACATTGTTTTTATTGTTCCTACAAAAAGAAAAATAACAAAAGCAAAGACTTAACACTAAATCTTAAACAGTTGTAGTGGTAGACATACTAAAACTGCACCACAGCAGTTTCTCCACAGCCCAATCCCCATTGCCGGGACAACCAGAATACACACTTCTCCAATACTGTGGCCCCCGGGAGCTACTATAAATATTGACATCAACTTTAGAGGTTTTCTATGTAAAATGTCCAGAGAGAGAAACCCAGGCAACAACACCCTTCCCGGCATCTTCTCACACGCAACACTTTCAACCATCCTCTCCGGTGGAGCGTGGGCGCACAAGGGTCTTTCCACTGAGCCAAAATGAGCCGTGCACATGTCACCAGTCCAGCACTTATCCCTCTGAACACCGATTAGCTCAGGCATAGACACAGACACAGCCTGGGAGTTGGGCTTGTCACTTGGTAACCAGCCCTGCATGCATCAGATGGACCAAATGACAGTCCTTCAACAGAATACTAATACTTCTAATTTAAGGATACATCTTGTGTTATTTTTTGAAATGTAATGAGGTCCCCCTAAAAGCAGAATTTAGCAGCTAAAACCTATACTCATGCGAGAATAATAATAATAATATCACTCAAGCATAAGTAGAAAGTAGTAAAATAATACACACACACACACATGCATGCACACACGCCCCCGCATGCACACGCACACACACGCCCCGCTCAGAAGTTTTTAGACCAGTGGTTCCCAACCTTTTTCTCCCATTGACCCATATCAATACACTGGGAACGTGCTTCTCCTACCTGCAATGCCACTGTCTTAGAAAAATTGAATTATTTTATGGTTAATTGTAGATGTTATAGTACAGTAATGATTATATAATGCTTAATAGAAGTTATTAATATGCCGTTCCTTGATTAAAAATCCTGAGAATCTGAGGGGAACCCAAATTTGAACTATTGTCCTTTTATTCATCTAATGTCTGCTGCAGTTGTTGTTGTTGTTGTTGCTGCTGTTGTTGCTGCTGTTGTTGCTGCTGTTGTTGCTGCTGTTGTTGCTGCTGCTATTGTTACTATTTTGTATTTGTAAATAAAGGAATGGGGAAAAAAAGTAGTGATCTAAATAAATATTCAAATACGAGTATTTACTCAAGTATTTAGTGAACGTACAGTACTGTATGCAACATTGAATTAATAATTAAAAGTAATGTTAACTGAGATACACAAAACATTACATAGAGAGCTCCAACTTCTCGTCCCAAAAACGAGACTCAAAGGCCTTTTCTGCAGTCGGCCCCAAACTTTGGAACGCTCTTCCTCCTCACATGAAGACTGCACCTTCAGATGATGCTTTTAAGTCTCGTTTACAAACGCACTTTTATTCACTAGCTTTTAACCCGGCATGAGAATTGTGTGGTCCTCTTACCGTCTTTTATTATTTTGTATATTTTATAATGGTTTTTATTTGTTTTTTATTTGGTTTGTACATATCATACCGTTTTTAATTTTTTGTATTTTTTGTATTTTTTGTATTTTTATTTTTAATAGATTTTTTACATATTTTACCTGTGCTTATTTTGTACTCTGTGCAGCACTTTGGAGACTTTTGTGTTGGTAAAATGTACTACACAAATAAAGTTGGATTGGATTGGACAAAGTAAATCAGATCTGTAGGTAATGGTCAAAATATTGTCCTATTGTCAACATAAGACTTTTGTCACTTATGAAATGACTCACATCGAGAACCAAAACTATCTGACCAGTAAGAAGACTTCAAAATCGAGTACTCAAGTAGAGGTCAAAATGTATTGTGTCAGAAAAGTACAGTCCCTTCGAAAAGTAAAGTAAATGTAGTCATTTTCTGCTGTGTGTGTCCAGTTTTCTTTTGTACTATTTGGTCAGCAGACATCACACGCAGAAGTTAATGTGCCTCCAGATCTAACTCTCCCATCAGGCGGCAGATATTGGCTTCAAACAGGGCCCTTTTTGCTTTATCTTGGCGCCTTAATGGGATCTTATCTAGCCTTCTCAGCATACCTATTTCTGCCGCCTGGATTGAGGCTAATGTGCTTCCCGAATCTTATCATTGCAGACCCCGATTTCCATCTGCACGTGGGCGGACTGCTGAACCCCATCCCAGGTAAGCTGTTCTTGGGTTCTGGTTGCGTTGGATCTTTTTTTATTTTTTTCTCTCTCTCCACGCTCTTCTACTAGCTTTCCGGGGGCTATCTATGCACCGCTGACGTGAATGCTGAATGCACAAATGTACCTTGACAAGCTCTTCTTTGGATGTATGGTGAAAGGATTTGCACATACAAGACATGAAAGAGCACAATGCTGTTTGATCTCTTTTATCTTGCTGTTTTTTATGGATTGTTTGTGTTTTTTTTCACCTGTCTACCATTCGTCCCTCATCCGAATAGACGGCGCTTGAGTTCTATTTTAAAAACTATTTTTAAAAACAACATTTCACCTGTCTGGTTTCCTGACGTCTTACTCCCTTCTTGTTTCCGTCATGCCCTTAAGGCCAGACACCATGAAATAAGTGTAAAATAATTTAATCTAGAGATATCAGTTTGAAACTTGATTTAGAATACTGACTGATTATATACTTTTTTATTTCAGTCATTATTCTACAGCAAGTTTACACAATTACACATATTTACATCACACAAACCTGATACAAGAGGAGATTTTGGATTTCTTATTTAGTCTTAGGACACCTTTTGTTTGGGAGTTTAAACCTCGATAAATCAAGCTAAGAATTCGTTATCAACAAATTGTAACGAACACGACAAAAGAACAAGTGTCTGCAGGTGATACTTTAAGTGGAGCTCTTTTTGCCAGAGGGTGAGAAAAACACAGTCTTTGAAGTTACAATTTCCGATAAAAAAGGAAGTTTGTGCATTCGGAGTGAAAACGTATATGTTCAGAGAGCAAACCTGCAATATGTCTAGCCTGAACTCTTTCCCTTGTTCTAACAATTCCTCAGACTGTCAGTTCGAGCTCGGCGGCTCAGATGGGATTATCCGCTCCAGTCAGGTGGACGAGGAGGAGAAGGTGAAAGCTGGAGAAGCTCTCGACTGCATCTGGACCATCAGGGCTCCTCCGCAGTCCAAGGTCAGTGTGTCAGGGATCAAATCCTTCAGGTGGAACATGAGCAATAATGATAAAAGTCTGGAATGTTTGTGAGTTTAGCGAGTGTAGTGCATGCTGCCATTGTGTCCCCGAGGCAAGACACTTCACCCACCTTGCCTGCAGTGTGTATGAATAAGAGTGTGTTTGTGGGCGCGAAAGTGGGACAACGGATGGAAATTGGCCCATGACTCCAGTCCGACATGTTTACAGCATTTTTATCATGTCGGTTCATTTACACAATCCTATCCTGGCTAAATAAACGAATAATAATGATATAATATATAATAAAATGGCAATAATGAACAGGCAGTAAAGAACGAATACAGCTTTATTATGCCAAATTTTAGCAACACATAAATGGAATCTTATTTCTGTCAAATGGATTTGTAATCTTCTAATGTGACCTCATTTATCAGTTTTCCAATGACCTTTATTCAGTACGGAATGAGCCATGCTATGGTTGAATTTGAAGTGAATTGAAAATAAAGTATCCACTGCTGCCAAGCTGCTTTGCTCCATTCAAATAAACAAAAGGTTGTTTTCATTTTGTACAATACAATCTTATTGTGTTGTTGTTTTAATTTGCAGATCAATGTGGAATTTGTCTGAAATTTTCACTCTGAACTGAACTGAACCGAGCTAAACAGTCTTGCTCTGATGTGCTTTGCTTCCTCCACAACACAACATGAGTCACCATCACTAGCCTATTCTGGGATGTTTACAACGCATACAGAAGCATTGCAAAAATATTCCTAATTTGTACACTCTAAAATAAAACCATTTCTAATCTATGTAATCACATTAAGTGCGTCACAATATCAGACAGATAGAGGCCTCACTGTACATTATAACTCATTTGAATCAAAATAACATTTGATTCAATTCAATCAACTTTGTTCTGTCACCATAAGGTCTTGTGTTCAAACCGAACAGTTAGACCTCTGCAAAGATGTCCTGAAATGCAGTTCATTTGCAAGTTTTCTCAAAAGTTATTGCCCCTGGGTGTGTTTGAAATGTGCACTTATGTAAATAAATCTTAGTTATTGCAGATCAAACCATTTATCAGAAAAATCACCATTAAACATTTCTTAAGGAGTAAACCTGGACTGAACCTGGACTGGAGCAGGTATGAAATCATTTTATATCAGGACTAAACTGGGCACAAACCAGTACCAAACCAATGGACGCAGCCTAACGTTTTATAATGAGACAGTAATGGTGCTATTTAGGCATTTTAGCGACTATTAAATCATTTTTTTCTTGTGGTTAATGTCATCTGTATCATCTGCACATCCCAACTACGGCTCCAATCTTATTTCCTGTGACATTCTCTTGTTTGAAGCGGCGACTGGGACAAACAGAGTAAAGGTGAGAGAGCAGAGTGGCCATGGGCATGACATGGTATTTCATTGACTTTTAGGAAGCCTATTTCCGGAATGAGGATGAATGAATCATTTTGTAAAATAACCGAGATCTCTCTCCAATCTTTATCAGACATTTTCCTTGGCTTTAAACTCAGAATAAAATGTTTAAATTTACCAGCCTCTGGACTTTTATCATTATTTGAATGTATAAAATCCAGTTTTCTTCTTTGGTTCATCTGATTGGTGCATTCACTCTCTCACCTCACTCCCGACTCTCAATAGCCAGAGTCTATGGCTCACAAATTCATATTTAAAGTATTTACTGGTTTACTGGTCTGTATTGGGTGTCTTCGCAAAAGAAAAAGGACACAAATGTCTGAGTAACTGGTGGGTGGAGCCTGTGATACGATGAATGTTCTGTTTTGGTCTGCAGATCTACCTACGCTTCTTGGATTACCAGATGGAACACTCTAATGAGTGCAAGAAGAACTTTGTGGCTGTTTATGACGGGAGCAGCGCCATAGAGAATCTCAAAGCCAAATTCTGCAGCACAGTTGCAAATGACGTCATGCTGGAGAACGGAGTGGGAGTGGTGCGAATGTGGACTGATGAGAAGAGCCGGCTGAGCCGCTTCCGCATGCTCTTCACCTCATTTGTGGACCGTGAGTCAGGCTCTCTTGTAATCCTGCGTCACTGTATCATCCTATAATTGTCTAAATGCATCATAGCGTGGGGATCGTTTTACATTAAACTCACTTTTGATTCCAAAATGAACATTAATACCAACACAGTATAAGCCAAACAAATCACTTTTAAACTGATACCAGTATTTACATTGGTCTGTAAGTAGCCTTTATGTGTACTCAGCTCAGGAATCTGCTGCATTCAGCATGAAGAAGTCTATCACTGTTGGAGCAAATTGATATTTGATTCATAAATCAAATTTATATTTACAATCTTCATTTACAATGAAATTGATGTTGTGCTTACCCTAAACAGAACTTCAGCATGACTTCAGCATGACTCTGTACCTTGGATGAGTGCTAATGTCTTAAACACACATACTTACCAGTATATTAGCTCTTTCTAATGGTGTCCTGAACTATTTGTTCAACTCTATTTGAATTCTTATTCATTCTGATCACCCAGTTTATCTCCTGGACGTCTATTGAAATAACTCTGATTTAGTTTGTTCAGAGTTGGCTGCAGACTGAAGGTTAAACTGAAAGCATCAGTCACTGTCAGTTTCAGTAACACTTGAGCACTCAAAGAATCTGCACCAAAAAATCACTGCAGTGAAGATTCAGCCTAATGTAAGTTCTAAAAGTATGTATACATAAAAGTGCACATTAAAAGTATTTGCATTCATAGTAGAGATAGGCTGGACACTTTATTCTTATAGAACATCACGTCTAACCCTCGGAGGCTGAGAGGGACGTGTGGCCTCGAGACCCTCATCATAGTAATCCTCAGCAGTGCTGACACTGGACGAGCCGGCCACATTCTGTTTGAGCTGTGATAAAGGCTGTGGATGTGCTGCTGAAGCCTGGGTGGGAATCTGGAGCAGAGGACACACTGTGGGAATAAAGAGTCCAAACACAGGAGAAACGCTTTTAATCAACATAAAATAAACTTTTTCTAACAAACGTATTCAAAATCCACATCCACTTACAATATATATTAAAATTCTTATAGTTTTGACCTGATGTCCAAACATCATTCATGCAGCCTCTTGGCTCTTTCAGTCCATTTACTATTTTCCAGAACATTACCTTGCACACTTGTCCACAGACCTCTCCTTCAGCGCTGCCACTCTTCCACATGGCCGCTAGTTCATCGATCTCCAGAGCGTAACAGCCAGCATCAATTACTGACCGTCTTTGTCTCGGCCATCACAGCTTTACGCACACACAAAGCAATTTCAATAAGAGACGTCTCCCGGCACCTGGCTGACCATCTGCACCTCATAAACGCCCCGAACACCGGCCTGTACCCCTCTGTCTTCATCTTCCATCTCGACAACACTACTCTCTTGACTAGATCTCCTAACCTCAGTGAAGCCGCCATATTTCCCTATGATATAAATGATTATGTGTACTAAGTTCTTACACTGCTCAGTGTACAGGGCTGCATAGCGCACAATGTTACAAAATACCTGATATACTGCGCTCGGCTAAGTACATATATTGCAATAATGCTATCTGATCTGATCTACAGTTCGGTTTATGATTTGTTTCTTCATTTCTTTTGTGGTTTAGCTTTGTTTTGACATTGGTTTAGCATATTTTATTTCAGTTTATTTATTTATTTATTTATTATTTAACTCTGTGTCAACAATATTACAATAACAGCATCTCTGCAATTATAATATCAAATCTCTCTGTTGTAAAACTCAAATATTTTAACTTTATATTTTAATATTTCCCTATGTCTTTTTATCGTTCTTCTCGAACACATTCTTGCAACCCATTTCGATATGTCTCTTCCCTTCACGATTCCACAAGATTCTGCATTTTTCCCTCTAAATCCTGTTATCTTTTTTTGCCTCTAGCCCCATGTTCAGCAAATACATTCTTCTGCCACAGCAACATGTGCATTAACAACTCCCTGGTGTGCAATGGAATTCAGAACTGTGTCTACCCGTGGGATGAAAATCACTGCAAAGGTGAGACTAACGCATCTATCCCCATCTAATCATATTTTATTGTTGTGTAGGTGTTTTCTCTACTTAATGGCTGTGTCGTCTGACCTCTGCAGAAAAGCGTTCGCGGGGGCTCTTCCATCAGATCACTAAGACCCATGGCACCGTCATTGGGATCTCATCAGGCGTGGTTCTGGTTCTTCTTATCATCTCCATCTTTGTTCAGATGAAACAGCCCAGAAAGAAGGTATTCATCTTTTGTAGCTGACATTTTATTTACGAGAGAAGCACTGAGGAGGAGAATGGTAAAATTAGATGAGATGGTTAGCGTATGAAATATATAAGAAACCTTTTGCAACTCTGCCAGTCTCATTTCAGGCTTTTAATGTATTTAAATATATGGTGTGTTTAAAATGAAATGATATTTCAAAAGGTTTTCTTTTCAGGTGGTAGCTCGCCGACCTGGTGTTTTCAACAAGGCGGGCTTACAGGAGGTGTTTGACCCTCCTCATTATGAGCTGTTTTCTCTCCGGGACAAAGAAATCTCATCCGACCTGGCTGACCTCTCTGAGGATCTGGAGAATTTCCACAAACTGCGGCGCTCCTCCACCATGTCCCGCTGTGTGCACGAGCACCACTGCGGCTCCCAGGGCTCCGTGACCACCGGGGGAGGCAGCATGAAGCACAGCCGCACCACCCTCAGCTCCATGGAGCTCTCGTATCATAATGACTTCTCCAAGCCTCCGCCAATGAAAACCTTCAACTCCACATCCAGCTACAAGAAGAGCTGCTATGGCTACAAGCAGCACTCACAGACTCATGACTGTGACCAGCAGGTGATCGAGGACCGCGTCACTGAGGAGCTCCCCTGCGAGATCTACGGCCGTGGTACTGGCAGTGTGGGTGGAGCCAGCGGAGGGGGCACGCTGGGGGGAGCATCAGGGATGGTAGGAGGGGGCATGGGAGGCCCCGTGGGCATAGCAGGGGGAATGACAATGCCAGGAGGCATGGGGATGGCTGGGGGAGTGATGGCAGGGCCCAGTGGCATCGCTGGAGGTATCGGTGGAATGGCAGGAGCCTGTGGAACCCTGAGTGTGCGGGGCAACAGCGCCCGCAACAGCACCACCATAGTGGATCCACAACAGCGCTCCATGTCCATGGACTTTTAAGGAGAGAGACATGCAAAATGTTTACTCCTGTTCTCAACTTGTGGGGATGACCTCTGGGCCTACTCTTCTGAAAGTCTGTTCTGTTCAGAGAGAAATGAGTGTGGTTCATTTTAAGGATTCAAAGAGACTTGTTTTGATGCTCATTTACTCTGCACCCACACAGAGGGACTGACTTTACAGAGGAGTATCAAACCACAAACTTCCTAGACTCAATTTTACATTTACTTACCTGCCATGCACAGATATATGCTATAATATCTAGTTTGTCTTCTAATTTATTTAAGGTTTTATTTGTGTCAGATGTGTCTTGTACCTTTTAAAACCAGTAAAAAAAAAAAAAAAGCCACCCTTGAAAAAAAAAAAAACCAACTGACAATGTTAGGTGAAATTATATTAATCTTTTTCATATGTTCTTCTGATAATTTATCACCAATATACAGTATGGTGCCAGTAAAGATTTGAACTCATACAGGAAAAGCTGCTCATACTCTTATGAATAGAACTATGAAAGTGTTTTGATATTCATTGTTACCTTACTCACAGAGACACTTAAAGAAACTGTACTATTTTAGGAGGCTGAAAAGATACAAATATATATTTTTTGCTCTGGGTGCCAAATTGTTCATGGGCATTATATTATAGCAATGAGTTTGCCATTTCTAATTCAAATTATTTAGTCGTGAGACATGAAATGAATAAAAGTAGTAAAATAAAAGTCCCAGACCTCATCTTAATTTAGTGTTTTTTATGACAACATGTGTAAAACAAGCACAACCGTCTCCCCAATGAGACACATGTAGCCTATGTGAATTTATTTCTGGTTGTATGATTCCATTCTGTTTAATTAAAAGGACAAAGTACCCACTTTTTAATGCTTTTTTCATTCATTACGTTCAATGGCGAGATGAAGGTCGGCCTACTTTGTGCTAACAACAGGAAAAACGTGCCCTGTCTCCGAGTTTCAAAGACGAGATGGGCAACAGAGGTGGGAAGAGTAGCCAAAAATAGCACAAGTACAGAATAGTGGTCCAAGTAATGACTCAAGTAAGAGTTAAAAGTGTATTTGGGTAAACTTCATGTCAAGTATGAGTAACTGCCAGGACATAACATCTGATTTATGATTTGAGGTTAATGTAATTGGAAGGAAAAAACATTACATAATAAACAAAATCCTGAATTCAAAGGTCGTCACACATTTGAAAAACATACTTGTATCTGTAGGACACAAATGTTTGTACCATTTCATGTGAAATTTAGAGACATTGTCACACACATTTTCTGTCTTGACAAGGAAGCAGAAATATCCCCAAGTTCAATTTAAGTACTGTAAAGGAAATACTTTTATTTTGCTGTTTACTTTTATGGATGTCGTCCAAAAATAAGAAATTACAAGTCCAATTACAATTTTGTCTATTTTAAATTTCAACCAGTTTATGAGATCAAAATTCTTGATCATGCAGCATGAGAGAAAAAAGAAGTCCAACTTCCTCCTCTTGAGGAACCAAACCTCTTTCGAGTATTGTTGCTTGTGGATAATAATTTAATATCTTAAATTGCATGTCTTTGAATTTGATGTATTTGTTTGTCAGTCTGCCATCACTATTATACATTTTTACATTTCTTCCAAAATTATTAAATATTTTACTTTTAAATATTTTACTAATAATATTATTTTTGCATTATCTTTCTAATCTAATTGCGTATTATAGGCCAGGTTATTAGCCTGTAGAATAGTGCAAATAATTTTCAATTTAACAAAGTGATGGGTTTTGCTTTGCAGACATTTTTATACTCTCTAATTTATTTTCATACCGACTTTGAATGAAAACTGTTTTCCTACATAAGCTATTTGTACCACAAGGTGGAGCCATTTGACGTGGAGAAGTCATGGGTTAGTGGAGGCTCTGCTTATGGTATTCCGACAATTGTACAGGCAATTTGAACACTTCGGAATCCAATTAAAAGAAATTCCAATCCTCCCACTTGATAAAAAAAGCCTTTTCAGGATATATTATGGATCATAATGACTGGCTTATTGAACTGAAAGCGGGTGGATTTGAGTTTTGCTGCATTCACCAAGCAGAAGTAAATGTTTTTCCCTCCATTTATTTTATTTATTTAATGTTCTTTATGTATTTAATGTATGTATTTATTTATGCATGTATTCATTCATTTGCCAGCCCATTTTAGCCCAAACAACGATCTTTCAGTTTGAGGTTCTAGTTTCATAAAAATGTGTCATGACGCACTTGAACCACGTGGCGGCGGCAGCGGGCGGCGTGAGCGGAACAGAGAACTGCACAGAGCACGAGAGAAACGCCGGCTCCCTCTCTTTGTCCATTCACCTACCGCTGAACAACATCCACAGCAGCTCCATGGCAAATCCCGTCGATACTAAACTGTACGACCTCCTCGGAGTGTCCCCATCATCCACCGAGAATGAACTAAAGAAGGTAAGCGATCCGAGTACAAAAGGTTTTGGTTTTTTTGCATTTTTGTCGCGAACATGCTACAATCAGGAAATGGGTGGTGTGCGTAGGAAGCTAATGCTAACAGAGCTAACCGGTAAAACATCTGCGATCTTGTTATCGATGGATGGGATTTTCACTTTTCTTTTTTAAATGACACGCTATTTATGGGTTAGTTTTAATCGGATAATGTAAGCAGACATTACTGGCATCTAGTGTGCCCCAACCCACCCCCCAAACGAACGACCTCGCGTTTGCTTGAGATGTTACGTTGCCATGAAACGCGAGGTAAGGTAGGTAACCGCTAAAGCTATATTAGCTAAACCAAGAAATGATCGATTGAAGTGGTCTCGAATTGATCTTTCTTTTTTATTCCCACCAACCCCACTTAAACTAAGATTTGTTGCTTAGGTTGTTTTTTTTTTTAAATGCGTCAACTGAGGTTAGTGTGCGAGATCTGTGGGAACGTGTTAGTTGGATGGCTTTTGGGTTACACAACCTTAAGTTACTCACAACGACTCAACAAAAAATACATACAAATACAGTTATTTAGTTTTACCCGTTTTTAGTGTTATCTTACGTGTTTGTTTGGGCCCTGGATGCCTGTTTTATCAGCTGATCATACACGGTGTTAAAACTCAGTGGTGGCTAATGTAATGTTGTTTTGCTTTTATTTAATATTATTCTTTATTTCAATTGTTAACATATATACATCATACATACATCTGCCCCTTTCTTAAAACGCCATACAACATAAAATACAAGATGGTTCTGAACACATTTTGTTTAAACTGGTTTTACATGACGTAATATGAGCCAGCCGTTGTTGCTTGAAACATGACGTTTAGACATGGTTTAGTTTTTTCCTCGCTTTGACGGGTGGCCTATTGAACCATTACACCGTATGGGATTTTATTTTCACAACAATTTTCGATATTTGTAATGTTGCTGTTGTTGGGTGTGACTGCGTAATGAGTAACGGGGCCCTGTGGGGGGGTAATGTTTTGATGATTATGGTTAAACCCACTGTACTTGTTTTCTTCCAGGCATACCGGAAACTGGCGAAAGAGTATCACCCTGACAAAAACCCTAATGCTGGTGACAAGGTAAACAAAAAAATGTTTTAGACTTAATTATGCTTTAAGGAGAAATTAGTTTCCATAAATGCAGAACTTGTTTGACAAAAAGACAATAGACTTTAGTGTGAACTCAAGTTACAAACATCACAAACAGTATTTGTCTCTTGACTAAAAGTGCATATGTCGATTACACTAAAATGTAGATAAAATATTATAAATTTAGCTGGAGTTTGACCATTCTGGTGAAGTTTATAATGTTACTTACTGGTTACTTATACCTGCGGCTGGCAGATGTGACACAGGTACAGTTAATTCAATAACTGCATGTAACCAAACTTGTCTAATTTACACTATAGGTATTACTTGATGGCTAACGTACTTGACAACAGCATTCTTTTACAAAATCTTTTTTTTAAATGGTGATCCTCGCTCATATGGTAAATTGGCCCTGCATTTTTAATGAGATTTTGTGTATTGAAGAAATAGGACTGATACCTTTTTATGAAAATTCAGCTCTACATCTTACAGTCGTCAACTTTTTGTTTTTAACTTCACAAACTGCCGCCTGACTTGTTTCAAACTATGACACAACTTTACTGTGTGCCCTAATTGACCTATCTATTTTGCTGTATTTTTACTTTAGTTCAAAGAAATCAGCTTTGCCTATGAGGTCCTGACAAACCCTGAAAAACGAGACCTTTACGACCGCTATGGGGAGCAGGGTCTGCGGGAAGGAGGTGGAGGTGGTCCTGGGATGGATGATATCTTCTCGCACATCTTTGGTGGTGGGCTTTTTGGCCATCCTTTCATGGGAGGCCATAGTCGCAGCCGTAATGGTGGCCGGCGGCGAGGGGAGGATATGGTTCACCCACTCAAGTATGACATTCACCTGCAGAAGACTATTTTAGGATTATAGCGCTATAACAGTGACTTTGTTCACAGGGTGTCACTGGAGGACCTCTACAATGGGAAAACGACCAAATTACAGCTTAGCAAGAATGTACTTTGTAGCTCTTGTAATGGGTGAGTTCCATTTTTTTGAATTTTTTTTATTGCCTGTGTATTTTCCATTAATTAATTTTAGTTTGTGTTTAGGCAGGGGGGAAAGACAGGAGCTGTCCAAAAATGTACAACATGTAGAGGGCGTGGCATGCGCGTTATGATTCGGCAGCTGGCACCAGGGATGGTTCAACAAATGCAGTCTGTGTGCACTGACTGTAACGGAGAAGGTACAAACGGGGGCCGACGTCTCTGAAAGTTTCAAAAAGCCTCTTACTAGATCTAATCCTGTGCCGCAATCTTTGTTCAGGTGAAGTCATCAGTGAGAAGGATCGCTGTAAAAAGTGTGAGGGCAAGAAGGTTATCAAAGAGGTGAAGATCCTGGAGGTCCACGTGGATAAAGGCATGAAGCACGGGCAGAAAATAACTTTTGGAGGTGAAGCAGACCAGGCACCCGGAGTCGAGCCTGGGGATATAGTTCTGGTGCTGCAGGAAAAAGAGCATGAGGTATGTGGCTAATGCGCTGAATCATTTGACCTGTGTATTGTGAAATCAGAAATCGCTGTAATGCCTTTTCATTTGATGTGACATGGAAACAAACTGCGATATCTGCATGACTGCGCAGTTTATATAACGCTGTTTATTAATTTGTGCGTAATATTTTCTGATGTATATTTAGTATTTATTGACAAGTGTCCAACATGCTAATGAAGGCTTTTCGGGGTTTTCTTTTGATCGTTTTTATCTAAAGAAGAAAAAAAATCCACACCAAAATCCCCTTTCCCAAGCTTTTGTAATTATCACATACTACATGTTCTGTATGTATCATGGCTCTGGGCTCATTAACGAAAGTTGTCATTGGGATGAGGCATATTCCCTCAAAAACACAGACCACTCGATGTACTCGTATTGGTAGAGAAGCTAAAATATGCTTGTGGCAGCTTAATTCAGGTTGAACAGTGATTTTGTCCGGGGAAAACTTTTCAGTGACATCTCTTTGTTTAAACCCCAAACGGAGTCGATTTTCCCCCCCCTAATGTTATGTTGTCATTGTTTTACCCAGACGTTCAAGAGAGAGGGCAATGACCTGTCGATGAACTACAAACTTGGCCTGGTGGAGGCGTTGTGCGGCTTCCAGTTCATGTTGAAACATTTAGATGGAAGACAGATTGTTGTGAAATATCCTGCTGGCAAAGTCATTGAACCAGGTATGGTCTTTTACATGTGTGGTAAGCAGTTTAACGTCAACAAAAGCCAATTCAAATGTCAAATCTTCCAGGCTCGGTAAGAGTAGTACGAGGAGAGGGGATGCCGCAGTATCGCAACCCCTTCGAAAAGGGAGACCTGTATATAAAGTTTGAAGTTCAGTTCCCCAGCAACAACTGGATAAGCCCAGAGAAACTTCAGGTTTGTAATGCCACTGCATTGCTCTCTGTTTAGCGTTTTAACATAAATAATACTTAAACGTCAATGCAGGAGCTGGAGGACATGCTCCCCTCAAGGCCAGAGCCCCCCATCATCACTGGAGACTCGGAGGAGGTGGACCTGGAGGACTATGACGCCAGTCAGAGCTCGTCCTCGAGTAACCGCAGAGAAGCTTACAATGACAGCTCTGATGAAGAGGGTGGCCCCCACAGCCATGGGGTACAGTGTGCCCACCAGTAGGCTCAGTCACATCCCACTGTTCACTCATGTATGAGTAAACAAGGGCACCAGGTTCCTCAGCCTCATGTCAGACATTCTCATGGCCCCTGGTGTATCCACGTCACTTGTGTTTGTGTAAGTTTGATCTTTGTCTGAGGAAAGCTCAGTGGAGCATCCACGAGACGACTTCTAGGAACTGCACTCAAACACATTCGACTCTAGTTTGAGTGTAGAACTATATACATATTTAAATTAAATTGCTTAGTTGCTTCATTGAACTCTGGATGTTTCCAGATTTACCTGATCATTAGCACTCTTACCCCTCACTCTTTAACTGAAGATGGGGTGAAGAAAGACGCCTGTTTGCAAAGTGTGTGGTTTGCATTTTGTTTTCATAGTATTTTCCATAATTAATTTAAGAAACTAACCTGATGTACATACACAAACATGTGATGGAGTACTCGGGCCACACAAAGACAACCATCAGTTAATGTTGACACGATCAGAATGTAGTAGCATGTTCCATTAGCCTTCACAAATCGTTTGTCTCGATTTGTCATGGCAATAGTTAACTTTGTTTCTTAACTTTGCTCACACCCTTTTAATTTAACTTAACTTTTAATATCATGTAGTTGTCTTTGTGTGGCCTAGCACAAACTTGTAAAAAAAACAATGTGAAGTGCTAATCCTTAACTCTGAATCAAGCTACACCACTTTGTTTCTGATTTTGACTTTTTTTTTTACTGCTTTATTTTCTCTACAAGTTTTTACATGTTTTCAATTTCTTTATTTTAATTGAACCATAAATTGTTACATGTATATTAAAGCCTATTAATACTTAAATCAGCTGCTGTATTTAAAGCTGTGTAAGTTGAGAAAAAAGTAAAGGTAAATAAGTGCTTGTATCTGCTGAGACCATCTGTTAAAGGCTTTGGTCCTGGCAATTGTTCAGTATAAAAAAAGAACACTTCTTACAAATCTGTATGAAGCTGCTGAATTCTCCAATAAATCATGAAAATATTGTAAGGCTGATTTATTTTACAAACTAAGGCAATAGTCTTTTCCACTAGCGCTACGAGCAGTGAAGTCCTTCACATTCAACACTAAAATACAATTCTGACAAAGACACTTTTTACTTGTAGAATTAGGTCAAGGATGTGTTGATCAAGCAAGAAACCAGAGCAAATGTATATGGCCCATGTTTCTTTTTAATAACATTGATTTTGTGTGTCCAGGCTGGTTCTTCAAGAGCAGAAAAGCTAAGATGAACTCATACATTTAACCATGTGATGCAACCAGGGACCTTTAATGTTAAAACAATCAAATCAGTTATTCTTGAGATTCGGGAAAGAATTAGTTTTGAAAATAATTTTCTTCATGAGCCTCTACATTTATGAGCATTATCTAAAAGTCTGAGTGGCACAGAAATGCAAAAGAGCAGGTTCTAAATATTTACAGTTTATATAGTCAGCTCTATCAGACACACAAAAGTAGATTTTTTTTTAATTCCAATCCAACATAACATTTTAATTGTAAGCTGTATTGTAATATATATTTTTTTCATTGTTATAAAATGCATTTCTATGAATAAACAACACAAATATAGGATATAGATCTAACAGACGCATTTAAAGTACTCACCAAAAGCCTGGGCTTCTACTTTAGATCCAATTTTTACTAAATATGTAGTGGTCCGTATGTCTTCCTTTATAAACCGTGTTGTGGTCCTCGTCATCAGTGGCGCCGTGGCTTAGTTGGTTAAAGCGCCTGTCTAGTAAACAGGAGATCCTGGGTTCGAATCCCAGCGGTGCCTTTTGTGCTTAGATTCATTCAGACTGCGGCTTTTGACAAATAGTAACTGTCAATATATATATTTAGTGGCTTTATTTTATTCATTTTAAATTAAGATAATGATGAAGAAAACAAATGATGGCCTACAAGCTTTTGTAATGCCCACCCGTGACCACGCGAGGGCAGTTTGTTATATTCTATGTCAATGATGAAAAAACATTAAAACAGACAACAGGCTTTTGTGATGAAAGAAGAATAGGAACAAAGAAATTGTCATATTTATTATGTCTTTGTAATTGTAATGTACACGCTTAAAGACATACCCGTTTATTTATCCAAATCAGAGGTTAAAAGAAGGAACAGTACAGCGCACACAGAACGGAAGTAGATTTGTAAAATAAGACTTCCCATGTCTTTATTTCCGATTACAAATTATATCAAAACAAATATGAACCCTGTTATATAACAATACGGGTCTGCTTCAACCACCAGCTAATACACTGACGTATTGTTTCAAATTCACACACGAAAGATAAATAAATAAAGGAAATACCCCCAAATATTCTGAAGGGAACACTCGCCTAAATGCCGCGAGCTTGATCTGAGGAAACGAGCCACCGCTGCAACAAACACAATGGTTTTTCCTAAAGGGGAATCCTCCGGTCTTTGCTGCGTGTCTGGACGTAAAAACACATAAATGCCAGTGGCTCTTTTGTGTTTACCCATGTGGAAAAAACAGAACCGGGCCAGATAATAGCCGCCAAGTCCCCGGCGGACAATGGGACTTTTGAAGCCGCTTCTGGGACTGCTGTGGTTCCGCTCCGCTCTGATCTTTGCAGGTGAGGGACAACAACCACAATGCTGCTGAAATGTACCCACGGTCCACTCTGTCCGTGTGCAAACCGGCGCAAATTGGTTAATCAAAGCGTTATTTTCTGCGCACAAACTCAACATTCTGCATTATTTTCTCGGGGTTTTTTTTATGGTGGAGGGATCTTTAACAACCTCACCCAGGCAGTTATTTACCTGCTAGTTTCTCGTTCGCTCTCTTCATAGTTTGGCGATACAATGGGGACTGGGTCGTGTTTTTACAGTTCTGAATTGGTTGCAGGGAAATGATGAGGCGATCGGTGTATCATCATCGATCTGTGGTGGCTAAACGATCAGGGTTAGTGTGGAAACATGGATGCTCTTTCACGGTGCTATCAGCATTACATCACTGCTTCACTGCAGTCTGCCATCCCTCTCCCTCTCTCTCCCCCTCTCTCTCTCTCTCTCTCTCTCTCTGTACCCCCTGTACCCAAATAGATGCACCCCTGGTTTATCCACCGTAGCCTACATTAAAACAATATGTAGTTGCCTTAATATCGTGATCGTGATGACCATATTTATTGACTTTGAGATCTGAATGGCTGTGAGGTTAAGAAATTGGACTTTAATAGAAAATAAAAGCCTTGATTGTGTGCACTGTGCATGGCTTATGTAGAGATTCACCATAAAGTCTGTGGGAATTAATTTGGTGTCCTTGGGTTTTTGATAATGTTTGGTTTTAGTACAGCTCATAAAGCTGTAGACCTTTCCTCAAACATGGTTTACCTGATTTTCAAAGGAAGTGCATATTTAAATTGGTGTAAAAACGTCCAAGTGTAACATAATGGCCCTTTTTAACTAGTTTGTGATTGATGAAAATGTTTTGCAATTAGCAAATTAGGTATAGTTTAAATGTCCTTCCGCTGTGACAAAATTAGACTGCTATTTACAAGAAGAAAAAGTTGGGTAATGCAGCTTTAATGCACACTCCTGGCTTGTTTTCCTTTAAATGATCAATACCCATCACAGCCTTAGAAAGCTTCCTTCCGCTGATGACACTAAAGCCTAATTTACACATGCATTCTGACCCAGCATTTTACCTGCATTTTAACACATCTGCAAAGGGTAAGGTGAATAAATGGGGCTCCCTAAATAATCAGCATTTTGTTTTGGGTCCTAAACCTAATCCTAACCTCACCCTGATGAAAAACAACACATTTTGAACATTTAAGGAGTCCTGTGAATAAATTGCCAGTACTAGCAATATACCTGACAATTTTCTGGGATCTATGAGTTAATGAGGATCAATTCACCTTATGCACAAACAATGGCAAGTTAATGTCATATTTTTCTGCCTGCCAGTTTGCTTCTTGTTTTCCCGATCTCCTTTTCTCCATGTGTCGTTCCCTTGAGTACTTGCCCTGGCTGCCATGATAATAACTGCTGCCAACTCTAACCTCATGGGATATGCTCTTACCTTGGGCCGATTCTGAGAACACTTTAGAATAAACTATAAATCATTTGTCAAGAGGTTTTATGAGTCATGTTTATACAAAAAAAAATTTCAGCTGGCTGCAGTGAGCGAGTGGAGGTCCACACCGAGCGGAGAGGGGTCATTTACAGCCCGTCGTGGCCTTTAAACTACCCCTCTGGAGTCAACTGCAGCTGGCACATCCAGGGAGGTCAGGGCGAGGTCATTACCATCAGGTAACTGTACGCTGAACGCATGGTGCATTGTGGCCAAGGTACCTTATTTTTTTTAACATGTTTTCTGTTTACTAGTTTTCGAAACTTTGACCTGGCTGAGTCTGAGCGGTGTTCAGGTGACTGGCTGGCACTGACTCCAACATGGGAAGGAGAATCAAGGCTGTGTGGTGCTGTGCTGCCGCCACCGTTCATCTCCACCAGGGGGCGTGTTTGGATCTCCTTTCACTCTCAAGCAAACAGCTCAGGGCAATCCCAGGGCTTCCGGCTCTCCTATATCAGAGGTACTTCTACATAGTCATCATATTGATTAAAGTACAAACTATAACCGCTAATACAAGACATCATTTTTTTATGACATTTTACTGTTTTGTATTAGAATTGATTGCAATTTCTCAATGGTTTTGTTTGGTCTCTCTTAAAGGACGCCTTGGCCAGAGCAGCTGCCAGCCAGACGAGTTCCTGTGTGGGAATGGGAAGTGTCTTCCTCGTTCATGGAGGTGCAATGGTCAGGATGAATGTGGAGATGCCACAGATGAGCGCAGCTGCACTCCTCCTCCTACACAATCCCAGTTTGGCCTCTGCCCTTTTAACTCTGTTCCATGCACTCAAGCCCAGTCCACGCGCTGTTTGCCGGCATCTGTGCGCTGCAACGGTTTCCCGAACTGTCCGGATGGCACAGATGAGCGCGGCTGTCCTGACACTACGTGTGGTAAACGCTTGGGAAACTTCTATGGCACATTTGCCTCCCCAGACTTTTTCCGCCCTAACAGGAGTACTGCGGCAGAGCTCAGGTGCTCGTGGCTTTTGGACACTCAGGACCCCAAACCCATAGTGCTGCAGCTGGACCTGCAGCTGGGCCCAGGGGACTCTCTGCATGTGTATGACGGGCTGCTGCAGCGCGCAGAGCACCTCTTGCAGGTGCTTTCGTATCACAACAACAGACGCCCTGCTCTTCTGGAGTCCAGCCGCGGACAGATGAGTGTCATGTACTTGGCCCAGCCTCACAGCCCTGGACATGGATTCAACGCAACGTACCAGGTGCACCTCTGCTTTAAGCAATTACTACTGCACTGGCTCAGGCACAGAGCCACTTGACATATGCCTATCTGTAATTATTGAAACCATTTTTTTATATTATATTTTAAACAAAAGAACAGGTTTAGGTTGTTTAAACTACCAAGTGTGTATGAACCGCAGTTTCATTGAATATTCCTGCTAATGAATTTGTTTCTGTGCTTCTGGTGATTTTGACCTATTGTCAAGTTGTTAAGACCTAACAGTGACTTTCTCTGTCTGGATTCTGAAGGTCAAAGGCTACTGCTTCCCAGGGGAACGCCCTTGTGGTAGTGATCAGGGCTGCTACTCAGAGCGCCAGCGCTGTGACGGCTACTGGCACTGCCCATCAGGACGCGATGAAGAAGGCTGCCCCATCTGCCCATCGGGGGAGTTTCCCTGTGAGGGCAACAGCGGAGTGTGTTACCCACCTACCGAGCGCTGCAACAACCAGAAGCGCTGTCCAGATGGTTCTGATGAGAAGAACTGCTATGAGTGCCAGCCAGGAAACTTCCACTGTGGGACAAACCTGTGCATCTTTGAGACATGGCGCTGTGATGGTCAGGAGGACTGCTTGGACGGCAGTGACGAGAGGGACTGCATGGCTGCTGTGCCCAGGAAGGTGATCACCGCTGCCCTCATTGGGAGCCTGGTCTGCAGCCTCCTTCTCGTCATCGCTCTGGGCTGTGCCCTCAAGTTGCACTCTCTCAGGAACAGAGAGTACAGGTGGGTCTATTTTTTAAATACCGTATTGTCCGCACTATAGGGCACACTGGATTATAAGGCGCACTGTCTATTTTCGATCATTTTTCACATATAAAGCGCATTGAACTATAAGGCACATTAAGCGAAACAAAGCGGTCAGATAAGTCAGTCAGTTAAACTTTATTAAACGCGTTCAACGCATTCAGCTCAACATTGTTCAAACGTTAATGAGCGTATTCACAATAACTCCCAACCTTGTTCAGTTGCAACACGTAAAATACAACACAGTCCGATACCACTAAAACAAACATTAGCGTATTCACAATAACTCCCAACTTGTTCAGTTATAACACTTAAAATAAAAAAAAATTATGATATATGAATTAATCTATATTTAGGGCGCACTGGATTATAAGGCACACTGTCGTTTTTAGAGAAAATTAAAGGCTTTTAAGTGTGCCTTATAGTCCGGAAAATACGGTATATATTTTTATTTACAGATTTCAATTTAACGTTATTTTTGTAAATTCTGTATAGTTTATTGTTTATGATAAACTTTTCTTTTGTTTTATTCTCTACACTTTAGATCATTTGAAACTCAGATGACACGAATGGAGGCAGAGTTTGTTCAAAGAGAGGCTCCGCCCTCTTACGGTCAGCTGATTGCTCAAGGCCTCATTCCTCCAGTGGACGATTTTCCTGTGTATAATCCCTCTCAGGTAAATTGTCTCTGTTTGACGTTCTTTCATGTTAAAGCATCGCCGCAGTAAAGTGAGGACCAGTCACAGTTCACTCCAGATTTGCATCTTTAAACAGACTCTGCCGTGTTCTTTCACAGATGGCATAAGTGGGTGGTTTGCATTTGTTCAGTTGGCATAACCACAGACTATGTACTGTACAAAAGCTATACAAATATGGCAGTGCAGGCCTGTAGCTCTACCTAGCCAAAGTAGTCTGTGTAATTATACTGTCCTGAAAACAAATACCACACACTGCTTAAAGACTGCAAACTATCCCTTTAATGTAGAAATTCAAGGTAAACTTCAACTGCCATGATCAAGAAAAAGAGTTTGTCTCAAATATTTACCATATGATATGTTGTGTGTGTACATCTGTGTACTGTAGGCATCCGTGCTGCAGAACCTCCGGTTAGCCATGCGGCGCCAGATGAGACGGCACTCCTCTCGCCGCTCGTCTTCCTCCACGTCCCGCCGTCGCCTGGGACACCTGTGGACTCGTATCAGAGGCCACGCCCCTCTGCTGGACTCCCCAGGACCCCCACAGATAACACTAGGTCTGCACAGCTACAGGACTGCATCTGAGCCCCATATCCCAACTGGGTTTGGCGATGAGACGACAGCGAGGTCACACTCCTGTTGCCATGACGACATTAACCTCCATCCCTGTTTGTCTGAAAGTCCCCTATCCTCCCTGTCGCCACAGTCCCAGACAGTGGACAGTCCAGAGGAAGAGCTGTTCAGAAGCAGAAGTACACATTCTGAGCCTCCCACCCCAGGACAGAGTGAGCCCTCTGCCCTCTTCGGCCCTGTCCTCACCCCACAGGAACCCACTGCTCCCACACATCCTCGGGTCTCCAGAAAACTAGTGCTGGAGCTGGCAGTGAATCTTAAAGGAGTTGCAGTCAGGCGCTACTCCCCCCTGGGACCCCTGTCTCCAATGTCACCCCTGGTTTTCCCCAGTGGCACTCGGACTCCCACAGCCCAACTGGATTCCGAGCCCTCACAGGGCTCTCCCTCTGACACAGACTTGACTCCTGAAGTGCCAAACAGAGGAATGAAACCGTGCAAAAGGAGAGGGGACAGGAACCAGTCTACCAGAGCGGGACTCTCCTGAGAGAGGGCCGATGTCCTAGTTCTGCACCGTCCTCTTTTTAATATGATGCAGTATGTGTTCTGCTGCACTGACCTTGTGCTGTCTAGGCTAGACAGCAGAGCAGTTCCTCAGCCATCCACAAGGAGGCACACAAGGCACATAACGCTGGTCCCAGGCAACATAAATATTCATGTTTCACTAGAATGAGGAGTTGATCTTGAAATACAACCAGCATTTGTGGTTCTCATAGCTTCAATCATAAACATGTCAGCTAAACGAATTTCTTGCGATGCCAAAACAGCCTTTGTGACATTTCCCAGAGCCAATGTGCACCGCTTTAACTGTGAGCCATAAAACGCAGTGCATCACTGCAGATCTTTGATTGGATTTGTCCTCCAACATCTTAACTAGTTCAGTAATTTATCATGGATTCTTGTCCAGTACATATTTTTGAAAAGCAAAACGGTGAAGCCCACCCTTGCCATTCAACAGTTGTATTAGATTTGTCCAGGAACAGTCTGGTATCAGTAACCTCTTCTGTCTGTGCACTGATGTCCACTTTATCAGAATGTGGACTTAGGGAAGTCATCATTGCTGTGGAATTGTATACGTCTCGACTGATTCAAAGACCTCTATTTTTGTGAGTACATGCTGAAATGTGATGCCATTTTCTTCTTTCTGCCTTTGCCAATCAAGCTTTACTCGAGTGCTTGATGCTTTTTATACAACTCAACTGTCCAAGACACTGCTGCTTACCTTTATACTGTTTGCCATTGTAGGTTTAAGAATGTATCAGTCCTTTCCATTCGGAGACATTTTATCAGTACACTGCTGCCTGTCAGCCTCATGTCATCTGCCCTGTTGCCTATTCTTATTTTAAAAGCTAAACGTGCCATGCATTATTCTTTTGTTTAGCAGCTGCTACATGTGCCATTGTATTCATAATGACATGTAACCATAGTCTTCATTTTCGGTTATTGTTTAATGCTTTCCAACTGCTTATGAATATTGTACAGATTATGCCTTAATGTGTTGTATTTTTGCTGTAAAAATCGGCAGGTGCATTTATTGGGTTGTACCTGCTACATTTTTAAAATAACTTTGCATATTTGCTTTGACTAAAACGCAGTCTGCCGCTGTATCAAGAATCTCTGGGATTGTTATGACAAGAAAGTATGTGTAAAAAAAGAAAAGACTAGTAGTTCACACTGTTTGTTCAGGTGTTGACCTTGAAAACGCCATAAGACGTTTTAGATTAAGTGCAACAGCCGTTTGTGATTCATCAGTGGAAATAAGGTCGGTACTGTTCAGTTCACTGTAACTACATCCCTGCTCAACCGGGTCTAATGGCTCACCGCTAACCCAAATAATACACCATTTCAGATAACAAAAACGCAAAGCTATACAATTAACGCAATAATCGAAGCATTTAATGTGAAATTAAACACAAATATTTTACAATTATTTGGTGTATTATGGAAAAAGCTATTTCTAAAGTAGTTTTAATTCACAACACAGTTCATCTAATGTAAACAAAATCAGAAAATGGAAAAATGAATGGATGAAATCATTATCGTTGTGTGTAGCTTACGAAATTACCATCGTACCTTTCATAAATTATTGAGTTGCATCTAATATTAAATTATTTTTAAATCCAAAATTAAGTTTAATTGTAAGTTTAATTTGAGCTGTTTGTATATTTTGTGTCCGACGCCATCGTGACATTCACTCACTGTGCAGCCTTCAGTTTTGTGTGTTGTATTCAGTGCACTGAATAAACATCATTTCCATTATAATGTGTTTTAAAACATTTTTTATTAATAAAAATACTTCACACGTGCTGCCCGGTGGCCGAGTGGTTAAGGCGGCAGCACTGTGCCAGGCTCCACGTGCAGCCGGCCGCAGTGTCATGAGTTTGAATCCCTGCTCTGAAAATGTACTGCATGTCCTCCCTTCTCTCTCATCCCCATTTCACACTGAGCTTTCCTGTCTAATAAAGCCTACGGGCCAAAAATCCATTTTTAAAAATAGTTGAATATGCATTTTTATGAACCTAATCTATGGCATTGTTATCCAGTATGTACAGGTATCGTAACATACAGAGGAATGTGGTTCTTAGATGATTTCTCTGTACAGTTTATTTACAATTTTGGAGTTGGTTACAGCACCCCAGACCTAAAATATTTGTCTTTTTACATAAATAAAATCATCTAGCAGCAGACCAAGAAAATTATGAATTTCTTGACAAAAAAAATAATTGTGTTATATTACTTGTTGTGATACAAGCAATATTATAATTATATTATAAGCATTCGTTTTCATGCAAGAACTGAAGCGATATCAACCAGGCATAGCATAATAAAAATAAAAGAAAGGTTAATCACATATTTTCATAAAAGCACTTGTTAGCGCATGGCAAACATTTTTTATTTTAATTATTTTTTTGAGCAAGGAGTTAGTATCAAAAGTGGTATACGCAAGCAATAGTGGGGCCCCAGTCACAGGCCCCACACTATGAGTCAGACGCTGAGGCTTGTTCATGCTGGATAATATTCTGACAGAATTGGTTTGAATCTCAATTTTAGGCAGTAACTGGTATTAACTCATTGCATTTAGGCAGCAGGTGTTGGTAACCTTAGTCTCTTTAATTTGTCTTTTAGATAAGTGATAGACCTGCACATGATTGCATATGTCAAATATAAGGCACTTTACAGTATTTATCATATCAGATTATACCAAGTAAGGTGGCCTGAGCAGGTTACGTATAGGGTTTGGCAAAACAGGCACTAAAATAAAACTAGCAACCACTTCTACTATTAACTACTAGTCTATTACCTGTTCTATACATTGTTTGGATAGTTTCTCTGGCCAACAAGCAGGAACACGCCTTCATTCTTCTGTCAATGTCAATTCTTTGGAGAAAAACGTCAGCTGCTTAAGAAGGCACCTCGTATAGATTAGAAATTAGATAGATTTTAGAGAGGCTAAAAGATAATGGCTAAAATAGAAGTCATAAACAAGCAAATGCACATTAATCACCAAGTCATTAGCAGAGACCAGCGCAAGGTAGCAGCCATGATAGAAAAGTAGTGTTAGCGCCGAAATGGCTTGCAAAATACCCGCACGACCCAGGACATCATAGCAACATGGATATTTCATAAGGCACATTAGCCCAGGTCAAATCCAAGTTAGAAGTCATAAAAGGGAATCATAGGAGTGAACCTGAAAACCAGCAGACAGTTCTTTGAGTGATAGTGGTAATAAAAAAAACACTTGGCATGGTGGGGTGGAAACAGCTTGGTACAAATACTTGAAAGAACCCTTTTCTTCGTAGGCTGCTTCATCTCTGCCTCAATCAAAGAGAGGACACTTAAGTTTATCTGTAAAATCAAAAATTGTCCCAAAAGTAGAGGTCAAAGGGTGCAGCACTCAGTCTGCTTTAGAGGAAGTGAGGGGTTCAGTCTCTGAGGGGTCTTCCTGAGGAAATACAACGTAACAGACCTTTTGGCCCACATACGTCACTTTTTCTGCAAAAACAACAGAAAATGGGTCAAAATGTCAACATCTCCTACACATGTATAAGTATAACTCAGGAAACGCACCGACTGCTCGGTAAATCCATTTTGGTTTGTTTTTCCAGTGAACTCCGAGGAAGTAGACAGGGACCCCGGTCAGCATGATGACCATGCCCAGTCCGCACACCACAGGCTCCGAGTACAGACTGAAGCACAGCAGCACGGCCCAGAAGAGCAGGTACGCTATGGGGATCAACATGCTCACCTGAACACAAATATGCACAAATAATAGACATTTGCAAAGCGAATTGTGTATACTATACTTTGGTAGTGATTCTGTACGTAATACATGACATCAGTAGTTTCATACTTTTTTATTTAAATTTTTTAAGGATTATTTTTGTTGTGGATGGTTACCGTTATTTTGAGACAAATACCAGGTCAAATGTTTGTATGAAGCACAACGAATCACCTGCTTCTCCTTTCAAAGACACACTGTCAAAGGTTCTATTTAAAGCACAAATCTACAGCTTTGTGCCCACACACGCACACACACACACACGCACACACACACACACACACACACACACACACATACACACACACACACACGCACACACACACACACACACACACACACAGTGATGACACAGTGATCAAGTTCAGACGGACTTCTGCCATGTGCATCAAACTCTTTTTTTCCCTTCAGCCAGTAACTATGGACATTTTTTAATATGACTTCCCACAATATTTGTGAGTTCACAAACTCAGAAGAATCCACCATGAACCTTTCTTGCAGGTGTGTTTTGGCTTGAGCCACTCATTGTAGTTTTGTGCTAGATTTCAGCCAAAAATGATTCTGTATACACAGACCCTTGCAATTAGAAAGCATCAAATTGCTTTCAAATGCAGTTTCATTCCCCGCCCACAGCAAATTGAAATGACAAAGACAGGTTTTCAAAGTAAAAGTGACTTGAATGGCAGTCTATGGATACATTTAGCAAAATTGTCTAGTATGGCATGTATTGCATCATAATTTCTGTGTTCAATTTTATATAAATGTGGTAGACTGACTGCCGTTTTTTTAAATAAGTTTTCTAGCCAATTTTTGACACATTACACTAAAAGCTCATTTATGCTCCATTTCTGTACATAAACAGATAAGTTTATACTTCAACTGTTTAATAATGTCAAGGCAGTGGTCTGCTACATAACCTCCAGAGGGTGCTAAAAGTCAGTTAGAGAATTGAGCAAAAGAGAACAAATAAATCATTAACAAAACAAAAATAGGCGCACCCCCAGCAGTTTTTACAATGTGGTGGAATCAGCGTTTATTTCTTTTGCAGCCTGTTCTATACACTTTTTTATTTAAAGTTATGTTCACTACGGTCCCCAGTCAGCACATATACAGCTCTGTGGAGACAGACCAAATGACGAACAGAACAATGCAGAGAACGGACAGAAGCCTCCAAGTGTATCCGTATCGAAGGTAGAGCATAAATGAGCCTTAAGACTGACACAGAGCCGATCATGTGGAAATGAAACCACACAAACTTACCTTTATGGGACGATGCAAATTGGGTCTTGTTTTTCGCAGGTACAGGAGGCCAGCAATGGTTACTCCATAAGACAGGTAGTTTATAAAGGACACATAGTTGATGAGATTATGTGTTTCTCCAATGCACAGGATCAGGATTGTTGCTGAACACTGCAGAGGAGAAAAACATGTGTTAGTGTAAGGACTCAACATCTCTTGAAGAGACTTGAAGAAGTGCAAAGTTACACTCACACAGACTAATAGAGCTGGTATAGGAGTGCAGTTTTTCAGATGGATCATAGCCAGAAGGTACGGCAGATGTCCTTCTCTTGCACCAGAGAAGCATAACCTGTCCACCAGAATACATTACATTCCTGCTTGTTGTAACTTTTTTCCACCTTTATCACCAAAATGCTTAGTTGTGTAAACGTCAGATAGAATTGATCCAGTCTTGAACAAATTGTCATTGTCATTGTCAAGTAATTCAGACTGACTTGAAAATAACTACTTTAAACTTAAAATGTGGAAAACATTTTACATAAGTAAAGCAGACTTTTCAGCAAGATCATTCTTGACAGTATATAAACTGATTTTCTTGTATGTTATTCAAAAAACAGAAAAAACTAAAGCGATAATTGCTTACCTGGAGGAGGTGAAGAGGTATCCATTGATTCCTCCAAATGTGGACAGAGCAACAGAAATTGGCATAACCCATGAAAACATGCCTAACAGCTTTTCTCCAAAAGTCTGTGAGAACAAGCACATTTTTATTCACATAATATACTGTCAGAGAAACTAGAAATAAATTAAATTAAATAAAACAAATTGTCAATTTACAAAGAGCACCTTTTGTGTAATTTCGGAACCCAGAAGCGCACCCAAGTATTATGCTTTTCATTACTTTCTGTCTGTTATAATCCTTATTTTAACATTAAAACATTGTATAAAGGGGTTTACACAATCTCACCGATTTGTTTACTCTAGTTTACACAGACCAGAAATGATAAGGGCTCACCACTGCTACAGCATTAGAGGCAAGCAGCTCTTGTGGCGACATGGAGGAGAAATAAGCAATGTTTGTCATGGTATAAACCAGAGTCACCAGTGGAATAGAGATGTAGATGGCCCGGGGCAGGTTTCTGGAAAAGGTATGCGTTAAAACAGATCTGGTCCATGGCATAATATTTACAGAATTTACATTTACTGTTTCTTACTTGCGCGGCTCCACCACCTCCTCTGTGACATAGTTGAGGAAATTCCAGCCGCTGTATGCAAAAGAAGCCTGGAGAAAAGCTAGCGCTATCTCTCCAACTGATGGGTCCCCACTAAACTCAAAGGCCACGCTCGGCCGCAGTGCGTCATAGTGACCTCGAAACAAGGAAAACAGAGCAGCTTGTGATTATAATAGCAAACACCAAACTCAAGTGCTTTCCATAAATCCATTAGAAGATTTAAAACAGTTAACCTGAAGATGAAAAAATACGCCTATCTACTTCAAAGTTAAGCTTTAAAGCCACAAACCACTCACACAGTGAGATGAAGATTCTAAGCAGCGAGAAGAAATGGTTTGAAAGTTAAGGAACTAAGGAGCCAATTTTTGTTAGAAAGAGAACTCCTATTTAAACAGAAATGGAAGTTGGAGGTTCAACCTTCCGATCGTGTATAATAGTGTGTTAAATCCATGTAGCGGGAGAAGCCCTGGGCATTCTGATGCTAATCAGGTACTCATCCTCATCAGGCTGTTAGGATACAAAGAAGATTAGTCTCAAGTGCAAAATAAGTACAAATAAAAAAGTACAAATAATGCAAAACAAAGAAAATAAATCAGCATATTCTTAAAACGTGGGTTATGTTAAGTCCAATGGTAGAAGGGGGAAAAGCAATTGCACATTATACAGTGAGGAAAATAAGTATTTGAACACCCTACAATTTTGCAAGTTCTCCCACTTAGAAATTATGGAGGGGTCTGAAATTGTCATCGTGGGTACATATCCACTGTGAGAGACAAACATCACATTGTATCATTTTAAAATAATGTATTCGTATGTTATTGCTGCAAAGAAGTATTTGAACACCTGCCAATCAGCAAGAATTCTGGCTCTCAAAGACCTGTTAGTCTGCCTTTAAAAAGTCCACCTCTGCTCCACTTATGAATATGAATTAGTTGCACCTGCATAAAGACACCTGTCCACCCCCCAAATAAGTCAGACTCCTACTACCATGGGCAAGGCCAAAGTGCTGTCAAAAGACACTAAAGACAAAACTGATCTTTAGTGTCTGTGAAAAAAGTGTGAAAAAAGATCACCTGTTGGAGCAATTGTTAGAAAATGGAAGAGGCCAAAGATGACTATCAATCTCCCTTGGACTGGGGCTCCACCTCGTGGGGCATCAATGATGATAAAAAAGGTGAAGAATCAGCCCAGAACTACACAGGAGAAGCTGGTCAATGACCTGAAGAGAGCTGGGACCACAATTTCAAAGATTACTATCGGTAATACACAACGCCATCATGGTTAAAAATCATGCATCGCACGGAATGTTCCCCTGCTTAATTCTGCACATGTCCAGGCCCCTCTGAAGTTTGCCAATGACCATCTGAATGATCCAGAGGAGTCATGGGAGAAAGTCATGTGGTCAGATGAGGCCAAAATATAACTTTTTGGTATAAATTCTTCTCGCCAAGCTTGGAGAAAGGAGAAGTATGAGTACCATTCCAAGAACCATCCCTACTGTGAAGCATGTGGGTGGAAACATCATGTGCTTTTCTGCACAGGGAACAGGACAACTGCACTGTATTAAGGAAAGAATGAATGCTTCCATGTATTGCAAGATTTTGGGTAACAACCTCCTTCCTTCAGTCAGAGCATTGAAGATGGGTCGTGGCTGGGTCTTCCAACATGACAATGACCCGAAGCACACAGCCAACTGAAACTCCAAGTTGCTCTGCGACAGCCCTGAAACTTGACAAATCTAGAAAAGATCTGCAAGGAGCAGTGGGCCAAAACCCTGCTGCCTCTGTAATTGTAAACTAAGGCTTCAGTACCAAATATTAACATTGATTTTCACAGGTGTTGAAATACTTATTTGCAGCAATAACATACAAATAAATTATTTAAAAAATCATACAATGTGACTTTTTTAGAGTCTGTCTCTCACAATGGAAATGCACCTACGAAGAAAATTTCAGACCCCTCCATAATTTCTAAGTGGGAGAACTTGCCAAATCTCAGGGAGTTCAAATACTTATTTTTCTCACTGTATTATACACAAGATAACTAGCACTTGATTATTAGACATTTCACATGAAGATGGTGGAACTATGGATTTACCATGTTTTTAATCATGGATGTTCTCTGTCACTTAAGTTCTCTGGGCTGATCAATGAACCTTCCCACACCTTAATCTCAATATGACCTTCCTCTACAAAGAGCGTTTATTATGGTTAAATGGTTTGGTGGAGAAAAAACATTCTTAATGCTGGTTGGCCCAAAAGCAAGCCAAACATCACCATGGAGACAGACAGAATTTCTAACCTGTTGCTTAAAAGTCATGTTGTTGAAAGGAGAAACATAATTTAAAGATAACATTGCAAATTGCTTGTTGCTGCTGCGGATTTTAAGCGTTTTGCGTCTATACTTTGAAGATGAGGTGGCAGAAATATTCAAACGTGTGAAATTACCTCTGCAGATCTGCACCAGTCCCACAACAATGATGAGGGCCAGAGCCAGTAGTTTCCCCACTGTAAACAAATCCTGGATCCTGGTGGCCCATCGCACACTGGAGCAGTTCACCCAGGTCAGGAACACTGTGCAACACAGCAATAACAGAATCTTAATAACCACATGCATGCTTTCTAATAACTATGGGCTTCATTGGATGGTATAACGTGAATTGGATAGAAGAGTTGGGCACTGAAAACATCTAAGGAGAAGCAAAAACGACTAAAATTGGGTTAAGAACTGTCCAACGCATTATTAAAAACTGGATGGAACAAATGTAGTCAGAGAACAATCATGAATGATTGTGATCGCTGATCTCTCAAGCATTTGGCCAAATCAAATAGAGGAAAACAACAGTAGAACTCAGGGGTATGTTTAATAGTGTAGAGTATTTCTACACACACAATGCGAAAGGAACTTAAGGGATTGGGACTGAACTAACTGAAGAAAACCACTAATTAGTAAGGCTAACCGGGAAAAAAAGGCCTTCAGTTTGCTAGAGAGCAAAAAGATTGGACTCTGGAGGAATGGAAGAAGGCCAAGTGGTCTGATGATACCCTGTTCCAGAGTGATGGGCGCATCAGGGTAAGAAGAGAGGCAGGTGAGGTGATCCACCCATCAGGCCTCGTGCTTCCTGTACAAACCCATGGGGGCAGTGATATGATCTGGGGTTGCTGCAGTTGATCAGGTCTAGGTTCAGCAACACTATGCGCCTAAAGAATGAGAACGGAATATACTGAAGGACCAGGTTATTCCATAAATAGATTTTTTTTTTTCTTATGGCACAGGCATATTCCAAAATGACAATGCCAGGATTCATCGGGCTCGAATTGTGGTCCAGGAGCATGAGACATAATTTTCACACATGGATTGGCCACCACAGATTCCACACCTTAACCCAATTGAGAATCTTTGGGATGAGCTGGAGAAAGCTTTGTGCAATGGTCACTCTCTCCATCATCAATACAAGATCAATTGGTGAAAATGAATGGAACACTGGCTAAAGACAGACCTGCTAAGTTTTTTTTGGTGGTGTCTTTTTTTTGGCCCGGCAGTGTGTTATACTAACAATAAAAACAGACATACTTTAAATACAGGTAATTTAAAGACCGAGCTCTGATTGGACCAGCTATCTTTGGCCAGATTAGGGATGTCGCAATATCAAATTTTAGTGTTACGATTATTGTGACAAAAAGATTTTCACAATTACTGAGAACCTGTGCCCTAACAACAGTGAAATCTTATTTTTTTTCTTTAAATCCCGTTTAATGATTCCTCATGATTCCAATGAGTTTGTGACCAGCTTTACTTGGGTTGTCAGAAGTATAAAAAATGCCTAATCGATACTAAAACTATCATCGAAACTAGATACTCATTTGAGTACTCAAGTAATACTCAAGTATTGATAATGAAAAAAAACAGAAAAGACCAAATTTGACCTTTTGTGAATGTGTTAGAATAAGTATAAGATCACAGTGTTTAATAAAGAACATAATATTATTTTATGCGGAAATTGTCTACATTGACCAAAAAAAGAGCTTTTTTTTTTTTTATTGTGTTATTGTATAGAGCATTATAAATAATGTAACTTTCTGAATTACCAAATAAGTGTTTGTCAAAAAAGCAACTAAATGAAATGGTGTTTTATGTAATATAAAAGTAAAGCGTCGGTTGACAAGGTGTGCGTGTATGTGTGTGTGTTGGTTGTTGTTGGGGTCCAGGCTTTTAAATACTGTGTCATCCATCACTGGGGCAGGCGTCCCTCCCACCACACAATCTGGACAAACTGCTTCCGCTGGCTCCAGCCACACAGCCATACACACGCACAAACACACACACACACACACACACACACACATGAGAATAGTTGGCAGGACGTTTTGGTGGCACTGAACACAGCTTCCTCTCTCCTTTAATGCCTCTAAGTTTTATAGTCAATTACACTGAGCCGCATTTCCTCTGCCCCAGAACAGCAGTGCTTTCCCTACTCTGGCCTGTGTGTGCGTCCTGACAGGAAGGAGGTGCCAGCAGGTAAATCTGTGTGCCATTGAGCAACGCACCAGCCCCTGAATACTAAATTACTGACTTTTCCTCTACATAGAACCAGGAGCCAAACAGCAGTGTAGTTTATTATGGCTGTTAACATCAGCCACACCTCCAGCTGCTACTTTTTTCACATAAAGCGTGAAAAAGAAGACGGAGATTTACTATCAATGGACATATATACAATGTTTGCTAATTTAGTGGTTTAGAGGACAATCCCATTTGTTTTGAGCACAATATACATTATACATAAATCTCTCTTTACTTTACTAGCATTGAAATAAAACCAGTCTTAAGAACTGGAAGGCACAATTTAAGACCTGTTTTAACTCTGACTTTACCCCACAGCAATGTAAAAAATAAAATCTACTTTTATGATATTTTAGCCACGGTTTAACAGTGTTATATTCATTATATCATCAGTGTACTCAGAGTTGTATTTAGATTGAGTCATGCATGTTTGAGTAATCTGTGTTGTCCTGCATCTGGGGCTTGAGTGGTCAGAAAATGTTTTCACCTACCCCCTATACCCTCCCACTTCCCTGTACTAATATGTGTTTATTTTGTTATTTTTTTCTTATGTAAAGTGCGGGCCATACTGTGAGGTGGAATGAAGCAAATTGAGGGAGTGGTGTTGTGCATTCTTGTTGTTGTGTTCCTTTTAATGGCGGTTGTTGCATTCTGTGAAAGTCCGGAATTGTACACTTAAAGAATGGCCTGAAAAATGTAATGTTCTAGGCATGTAAGATTTTTATTACTCATATTACTATCTTCATATGGACGAGATAATCATAATAAAACAATCTTTATGGGCATAAATAGCACAAATTATACATTATAGAATTACACTCCAGTGTGACATGTTTTCCTCCCACTCATGTAAACAGGGCACAGCGCAGCGCCGTTACACACTCAGCTCTACACCTTCACCTACGGCTTTGGACATCTGTTACTGTGCGGTTTGGGCCAGACTGGACCGTGCAGACTTGCATGTGCTCAGCTAAGAGAGGAAAACTGGATAAATCCCCACGTCATCATCAACATTAATCCCAAATTCCCGTCTGCATTAAACTGGCACAGACTGACAGCACAATACGAGAGCACTTGAACTGCACGTACAATCAGACTCTGGGCTCCAGCACTCGGCTCCGGAGCTGACCACAGTGCATGTGGTGCTGTCGACTCATGCAGGACCTGGTCTTGGTTTAGTTCGGTTAATTGGGACAAGCCCATCTCAAGGACAATCACCGGGGAAACTGGGACTGAGCTCGCGGCAGGGCAAGTGCCACGCGGTCACGCTCAAGGAATCTGTGCACAGGTCTCTGCCTGTAAACTCCCCGCACTGGGTGACAACTATCACCGAGGGCTCAGAGGCCTGGCACCGGGACTAATGCGGGTCATTGCACTTTGGGATCATGCGCTCCCGTGGCTCTGCTGCTGCCAGCCCTCGTTTATTGATCACAAGTCAAGTTTGCAAGCAGAGATGTGCTGCGTGGACTGTGGAGCATTCTGTGCTCACTGCCTCCAGGTTCTGCACCTGCTTTAGGCTTGGTTTATTCTGGGCAGACTGGAAAAAAGCCCACGGACATATGCTCCATTTGCCTGGGGTGAAAGTGAGCTTTCTGCGCAAAACAAATAAATGAATTAAATAAAGAAACCACGCTCCGAGGCTATATTTTATTATATATATTTTCTATTTTTTTATATATATATTTTTTTATGTTGAGAACAATTTGAAAAACGGAAAATCAAACCATTTTATTGCTCACTCCTTTCTTTGCCTGGATATGAGGCATGACTGCAAATATCACACATACAGGTGGTGCTTTTGAATGCCACCGTTATCAGCCATTAGTTCAAACACTATCACCTTATATGGACTGGCACCATCCCACTCCAGCCTCCAGCAACCAAGTCCAGCCTCGTAATGGGAGTGTTAAAGTCGTGAAGGTAGCAAAAGAGGAACCCAGAACCGCCCCCTGGCCAAGGCTCCCGTTAAGGCTAAGTCTGGGGGCAAAATATGGTCTTGGAATTGCTTTTGATGGTACCATGTATTAAGTAATTACATGTGACCGGTCATTCTTTTTTTTAAGGATTATTTGGCCTATTGGTTTTATTAGACAGGAAAGTTCCAGCATGAAATGAGAGAAGGGGTGACATGCACATGGAGCTTGGCATATGTGCTGCCGCCTTAACCACTCGACCACAGGCAGCACCCAATAATCCATGTTCTAAAAATCAAGTTTAAATATTGAAAAAGACAAATATAATTACAATGTCAATCAATTATGGATAATCAAGTACAGTCTACATAATCTGTTATACGTAGTTAATTGCCAAGTACAGGGAAAAAAAGCATTATATGTCTCCTTTAACCTAAATACTTATAGATAAGAATGTGTTGTCTACTTTTATTAATGATATTTTAGATGTTTTCATTGTGCTTGACAAAATTCTTAAGTCCAGGCTGTTTTTCACTAAGCTTCTTTGGCCCCCGATATACCTACAGATTCTTCTTTTGGCTGACCTGATTTTTTTCTAATGTTCCACCATAATCCTAAATTTGGCAGAACAAACCTATCAGTTACACCCCAAATATGTTGTGTGCTGGATTCCATAATGCACGTACAGAATGGCATCCATCTGCTGCCGTTTATGAGGGACATCAAATTAAAACTGATGCTCCTTGATGACACATTTATTTATGTAGTACAGACACACCTGGGTCTGGTGGCCTCAGAACGTTTCAACAGACAGTTAGTCAATTTATCAAAGTGGCTCCATGACAACTGTTTAAGTTCAAACTAAACTAAAAATGTGTCAATCCATTTGTCTCTGAAGAAAAATACATTAAATGAACTTAAGGTCCAAATTGAGGAACATGACATAGAGGAGGTGAATGAATTCAAGTATCTGGGGGTTGTTTTAGATTCTAAACTCAAATTTGATGCGCATATTAAGAAAATGACAGACCGTAAAACCACCCAGGGACAGAGCCTGTGGCTAGAAGCCTTATGTACATTACATCAGTTGCCTGTTTGGCGACAGTGTTTAACTGTACTGTCCCTGTCTGACAACTGTAGGTATAGAGTTCCTATTCATTCTGAGCCTGCAGCGTGTTCACTGTAGCCTGCTGCTCTATGGTCCACAAAGTCTGTTCTGACCTACAATGCAAGAGGAAAAGAATGCACAAAGCATGCAGGAATTCCCTCTAATACAGGCAGGCTCATGTATCCGTAGCCCATTAGCTTGATCAAATTAAGAGGGTTGACAATGACAGTTTGCTGAATGAGCTACCATTGAGCAACCATTATGAACCACAAGCCCGACTGTGGATAAACTATTCTTTCTCTGTCCTGGAAATGAGTTGATAGTGTTTTTTAGTACCGTAAAATGATCAAAAAATGCCAGTTAGGCTCAGACATGGCATTGTTTAAAAGATTATAAGCATTGTTTTGCCTCATATAATAAACTGTCTTTGAGTATCAAAAATCAGATATTAATCAATACTAAAACTAGTATTGAAATTAGACACCCATTTTATCAAGTATTTAACCTTATATCTTAACAGTTTAAAAATGATCTTGAGCTTTATCCGAACTATAAGACCACATAAAGGAAGTAGTAACAATAAATTTGTGTTGACAATTCTATTGCATTGTCTAAAAAATAGAATTTTTATGATCATTGTGGTATCAAAATCTGTATCAAATCTCAAATCTATTTCTTAGTATCGAAATCGAGTTTGAGATTTTAGTATAGTGACAATGTTGGGTCAAATCTTGGGTCATATCATTGCTATTGCTGGATCTCAGATGACATCACACCATTCTATAGGCCAATGATATTTATCACGGATGGGGGCAGCTAAAATTAATATTGTTAAAATGCCATTTTTTGGTATAACACAAGAAGTTAGTTAGTCTAATCACAGAAATCATCAGAAAAAGCATTTGTGAATATTTCATGGCAAAGTACAATATGAGCAATAGGGAAATCTGGCTCCTGCCCCCATCTGAGGTTATGACATAATCACATTCGAGAATCTGAAAACAAACAATATTTACAGTATAAAACCAAGGCAGTGTGTCTTAATGCCCTTGCCATACCCAACTTTTTGTTCATGAAGTAAAGTAAAATTTCTTTTGCACCAAACGGTGTATTGTAAAATTAGCTTTTGGGGTCAAAATGTCTGCATCGAAGCAAACCCACAGTGCTGGTGCGCTGTTAGCAGACTAGTTGTTGTTAGCAGTGTCATGAAGCTGAAACTCCACTCCAAGTTGTGAATCGTGCTTGGAATTCAATACAGCAAAGTTTTGGAACGTCTATGGATAAAATGTTTTAGGTTTTGTTTCATTCTAAACTCGCACTGTATCTTACTTTTGCTGAAATTGTAATGTAGGAAGGAACAATTAGGGCTTGGAATTTTTTCAAATTCTATTTAATTTTTTTCCTTTCACTCAATGCCTTTAAATACACACCCAAGGCTTATGAATCAGAAATCTCAAGGGGAATAATTTCAAAATGATATCAATGCATTAGTAATCTTGACAAATACGCTACTAAATAAATTAAAAGAGTGGGAAAATGTATGTACATCTCAGTAGAGGACCACAAAATCCCATGTCTGGAGGGAGTTTTGTTGGAAAAATGTGTCACGTTTCTTCATACCACCATGTCAAAGTGCTCATTACTCACAAGGAAATGTTAACTGTTGGAGAAACTGTAGCAGCCACGAGGCAAACCACTGTCACGTGTTGTGGGACTGTCCTGTCACTCAAAAATATTGGTCTGAAGTCCACAAGGCACTGCAGACTGTTTTTGACATTTGCCATTCCTCTGAACTTTAGGACTATCTACTTGGGCCTCAAAACTCCTGCTATGGACACAGTGAATGAACTTTTAGCGGCAGGAAAAAAGGCTATCACAAACAATGGTCACACAAACATCACCAACGATCAAGGACTGGACTGACATTGTACCGGACAGCAGACAAATGGAAAAAACAACATTTGGACTTAATTCTGAAATAGACAAGTTTGAGGGACTCTGGACTAAATGGGACATTTATTTTGGACTCTGTGTGCCTTGACTTTCTTTGGATGTCTTCTTTCGTTCTTTTTTTATTTACGTTGGTCTCTTGTGGTCTCTTGTGGTTTTGTTCTGTTTCTTGTGGTTTTTTATGGTATGTTTTTGTATTTAAAAATGTATAAAAACAACAACAACAACAACAACAAAAACCATCAGGTGGAACTGGCACACCCTGAGTATATTCTAAAGTGTCCCGTCCCTCCTGCTGCATGGCTTTGCTGCTATGGGCTGGCTCCGGCTTCCTCCCCTATTCCTGGAAGATGATGAGGGGCCCACGACTGGAGCGGACTGGTTTGCCGCCTCATACACACGCGTATGTTTGTGCACAGTCAAACATGCAAACCAGGTGGACACTGCACACACAAGGAATGAGCAGGGCATGCACATGACTGGCCTGACTTGATTTAGAAGTCTTAGAGCTAACACAACTTCAACAGCTGTGACAGTCGTGTATAGCATTCAAATGGTTCATCAAGTTAGTGGTACTACTATAACTTATACTTTACATTTCATACTGCTTTTCTCATATCACTGTGCTGGCTTCTTTTTCTTATTCAGTTCTGTGTTTTTTTTTCTGTAAAAGCTTGATTTTTAACATACTGAAGATTTTGTATGCTTCTTAAGAAAACAACACAATAGGTTGCGTTCTGTTACGTTTTGGGAGATTCACAGACAAGAAAGATCCAAATTTATGATCCACAAATGTTGAAGCTTATTATTATTTGTTATGGATTGACTCTACAAACTTTTTGTGCCCGTTTCTGTTTCATGTGGATAGGCTCAGTAATTACACAGATATTAACCGTAAACCAAGATTTCAACACTAATTTTGAATACTATTTTTATACAATGCAAATAATTTTTCAACGCAAATTAATCACCAGTTTCTTTAATTTTACCATGTGGTCCATGTAGGTTCTCATAAATATCAAAACCATTCTAAAACTAATCAAGAAAGGTTCAAATTTGACCTATTTATTGACAGTATTATACGTTATCCATTATATCCGTTATAGTATATATTACATACGTACTATAGATACTATAGATTACATACATCGGTTCCTGCCAGACACGTGACCTGTGCGCCGCATGCAGCCATGATGATTCTGGATGCTAATGTGAACAAATGTAAACACAGAAACTCTGCAGAAACTACTCAAATATCAGCACAGTCAGAATCTTTAATATCAGTTGTAGGGCTGACATTTATACCACAACAAATAACATCTTACAAAAGTACAGCTGCATTTTAAAATGCAAATGTGGCTTTGTTGCGGCGAATTATATATAAAATGCTCATAAATGTTTAGCATTGGTGATTAGCATACAGGTCAAACATAATGTAATCTTCTAACAACAGAAATATGGCTTGTAAGTGTCTGAAACGTCTGTGTATATTGTAATAGTGCCGCACTAAAAAATCACTTAAGTTTATATGGGAGTTTGAGCTTTCAGCGCTTATTCTGATGAAGGTCTTTGCCAGTTAAAAGTCTGTGTAAAGTCGTGAAAAAGCTGTTCAAAAACCCTGACATCTGCACTGATTACTGATATGTGACATACGATGGCCTGAACCAATAACATGCCATAACGTTATACATATACAACGGTTAGTTCTTGTTTCTACAAGCAAGCTAGCTCTGGGCAAAACAGACATCCTCCTTCATAATGAGAACGTTCAAGTCCGTGAGAATGATACAACCTCAGAGACACACATTTAGTCTCCATGGGTTCTTTCTGTGTAAGAAAAAGTTCTGAAGTCTAGAAGCAAACTATATGGTGATTAACTAATTTCACATTCAGTTTAAATCTACATTTTTCAGTTCACACCAATCAGATTAGTAATTTAAATACCTAATGGCGTTATAATAATATAATAATAGTTGACCTGCCTACTACAAATCCCAGCCTTGGTCACGCCCATTTATTAGCCACACCCACAATTATGTCGCCTGACACGGATACTAACGACCCCAACGTCATGCTCTGAAATACAAATGGCCACACTTCGCGCCTCTCCAGTTTGGCTTGGCCTCGAAAGCAGGCAGAGTCTGTGGCCAAAAATAGTCTGGGCGATGCGCATTCTGAGGAGACACACCCCCCTGGTCTTTTCCTCGAGTCGGCATCCAGTTCGGACGAGAACAGACAGGGCTCTATCAGCAAATGCCAACGGCTATTTAAATATCACCACCTTGAAACTACTATGAAATGGGTTTTCCGATTGTTTGACATCATAATTTGAATTTTAGAATCTGGGGCATCATTCCTCATTCATTCACATTCTGGAGTCTTGAAAAACCAGTTCACCACTATTTGAGTTCAGAGCTAAAGAGCTATCAGGATGTTTACTAACTGCATCTTTCAATAATAATTGTTAAACATGCAAATATTGATGTAACCCTAGTCAAACTAGTTACTGACTATTGACTGAAGTTCAAATTGACTGAGGGGAATAAAGGAGAAGAAAGGGTAAAGAGGAACGCCACCTCGGACCTCCAGGCAGTCGCAAAAGGCAACTGTAAAAGAGGTAGAGGGGACATCAAAGTAGAAAAAATAATAATACAAATAACCAAGGCACTCTCTTATAATTAAAATGCCTTTATTAATTATGGCACGTCTCAATGGACCTCACTGTTGGGAAACTTTGCAAGATTACGAACCACTCTATTTGATTTGAGCGGTGCTTGTGATGACCTTATTGGATGTTTTAATGTATTTTTTGGAAGATGTTCTGGCCCAAAGGAATGATTTGACAGGACAGTTGTAGGGTGAAGTGGGGAGAGCCCGGGAAGCAAACCAGCGACGGTGAGGCTGTAACAACCACATTTGCCTTAAACACCACAGTCAAGCACACCTTATTGTATTTTTAAGAATAAAGTCTGGGATAGAAGCTAATAAGGTGAGCAAGATTGACACAAAATTGGTATTACACCGATGATGATTGTCTGATTTTTTTAATTGTGCCAGTAAATATGGTTAAGGTTCAAGTATTGCACAAATATGAAAGGAATTTTAAGACCATGCAGCCTAGTATAGTATACTATCATTCTTAATATATGCATGATATTTTATGTGAGAAGTTACAACTTTAAAACTAACAGTCATATCCAGAGCTGAACAATAATCTTGGTGACTCACTGATGCAGATGGTGGCCAGCAGCCGTGTGGCGATGAACGGAGGGACGCAGTTCTGGAAGGCGGGCTGTAGGACGTAATTGGAGAAGGTGAGTGCGATGACGGCCAGCGTGGTGGGGTACATGATCAGGACCGCGCTCCATAACAACAGGAAACTACCAGACGACAAGACAGAAACAACCAGTTGATGAACAGTTAGATAAATGTTGGCTTATTTCTACAGGAATGAAAAGGCATTGCATAATGAAGAATTGAAGTCTTGCCTACACTTTGGGGACAAAAGTTGGACTTTGTTATAAGAGATGCACCATGATTATATAATTAATCACTAAATTGAATAAATCAAGTACAAAGTAATGTAACAAAATAAACTAAAAGTACAACTACAGATTTAGTTCTAACAATATTGTTCGACAAAGAGTAAAGTTCATGACTATTTTGAAGCCCCTGTGAATATCTCCAAATGAATTTAAAAACAACGTCTATACGTCTGTATGTCCTAACATAGCACATGCTCTATTGCATACTAAATGTTCCTATTTTTAATCAGTGAAATGTTGAAGCTGCTCTTTATGTTGCCATGACTATGTCAATATCACTTGAACTTGACTGATGGTTTTCTGAATGTTTATAAAATCCCTGTCAAACGGACCATGTATAGCACATTAGCTCAGAGCCAGGCGATCCCCTTTAAGCTTTTAGAGATGGACGCGTTGTTGAGAGGAACTCAAATGCTTATTTCAAATGCTGCTAAATGTTTGAAAGTAGCAGCTAATTCACTTTTGTATTTATATATCATTAAGTTAATGATATAGTTTACTAAGATGCTGGCATTGAGGTTGCAACATTAAATCAAATGACGAAGGTGGAACAGACAAGGTATTGACTGTTTGCCTACCAACCAGGAGGTGGTTGGTTCGACTATTGTTTTATGCTTTTGTGGCAACAAGTCACACAAATAAAAATATCATTGTGTAATGTTGTGTGCCTTATTAGTACTATATGTATTAGTATTTAATGACAAGAAAGTGCTGTTTGGTATGTGTACACAAGCCACTTTGGTCTGAGCAGGTGCTCCAGCACAGACCAAAAACACTGTTGACATTCTCAGACTCTCAGCGCTGGGATCAGGTGACAGATCATGTGACCACGACCCCTTCGGCTGCACTAAAGCTCCAGACACAATGTACTCCATAAATGAATGCTTCTGTGGTGATACTTACCCCACTAGCCCCCCAAAGATCTCTGTCACATAGGAGTAATCTCCTCCAGACTTGGGGATGGTGACGCCCAGCTCAGCGTAGCACATGGACCCAAGGACACAGATGCCACCTCCCAGCACCCACACAATGAGAGACAATCCCACAGAGCCTGCATGCTCTAATACTCCTTTGGGTGAGATGAAGATTCCTGATCCGATGATGTTTCCTGGAGAAATAGAAACATTTCAAAGCCCTGACAAAAATGCTCATGAAAGCCATGCAAAACTGCAATATGGCCATGGACCTCAACTATTCCAAGTCCCAATCCCTTTCTGAAGAAGTGACCTGTTTTTCAGTGGCTAAAGCTATTCCTAAAATGTTTTTTACTATTGCTGGGTTCAGATGACATCATATACAGTAGTTATATTATTTATAGGGATGTCAAGATTATTCAGTTTAATGATAACTGCAATTATTCAGGTCAAAATATATTCGTAATGAACTATTATTTAAATAAAAACAAGTCATTTAAATTCATTTTGTACTCCAAAACAGTACAACTAAATGTATAGGGTTTTATGTGACTGTTTATATCAAAATATATATATCACTTTTTCATTCAGAGAGTTTTATTTCATAAAGCTGGTCACATTCTATTAGAACAGCAATGTATTAGAATGAAAGAAAATTAAGTCAGGTTCTTATTTTAACATACATTTGAAGCAATTATTAAAGGTGCATTCACAATTGTACTTGTTTGAGTCCAGTTTAATTCTGATGTGGACTTGATTTGGTCATGTTTTAGTCCTGGTTTAGCACTGACCTTGTCTATGTTTAGTTCTGGGTTTAGTCCTAGTTTAATCACAATTTGAAAGTAGTGTTTAGACCTTAATATTCTGATGATTGCAGTTACAGTTCAAAATGAAATATTGGAAACAGGAAATGTTGCCAGTTGACAAAAGGAATCAGGTTGCAACACAAGAACAGTACACCACAGTGCAACCCCAGTGGACTTGTTAGGATTCCAGCTTTTTCAAAGCTCATGAGCTTAACTGCAGGTAAATTATGTACTCCACAGAGCAGCTGTCACCCCTCTATTATTTTGGCCTGTCCTGCAGCAAAAAAACAATAGACTGACGTAGAAAAAGTACAGAAGAGGTTAGACAACTAATTTCACTATGAAGTAGTTTCATACAATTATATTAGTTTTCTCTATTTTTTCTTACTTTATAACATAACTTCCTGGTTGGAACATGGGCAACATATACATCGCAGCCATTTAATTTTCATTTTTGAAATGGCGGAGTTTGATGACTGACAGAGTATTGACCCCTGATAGTTGTCAATCCGATCCTCACTTCCAGCATTGTTGTTCTTCTCTTTGGGCAAGTCCAGTGTATCAATAAATGAATGATGCCTTGAAGAAAAAAGCACTATGAATGCCAAAGATCGCTCTTGATCTAACAATTTAGCTCCTGAAGCTTACAGTTTGATACATTTAAAGGTTTGCTATAATATGAAACATTTAATTGATATATTCCAAATTGCCAATTTTGTTACATCCCTTCCTTGACATTGGAAATTGCACATCATTTGTAGAATGATGTTACTCAGCTTTGAGGACAAAACCCATGGCCAGCCTCCACAGGACAACGCTCTATGACAAAGCATGATGTGTCATCACCCTGAGAGCAAAACGAACAGAAAAACTCCCCAAAGAGACAAACAGCAGCTGTCCAAGCACGTTATGCTTTAGTTGGAATATGGCACAAAGTCGACAAACAAAGGATTCCGCTGTGCTCTTTCAGCCTGTGAGGCACAAACTTCACACAGTTGGAGCGGCATCGAGTGCTCTCTAATGATGCCCTGGAAAAGGGAGGCGCATTTATCTATGTCACTTCTGATTGTGGAGGGTGTGTAGAGATGCAGAGTGTTACATAATGCCTCTGTTGTCTTTGTTATGTCATGAAGATTGGCAAGCTTCATTCAGGCACGCCAAATCATTGGAAAAATCTCTATCACAGAAATTAACTTTCGTTTTTTTGTTTGTCTTTGCTGTTTTTCTTAATTTTAAATAAATTGTATACAAACATGAATTATTATTTCTGTTGTATTCCTGGTTTAGCCTGGTTGAGCCATGCTTTTATTGACTATATTTTTAGAATTAGGTTTTTCAGCTTGTAAACTATTATCCTCTGATCTTGATTTCTTAGTGCTATCGGTGCTGTAAACCTTTTTGGATGGAGCCTGCATGTCGTCCCTCTGTTATTATTGTTCTTTTACATAACTATTTCTTCGACAGTCGTTTACGATTTTGGCACATTTATTGCAAACACTAAAAGATGTCCCAAACAATTAGACTACTTTGACAATTAATAATAATCAAATAGTGTAGTGTGAAAGTTTTTTTTGAGTGCATGTTTTTGATTCTGTCTATGTGTCAAAAAGATAAAGTGATTTTCAGCTATGAAGTGTACAGTGACACACACATTTTTTCATACTTCTGTTTCTATTTTAACTACAAAGCAGAGCATGATTTTATACCTGTGGGCAGAAGCATGCGTGGTAGAGCTGTATGACTCAAATTAACTCCAACTTAGGAGGTTTAATAATAACAACGCACCATCCATCTCATTTGTAGGCTGATATTGTTCAGCTTCAGCTTCACCTTCTTATTTTTGTCTTTACTGATCTGTGGTTTCTGTGGACAGAAAATGCAGTTCTGCAACCCTGTCAACGGGATTTGTAAGTAGAAGGCTACTTGGGTAGACAAGCCCTAACACTTTTGAAAGCACAAATAGCCTACTATACATTGACGTTGAAGCTATAGTGACAAAAGTGTTTTATTCAAGACTGGCTGGTCCACGTTGTAACTTTCTTTTTCTTTGTATGCTCTATTCAGCACGTTGTAAGCTTTTTATATGCAGTTTAATGTAAAATTAGGAAAGTCCTTGCACTGACATTATCCCTGCACTCCCTCCTACACTTGGCTGAATGAGCAGTGAGGATGATGGCGCTCTGTGTACTACAGTTGAGGCTTCTTCTATTGCAGGAAACCACAGCACACACAGATGACACTTCCTGACTTTACCTTGCTGTAGATTTCTTGTAAGAGCATGTGTTCAGAGAGGGTGAGCAGTGTTACAAGGATGTCCAGAAATAATCAAATCAATGCCTGACCCTGTCCCATGGAGACAATTATACTCACATGCCCTGTACGTGTGGAGCTCTTTGTGGCGGAGGCTTTGTAGAGACACTTCAGAAGGAAATGATTTAATCCATCCGCGTCCGCATGTCGATAAGCGCAACATCAGTCATGGAGTGATGCAACTGTTGCACTCTCAGTAAAGAGTCAGACCTTGAATTGCATCCTGACTTCATGGAGAAGTGGCCTGATGATATCCGTTATGAGAACAGTTTGACAAACCGTTTATCTTTTAGCCTACTAATCCACAGACTGTTCTTCAGTTATAAACCTGACACTCAACTCTTTCTAGTCCCGTTGTGTGCAGCGGCATCCACTGTAACCTCTAGACAACAAAACACCATTAGCATAATTATGACCCCGCCATGGGTCGTTTTTGTCAACGAATCTCCCTCAAACGTCGAGATGTTTAATGATTGTTCCATAAAGTGAGGAGGCAACTGTCATACTCACCAATGATTATGGCACATGCGCTCAGAAGTCCGATTTCTTTCTTCAAAGTCACCCTGTCGCCTTTAGAGACGTCCGTATCCTTTCTTTTCTCATTATCCGCCATCTGGCCCGCTTTCAAAGATCCCCTGCCGCTGTAGTCCGTTCCAGAGACTGTACACTGAGCCAGCCTCTGCTCTGCACTCAGTCTTTACAGCCTCTTATAAGAGCCTGCTGAGGCACGCTGCGTCTGCGTCTGCGCCTGCGCAGCTCTGTACCTGTTCTCAGGTACACTTCCTCGGAATGGGGGGCGCACAAAAGGGGAATGCTCCTGTTCTCTCGAAATGTATGTGGCTTAAGCATGATTAAAACATGATTTAAAACCAGTCAGATCTATAAGGACAAGTGTTTAATGGGCCGCCTATACTGTGTATTTGACCTTTTGAGAGATTTTTTTTAACCTAAGGTCTTCTTCTACGCCTATATATATATACATATATATATACATACATATATACATATATACATATATATATATATATATATATATATATATATATATATATATATATATATATATATATATATATATATATATCATACATATATGTGTGTGTGTGTGTGTGTGTGAGAGATGGCCACATGCTGTTGGCCATCATAGTTGTGAGTTTTCATCTTTTATCTTTGCTTATTTGACCTATGGATTTCTTTCCTATAAGTGCCTCATTATGTTATCAATCAAATCAAGGCTCAAGGCCATGACTTTGATAGAGCTGTGTGAAAAAGAAATCATAGTTATACTGTTGTTGCTCAACCACTAAAATAATTTTAGATGTAAAAGTATAATATACAAAGAGAGGAGATGTTTTGTTGGCATCGGGATGGTCCACTGAAACCCTGGCTTTGGTTTGAAGGCCTAAGGAGGAGATGAAGAGGACTCCTTCAGTACACAAGCACAAACATTTGAGTTGGAAGGTGTGAGAGGCAGAATCGAGGAAGAGGAGGCTATGTGTTGATTTGTATATACCCTGTGCTGTTAGTTATGATAATTAAAACTTAAATCAGCAACAACATTAAATGACTCATGCACACAAACGTTAAAGGGAGCCACTGTTACACCATAACACAAACAGGACATAGAAACTTTTATTTCGAAGGTAATTCACTGTTTTTCATAAAGCTGACATCAAAAGGGCACTATCTAACTAACTTTTCTGGTTAAGGGTCACCTAATTGCTTGTCTCAATGGAGATGTTATTGCTTTGCCTTCTAATGCTCCACAGAATGACATGGATTAAACTTTACTTTGGCACTTTCATCGCCAAACAAAACTGTGAAAGAATACGTTCTTACTATGAGCAGGCTTGCTTCTCCACAGGTCTGACTTGTACCCTGCTTGTCTCCAAGGCTCCATCTCCAGATCTTAGGCCTGGTTATTTGTCTGTTTGTCTTCAAAGATAACGTCATACAAAGAATCTTATGTTATTATGATTGACAAGACATTTTCCGTTTAACTTTATTAAATACATTCTTGAAGGTGAAGGATGTTGGTGGAGAAAAAGACATGAACGTGAAGCAGAAAGGAAAAATGGACACTCAGTCCGCCCCTTGATCACTTATAGTCTCTGGAGTACCCTCAGGAGGACCTTCTGTTGTGCTTTGCCTACTGCCTTCCCTGCAGCATCATTTGTTTACAGGCAAACTCAGAGTTCTTGTATCTTGGGTGCAAAGCTGCATAGCAACCCCACTACACTTCCTGCAAGACTGAGGGGTTCACCGCCTGAGCCTGTGGTTCACTGCCTCTCCTCTCGCTCTCCCACAGTCGGCTTTGAGAAATGAGCGAAAAGCACAAAGAAACCCCACTTCACTGCCCTGAATCTGATGCGCTCAAAATTGTGCGAATAATAGTAATATTAAGCATCTTATATCTATTTGAATACACCATAATTCTGTTGGGGATGCACTTGATGACATTGCTGCCTCAGAACACAAGTAATATATGACAGACAGACCATATCTTCCAGTTTTTAGGCAAATGTTTATACCACTACTCCAGTCATGCATTGGAGTCCTACTAATAGCAATAACATTTTCAAATTATGCCACACACAACATTATGAGTTGCTAAAGAAGTTAGAAATATATTTTCTATATTTTCCAATTTCATGAGCAAAACGTGTGCATTGGCTTCCATGTTTGCCAAACATCTGAGCCCACTGACTCATAAGCAGCTCAGGCAGTTCAGAGGTCCAACTGCGTCCCGTGCAGCAAGATTAGGAGCTTGGTTGGACATTTGAATGTGCATGGATATCTTTTAATAAAAGCTCAGTCAATAGTGATTAATGGTGCTGTCTGTGTTAAAAAAAATTGAGCAGTAGATATTTTTCTGGGAATGGGCCACTGCAGGAAACAAAACAAGATTTAAAGGCTGTTTGTAAAGTAATGAAATAAACAAAAGATTTCAAGTTAAAGCCTGTCTGCAATCCAATGAAGAAAGATGTTTTGTTGTCTAATGTAGTCTACTATGAAATCAAAATGTTTACACAGCCCCGTCCTACATTTTTATTTGCAACATTCTTGGTTTTAGAATGATGTATTTCTTTCAGGCCAACTGGAGACTGTTACATTTACCTGAGTAACTGGTTTAAGAATTTGGACTGTTCAGAGTATTTTTCTAGCAGGACACTTTTACTCCTACTTGAGCAATATTTTATTTAAGTAATTTTTTTTACTCTTACTTGAGTAAAAGTGTAAGTTACTCTTCCCACTGTGAGTGAATCTGCAAGTGACAAAATGTGTTTTATGTTCTTTATGTTGGCAATAGTAAATTAATTGAACATCTGTGATTTTTCAACCGCTCCTTCATATATATATACACATTTATTTATTTCAAATGTTTTTAGTGCATTTTTTACGTTTGATCAGTCTAAATACACTAACTTCAATTACATTGCATCCAGACATTTACTCTTAAAGTTACTCTTGAGTAAATTCTTGGACCACTAGTTTGTACTTTTACTCGAGTGATATTATTTTACTTAACTTGAGCACCTTTTTGGCTTCCCTGCCCGTCTCTGCCTTCATTCGTTGATTTTCAGTTCATCTCTTCGTTCAAGTGCTTGCAAGATACTGAGACTGAAATAATAGCGCTATCTAGTGGCTAAAGTGGCATGATGCAGCTCTCTGGAACGTTCAGCATGACAAACATTTTACTAATTGGCCCATGGGAAAATTAATACTATCTATTCGACTAAATAGTTTGTTTTCAGGGCTTTCCATATACACTGTAACCAAATTCTTTAGGTTAAGAGAATGTCAGCTGAGTGACTTAAAGTGAAGACTCAAACAAAGGCCCTATTGGTTGGTCATTTACTATAATGTGTAATTGCGTATTTCTCATCACCTTCTAAACAATTGTTCATAGGCATAAATCATTGGCCCCCAGATGAACCGCGTGACATTTAAGTTATATAGGTTAAATAACGCTTTGGCAAAGACTGATGTCCTTTTCATTGGAATTCAACATGTTCTCCAACAGGCCAAACCAGCTCTACACTGTCTCTAAGTAACAATGAGACTAAACAATATGCACTAGATGATGCAGGAGTGAAACAGGGAGTTGGCCATGTCCTCCCTGTAGACTCATTACAGACCTAGCATTCATTCATTCATAAATAAAGCATCTGGGTCATTCTACAACTCTACATCTGTGCCTTTTGAGTCCTTTTGAGACTTTGATGGAGGCAGAACTAATATAAGTTAGTCAAAATTTATTTTTTTAAGTTTGAGTTTTTGTTTTGTTTGTGGCGTTCTAAATCACATAATATATTGGCATGTGTAACTCTTAACTCTTGTGTAAAAATTGCACATTCTGGCATGTCCAAAATACATTGTACGCAATTTTGGTTTTATATTTCAGCAAAAAAAAAATAGATTTGTCTTAAACCTTTAGGTGTTATTGTTTTAATGTCATAAAAATGAACTCATAATGTACATGACTGATAATTGGTTCTTTTTTTTCTGTACAAAAATTATGATTTGTTTGTGTCTGCAATTTTGACTTACCACTCTTAAAAGTACATCACAAGTTACAGTGACTTCACTTGATTATTTGTGGAGTCACATATTTTTCTTTGAAAAAAAAATATTTTTGTATTTTATTTGAGCTTTAAATGGAAACAAAGGAAAGTTCTAATGTAGAAAATATTTGTACTTGATTTCTTTGTTTATGTAAATTGTGGCCATTTTAGTGAGTAAAATATACCACTCCGTCACAAAAAAATTATGATATTAAAAAATATCATTTAAAAAATATTTTTAGAAAGTTAAAAGGTGCCCTATCTAGTGTGGATATGTCATCTAAAGCAGGGCTATTCAACATAAGGCCCGGGGGCCAAATCAGGTCCGCCAAAAGATTGAATCTGGCCCACGACTCTCTTCCAAATCTTGAAACAAAGAATAATAATCTTGTTTACTGATTTCATTCTGGGTTAGCACTCATTTAGACCTGGTTTAGTATTGGTTTAGTCCTTGTTTAATTCTGCTTTAGACCTGTTTTGATTCTGGGTCAGTCCTGGTTCAGACCTGGTAGGTACAAGTCTAGTCCTGGTTTAATTCTGGTTGAATGGGCTAAAGCATTTTGTTTGTTATTTCACAAAATAGAATATATCAGAAGTTATTGTATTGCATTAACAATATTTATTGAAACAGTGTTGGGGATGTTTTGTTCAACCCAAAATGTTGTTACAATGTCGTGTTTGAACCTTCAGGCCCAGAGACCTTGGCCCTTCGAAATATCTGGCCCTCCAGAAAATTAAGTTGAATAGCCCTGATTTAAATCTACAGATTTGTGGCCTATTCCTTTTGTCAAAAAGCTTTAGGTCCATAGCCATGTCCATATGTAAGGAAAAGCCTATTGCATTTATCCGCAGTCAGAGACCAATTTCTCCATAAAATAAAGACTTCTTTTCTGCTCTGGGATGTGGAGGTGATTGCAGGTAATGATCTTAGGTTGGTAGAAGGCCATTTATTAATTTTACAACATTTAACTACCAGCGCCACTTTGTGTATGGTATTCAGGAGGTGTTCTGTGTCTGTTTTTCTAAAGTATAAATACTTTCTTGCCCATCAGACAGTGGATGTGCACCGCAGGTAGGTTTGAGCGCGTGTGTGTGTTTCCGCCGAGGCTCCGCTGCGCGCTCTGGGGGCGGGGCTTTTACGTAGAGCAGGAAAAGTCCCCAGGAGGCTCCGGTGCAACCAGTCACTACCGAGGAAGGAAGAGGAGACGATCACCTGTCGCACAGCGGAATTTATACAGTTTTATTAGCATTTTTGACCTCAAGACCTGTTGAGGTAAAAGTCTTCATAAGTCATGACAGATGCTCTTTTCCCAAACGGTGTTGAAGACGGAGGAGGGGAGCGCAACTACTTCAAAAAGGTACGTTTTCTTTGTCGCCATGCACAAAAAAGTAGAGTGAGTTTGGATAACTGAACAAATTCACACTATTGTAGTTGGATATGGATCTTTTTCTGCTGCTTTGCCTGCTTTGCCTGCTTTGAATAAAGTCTGACTACTGTTATCGTGACCAACCCATTTGCCTATGGGGCGACGTACAAGACCAGTGTTACTGTCAACCTTTTATTGCGCAAAAGGTGACTTCTGATAGCCCACTGACAAATATCCATAAGGCTAGGACATGTCCAGAAAACTCTTGGCTCTTCAAAAACACTTACTCAACATAGTGATGTCATGAGGAGCCGAAACCCAGAGCTGTCACCCTCGGGTGTCTCTGCGTGTGGGCGTGTGCTTCTGTGTTGGGCCAATAATAGCTTTATCTCCTGCGGTGAGACAGAAAGGCTATTGAGCTGGCGTTTCCATCATTCACCTTATCTGTTTCCTGACAGGGATGAGGCCATGGACAGCTCATAGACATCTTTTGATGAGGAAGCTCTATTCTTAGACCTTATAAAGTGACATATGGCCTAATCCGTTGGATAGTAATAGTTATTGTAAAGGTGTACGTTTTCAGCCCATCGTGGTATGAAGAACAATATGTAAACACACATTCCTGTGACTGGCTTTCATCTGTTAAGAGAGGGGTCATCTTTAGTCTATGTAAATATGTTTAAACACTGTAGCTTGTGACTATGTTTTAAATTGCACCAGCAGTGACATTAAATATCCCCAGCACCATCTGGCTGCTGCACTGGTGACCGCATCCTCAATGTTTTGATAGAAAAGTATGTTTAGGTGGGTATCTAAACTGGCTTTGTGTATTTCAATCCCATCAATCCCCCTCTAAAGGCTGTCTGGACCTCAGCTCCTGCTGCACTTCCTGTGGCTATGAAAAGGTCAGTGGGAGCAGGTCTTACTCTGACACAGGCTGAATTGATGCATCAGAACACAGTTTTCTATTATTGTAAGTCATACAGGAGAGAACAACTCTCTCAATTCACTATTACCGATACTCAGTATAGCCTTTTGTTACTGCTGCTGCTAACTGACTTACTGTAAAATACCCCAGAGTTTTCATCTTCATTATGGAAGCAGAATGAAAAAGCTTGCAGATTTTCTCAAACCACAGTTACTCCCGATTGGCCATTTTAAAGAGATTAGTCTTCTGGAAAGAGTTTGGTCACATTTTAACCAACTGGAGGCTGGATGATCTTTGCCTCGTGCTCAGGGGCAATCTCTCTGGGTGAAAATGACGCTAATGATTTACACGACCTTGCTGGGGCTGCTTGTTCTTGGGGAGCTGTTGTGGTTTGGGGCTCACTTCCCAGCCATCCACTGTTTCACCTCCAGCTGGCTGGGGTCCATCTGCACGGCTGCATTATGGAAACATGGCACAGCAGAAAGCCGAATCGGCATGTTTCCCCATTTTATCCTCCTTTGCCAATAGCAGCATTGACGTAGTAACGGGCCGGAGGCCGTCCTGCTGCAGACCACAGACACAAATTGACAACATGTGTCTAGGTTCACAGAGCCGCATGGATGTGCTCAGACACACTGTAATCCCTCAGTGGGCTTGGGTTTAAACTACTTCAGTTAGTCTGGACTGGATGGATCATAGTCTTTCATGATTCCACAGGCTTGAAAAAAGTTCTTGGTTATAAGAAATTGTTCATCATAATTTCACAGAACATACTTAAAAACCTAATGGATAACCAGTTATTTAAAATGATCTCGAAGCTCTGATTATGCAACAGCCAAATAATTAGTTTGATGGCCACTGTGAACCCCTGACTGCTCTTTGTGCTGGACTCTAATGAAGTGTTGCGCACACTCACTGAGAAAGACTGCCATGTGAGCCTGCCAAAGGGAAGGAGGGCTTCACCCTCTCTGCTCTGGTTTACTGGGTTAGACACCAGCCTGTTGCATAGTCAGGGGACCACGAACACTTTCAACTCAAGTCTATCTAAATAATCTTAATTTTTTCTTTGATTATTAATTTGAATTCTACATAAAATAAATATGTTCATTATGGAACACTTACATATCTTAGATACCTATCACCACCACTCCTTGTCTCTGTGTGCCAGAGTTGATGTGGTACTGTTGATGCCAGACAGTACGTGCCCACTTTGCTCCACCTTTGAGTTTTATTAGAAGAGTGTTCTCAAAATGTCTTGTATTTGTTCAAGTAGTTAATGATTAGACTTGCAAATTACCGAAACATTTGCACAGGAACACTTTTATGACTATCGCCAGGGCCAAATGGTATAAATATGACCCTTTTCAAAGCGTTTGATCCGTTGTGATGAAAGTTGTTCTTTGTTGTGGAGAGAGCTTTAAATTTCATACGAAGAGATGGGGGATGGTGACACAAAATTAATGTAGCAATTTTTGTTTGTTTTGTTTTTTCTTGATCCTTAATCACAATTTTGAATTGTATCATGATCATCATCACAGTGGCTTTTATATCATCTTTAAGAAGCACTATCTAAATATCTTTTTCAACTGACAGTTCACACTTCATTGTCATTGGTTATCCCTCCCTCATCATGACGGAGACTGACCAATAGGAGCAGTGGGTGGGGGAAAGTAGATGGCATATGTCTATGTTTTGGGGATAAAGCTGCATCTGAATTGCAAGGTAATAATTTCAGCAGATGGGCAGAGACGTATATCCAGACGTATTGGATGTACGCAATCTAGTCCCCAAAGAATCACATGATTTTTTTTCTTATTTACATTTAGCACCCTTTGCCCTGTCTCTGCTATCTTCCAATATATTGTTACTTCTTTCCTGTCACCTTAGCCCCTGCCAAGTAAATAACTGCAATTATGGTATGTAGCTAGTCACGAACTGTAACCTGACTGGTTTTACTGAGCTCACTTATCTGCATCATGCGGTCTTTGGTGCGTTGTACACTACAAACCACACCTTCAGTGAGCTGTGAGTCAGTCTGCACAAATTTCAGGTTTCAAATTTATTGTCTTTTCAATTGCAACTATGCGAGGTATTGACTTTGGGAGGTTGGTGACACGAATACGCAGTACGGCCACACGTTGCGTAAAGTCACAAAGAGGACAATATTGACACAGTGGCAGATTATAATGATTCATGAGACTTTGATTATATTTAACTTGCCTTGGCCATTAAGGATTTTAAAGTGAGGTCACTACAAGTAAACAAGTTTTTCAGTTTCAGTTGTGTGAGGTGTGAGGGTGGGGGAGTAGATACCAGATTTGCTCAATCCAATAAATATGCTGATTTTAGTTTCTACATTGCCTTGATTCATCGCGTTGTGATGTATTTTTTTCTCGTTCTCTTATTGTTCTCTTGTTTGTTTTGTTCTAGGGATGTAACCCATTTGCACAAACTGGACGAAGCAAACTGCAAAACCAGCGCGCCAGTCTGAACCAGCAGATCATCAAGCAAATGCGGTTGCGGGCTGGGGCTGAGAACCTACTCAAGTACGTTGTCAATAGAGCGTTCGTGAAATCTATACTATAGCCATAATTGAATAGAAATTTGCACAACAAATAGATGTCTTACTTAAAGGACGTAGACCAAGTTCCCCCGTCTGCCTTCACTATCCACTCAAATCATTAGTCTGTCAGCGGTAGATACCCATTTTTGTCAGCGTGGTGGCTTTGTGAACGTGACCTCCAGTAAACTCCAGCCTGTTGGTTTGACAACTTTGGCTTGGCTCGCTTCATCATTCTGTCAGGGCTTGTCATCTGTTCTTGGCCCGATTTAAACAAGCAAAGCAAAGGGCTAGATGATACTGTGTGATAGCAGTTTTCATAGAGGCATTCCACATAGTCCAATAACAAAGACACATTGTGGCGCCTCTGAGATGAATGGACCCTAATCAAGTATATGTTTTGACACTCTTGCTATGAATTCAGTATGTGTACGGGCGACACAGGTGTTACAATCATTGTGATGAAGTGTCACAAATATTCATGATTATAGGACCATGACCAAACAATGGTGAAATTCCCTATTTTTTATTTCCTTCACATTGTCCAAATACGTTATCGTTCCGTATTAAAGCAATCGGATGATAAAGTTAAGCTAATGTGACACTACTACTGGTCAAAGAACGCATAAAAGCCCTTTACATTTAGAGTTAAATTTTTTTTGTAAAATTGAGATTGAAACCTCATGACCTAATGTTCTAAAAATGTATATTGATAAATTGATTATTAATTGTAACATCCCTAGTACCCTGGAAAATCCAAAGTAAAAGTACCACTTCTATGAAATGCAAACATATTACTTACTTTAGTCTTAAATGTTTATTAAATCTGAAGGAAAAACGGAAGCCTCTTCATTTCCAATAAGATTATATGCCATAAAACTGCGCAGAAATCATTCCCAAACATATTATTATCATTAACATATTACTGATACATTTTTCTGAAATGTGTTTTTTGTATAATCCTATGTACAATAATAGTACAGTGCTATTGTGACTTGGCCTGTATGTATAGTATCGGAAGCGGCCCTCTCATTTTTCCCACAGGGATCGCCTTGCTGTGTTAAGATTAGCTGGTGAGAGAGGATACGAGCGCTCATGCCTGTGTGTGTTGTGGACCCTCTGTCCCCATCAGAATCCTTCACATTCCATTAGTCCTTTTTGTGTGTTTGCCTGAAGCTGGGCAGATGGGCACAGCTTATCGGGGCATATTTCTGCCAGTCCAGTTGCAGTTCAGACCCGTGCAGGTATGCTGGGAGGTTTGATTAGAAGTTCATAAATCAAAAAGAAGTTTGCCTCTGGTTCCATTCTTCACGCTCCAGATAAGGGATCTTGGGTCTGCAGGTTGTGCAAGTTTGACTGCAAGTTAACAAGACCCATTTATTCTGACAGAACATTATTGACGACCATCCCGCTTTTCCAAAAGTACTGTTAGGAGCAGTATGTTACAATAGTATGCATAAACGTCAATCAAACTTCTCGTGAGAACTTTTATCTTTGCGTCATTGCATTTTTCATTTTGTCTTATCACAATTTTATGATTTTTTTTTTTTGCAATTGGCCCACTTCAGTATACACAGAACATTCCATTCTGCTGAAATAGTTGATAAGAGAAAATGTAAATTTGTCTTTTCATGGATTATGTCACATGCTATACTAAGATCTTGGGTAATTCATATACAAATCAAATTAAAATATGATATAACGGTAAAGTTGCCTGGATGCTGTACATAATTTTGCTGTCATTTTTATCCTGATGGACAGTTTGATGTCAGTAAGTCATGGCTCTGCATTATGCAACATCTTCCCCTATCTCTAAATCTAGACATCTCAACAAACACACTTGTCAGTTTAATATGAAAATAAAATATTTGTTGTATTAACAGAACCAGAACAGGAGCACATTTTAAACAACAACATCAACAACATTACTAATGGTGTAGGTTATAAGTATTGGGATTCACCCGACAGAACTCCCAAAATTCCTCACAACAAGACTGTTTGTGGTCTGAATATTAAGCAGTGGCTGGCATCGAGTATAAGGTGGAAACAGATAAGCAATGATTAATGTCATAAAGAAATATATTAACTGCCAAACTTTTGTTTTGTTTTCTGAACTGTTGCTTCCAGGAAACATGTTATCTTCTTGTTAAGCATCACATTCTGTGTAATTATAGGTTAAAGAAAGCGCACAATAAAACAGGCCTTGGCTAACACTGAAGCTTCTCTAACAGGTTTGAGATGTGTGAGACGGAGATAAGGACGAACACACTGCCACAGGCTCATGTAAAATACCTGTGTTTCCCTTTGTTTCCATGGAAACTTTATTTAATGCTTGTCCTAACCTTTAACCTCCTGACATGTAGTAAATTGGCCTTTGTAAAGGATCCATTTTGGATTGTATTGTTGGCTCAAATACATTGTTATCTTGCTTGTTTAGGGTGTGCATTTGTTGGGACTTCTGGGATACAAAACATCATAGTATTATTAAAGAAATAACCTAAACCTATATGACTATACTTGCAAAATAGCACAGTTTTGTCTTTTGAAAAACAAAAAAAAACCCAAAGGAAAATATAGGTGATTATGTACATGTGAATTCAGATCATAATAAATGGCAAGATGATTTTGGTTTTTTTTACCTTTTTTTTTTCTCAGGGGAACACATTTTGAATAAAAAATAAATACAAATATTATTATGAAGTGATTGTTCGTAGTATTTAGTATACTTTATTATTACCACAATGTCAAATCATATCCAACTGCTCCAATACTCTGCAGTGAACTTGTCCGATGTAGGGTGAAAGCGGGATACACTGACGCAGTTCTGTGACTCAAAGCACCGGCATATGTTTTAATAATCAGAAGCAGATGAGTTTGGCTTCTGCAGAGTGGATAATTAGAAGGGTCTTGTTTTATTATTTTTGTCATCTGGCTTGTTTTATAATTCTGGCTTGATCTTTATTTATGTGCAGAGCGTCGTCCAACAACAAAGTCAAGGAAATGGTTCTACTGGAGCTGAGCTACTGCAATTCTAACCTGCAGCTACTGATGGGGCAGCTGGAAGGCCTCAACAGCTCTGTGGAGGTCTACCAAAACACACAGTAAGTACTTTTTACTACTACACACATTTACTAGTCTGCACTTCACTGCTTTCGCTTTTACAAAGACAACAACAATGGTTTGGATCAAGTATTGGAGCAAAATGGAACAAAGCAAAACACGGACACTGAAATAGACATGCAAGGAAATGTAATGAGACAATTGTGGCTTTGGTCATACATTAGTCAAATCATCACCAGATTGATTAAAGGTTTACTCTCAGAGTGTATTGTGAGCTCACGCTAAAACGTACACAGTCACTGCTTTCATCGTACCCATTTTCACCCATAAGCAAGCCACAAAATGCCACCATTGTCTTCTTAAAAGCATCTTTCAAAGCAACCCTTGAGACCGCCAGTGCCCAGAGAAAATGAGCAAAAACACGGCTGATCATCTTCTTGCTAGAAAAAGATAGCTGCGGTAGTTTGTGGCTTGAAAAAGATGTACCAAGTCAGAAAGAAGAGTGTACTGAGCTAACTTAGATGAGTTTGTTGTTGTCCGACTGGATCAGCTGGTTTTCAAGACACAATGAAAACAAAAACCGCCCAGCTGAATGTATATGCTAATGCCTTCTTCTCAGAGGTGCTTGATGATCAAGGCTGAGGGCATTTCTTTTCTAGTTTATTCTTCCCTCAAACCCAAGCCGAATTTGTGTTTGTGAACGAGCCAGCTACTTTTAAATTAGAATTCACATGTTTACATCTTGTCAGTGAAGTAATTTACAGAACTAAAAACAAAAGAAATGTATTAAGACTTAATGTCATCCATGTTTTCAATAAACCGGATCAGCGTGGCACCCTTTGATTTAGCTGGTTTTGCCTCCAGGTGGTACTTCCTGTAATAAATTAAATTTAGTTTTGCCAGACATGTTGTAAAGGCAGCTCTAATTGTCAAAATGAGACCGCTGTGTGCTGCTGGCATCTAATTATTACAATGCATTTTTATCGTTTGCGAACCAGGAAGTAAGTTGCTGTGGTCTCTGAAAGTTGTGTGAAGCGTTTATAAACCCTTCGCGGTGAATAATTAGGATTGTAGGAAAGCATCGGTAAACCAATAATTAACTAGTTCTCTTTTTCAAGTTATTAAGACTTTAAGAGCACTGTAGACCGCTATAAACCATTGCTCGTGTATTTTGTGTCTACTTCCAAATAAATGCATGGACACACTTAACAACCAATAGAGGAAAATACCAAGCCACAACACAACAAGTAACATTATTACGCCATCTGAAGAGGAGCCACTTTCTCATCAACAGCATCGCTAAGAGTCTGCAGAAGAAGATTGTTGTGGGGTAGTAACTATGGCAACCAATCAAAAGGTCTCTGATTCAAATTTGCCATGGTCGACCAAGCAGCTGGGCTTATCATAGTGCGCTAAACAACCCTTTGTGTGTAATGAGTGCCAGGCTATTTGTCTGGTTGCTCTGCTAATTTAAACATCAAGCTGCTTAAGATCTTATAAAACTGAAAATCCCAGCTCACACTGATACAATCAGGTCAAATTTATTTGTTTTGAGATCTAAGAGCGGCCCAAGCCAAGAAGGGGTAGCCTGGTTTTGATAAATAATTACTGGAGGGCAGCAGAAGGGGATCTGAGTATGTTGCTGTGAGGATTTTTTGCAATTTTGGGAATTTTGGGAGTGAAAATAATAGTGCGAGGCTCTGTAACAGTGCTCTAGGGTCGGGTACAATTTCTGAAAAATTTTTACTTCATCACTTAACTCCAATTTGGTCTATGTCATAATTTTGTACCAGGTTCACAACTTGTTACTTGGTACCTTGGTACAAATCTCCACTTGCAAATCGCTGTGTTGTTTCACGTCAAGGTTTAAGTGTCCTTGTCAGCCAGGATCATGCAAACAAGAGTGGGACTAGTGTGAGAGTGTTAAGCTTCTTGTCAGTCATGTGTCATTGTAGAATAACACCTGCCTCGTCTGAAGACAATGAGCACTCTGTGGATCTCTGTGATTGTGTCTACTGAGAATTAAACCCAGCGCTGTACTTCAATTATCCAGCGTTAAAGAAAAACATGCTGATCTGAGAAAGCGTTTTGTCATCGTTTCACACCAATTATTTAGTGTCCACCCCCCCTCACCTGAAATGTAACCTGTACAGACCACAGTACAACAAAACAAGGGAAATTTTGGCCTTTTCTCACCACTTTGAGGTGATCAGTTTTGCCATTAGGTAATGAATAACAGCAGTATAGGCTACAGAGACACATGGGTCATTACTGTGACCTTGGAAAGAGGAGCTCAGCTAAGGCTATTGTAGGAGCAAAGGTCACTCACTCTTTGCTAATAGGAGCAGTGGAGCACCATTTTCCCATATAATGTTGTCACAATGCTAAAATCTTAAACTTAATCTCAATACCAAGTAATATACTCGATTCTCGATACTGATTTTAACAATTATTATTATTATTATTTTTAATTAAACACCATGTGACAAGGGGTATACAATATTTAAATATTTCTGTAGGAAACAGAAGGGAAAGTGAATATAAAGGCATAAAGGATGTGAAAGGAGACGAAGGAGAAAAACAAATGGATATAATTGATGTATTTAGTTTAGTACTGTTATGGTAATGTGTGAGTGTATGGATGTGAGTTTTGATTAGTGTATGTCAATGCGTAGAGAAAGAGTAGAGAAAGTAGATGGATGACCTGAGGGCATAAAGGTAAATGGTAAACACAATTATTATAAAAAAAATACATTGACATTTTCAACACAAAATAATTGTACTTTCATCCACTAAACCTTGTGGTTTTGTACTAGTTCTGATAAAGCTCACTTTAAATCACTTTAAAACTCTTCAGCAAATGCCAAATTTTGTCCTGTTTATGTGACATTAATTGTTTCAAGATAATAAGAACCTCCTGACCCCTGAATGTGCACACATGTTTTTAAATTCCATGACTTGTCGGACTACGCTCAAGCCAATTGAAAGCCTTTACAACCGGGCTCTAAATTAATTAATTAATTAATTATTTTTTGTGAAGGGTTCTAATCTGTGGAATGTGCTCCCTGTCCATTTAAAATCTATAACAACTAAATCTTGTTCAAATGAGTTTCTAGTTTTGATACTAGTTTTACTATCGATTAGTATCTGGTTTTTTTTAAATGTACTGCACATTATTAACAATATTTACAAATTAACCTTAAAACAAATTATGGAAAATTTGCAAAAGTAGTTGTCAAAACACTGCTGACATGAAAGACAAGACAAGGTGTGTGTGTGTGTGTGTGTGCGATTTTTTCACAACCATACTTTAATACTTTTTAATCCATAAAAAAACAAAACAACAACAACAAGAACAACTTAATGTGGTTTACAACATGTGTTATTATAGACATTAGATAGATAGATAGATAATCGCAAGAATTTTGGAAGCGAAAATAACTGATTTAAATCTCTAATACTCTCTAACCTTGTAAATTGTAAATATTGATAACAATGCTCGTCTCAGAATTACAATGTTTCTTCTAATTCGCAACACTAAAATGTCAAATCTAACTAAATATCCATACGCCCTCTCCAATAGTTACACAGTAGTTTTTGTTACTTTCAGATAGTGCTTGGCTGGCAGTGCCTGTTCCATGTCATGCACACCAGCTCTTTTAAGTAGTCTTTGTGAGGGTGTTTCTTGTCCGCGCCGTGGGGGCAGTGAGCTCTGAGTGGCTTTTAACATTTTACGTTCTCAACACAACAGATATCCCCTGGCTAGCCCTCCTGCAATAGATCACACCACTTCTCCTGTCCTCCCCATTTACACTTTTTTTTTGGTGTGTTTCAAAAGCCAGTCTTGCCAGAGGAATTTTGCCTTATCATCAAAGTGTAGATTCCCTCCCGAAGACGGTGGTTGTGACGTCTTGTACCGTGCTCAGGATCTGTTTGTCCATAATGATACATTATGTTGAGCTTGATTATAGCCAAGATTTCACATACTTACTCTTTACCCTCCTGGCCATTGCAACTCTTTAGTACAGTTCTAGTAAATTGTTGTTATTATTATTATTTTTAAATATTTGCAGGAATTTATCAAAAGATTTAGTGTATCAATGTCTACACTGTGCCATTTCCTTTATTGTAAGAAATGTTGTTTTCACTTGACATGACTAAACATGATAAATGGTTATTTTTAAGTTTAAGAAGCATATTAGTTGCATATCTTAAGCTACAACCCCCATTTGAACATCCCTAATGTGCCCGGTTGCCTATAGACCGCATCTACATTTACAACAACTGAATGTCTGTTTTTGTCAAATGTAACTTTATGTTGTCGTTCAGAAAAGTCAATCTCGTAAAGACGGTAACATGGAACAGTAACATGTTAGACAATAGTGTGTGAAAATGTAAGATTTCACTATTGTTTGGTCACATACAGTCTCAATAATCATGAATAAGCGTGTAATCGTGATGTTTTTTCTCACCATAATCGTAACACTAAAATTTGATATTCTGACATCCGTAGTTATGTCTTATCTGTTTCTTGTGCTGCCAGTGCAATTTAACAAACATGCCGACAAAGTAGCTCCTCTGCAATCTATTCTTCAGCATCTCGCACTCTGCCTCGCTGTGGTTTTTCCTAGAATTTTCGTCATTGGCAGTAAGTATGTGTCTGTCAGGCAGTCCTCCCTCGGCTCTGACATCAAGCTAAACCTGCTCTCCATCTGTCTGCACCTTTTAGCCTCTACCTGAAAACCACAAACTTCTGCGCCTTCTGCCAGCATGCGCAGGAAAAGTGCTCCATAGCGTGATAGCTGATCGATTTGACCATATGTTGAGGTCAAATGGAGGTGAGGAGCGTGCACTGGCAGGTGCTAATGAATTAAATCAAGCAGGACTGCATCACTGATTAATTAGAGCAGTGAGTTGCCTGGCTTTACCCCACAATAAGACGCAAGCTCCATTCACCTTCTAATCCTTAACTCCTGCACTGCCATCTGTCTAATCCTACCTCACCACAGGGATACCCAACATTAGATCCATTATATACTTTTAGAAGCCATGGGTTTTTATAATTGCATGTAGTGTGTGTGTTATTATTCATATTATTCATATTCATATTATTATTATTATTATTATTTGTATTATTACTATAGGGTTATAGTGTTGTCCCCGCAGCTCTGAAGGACACATTATATTCCTTAACCAGTGTTTGGACACATGAATTCTCTTTTAAATGCCCAACTACACCAGTGTATTAAAAAAGAACTTGCTTTTAATAATTTATTTACAAATAGGATAAAAATGTATGGTGTTGCCATAAACCGATCATGATGTAAACCAACAGGGGCCAGCTGAAATACCTAAACACATTTTGCCAAGTCATGTTATGATCAGAAATGGTATGTTTTGTAAAAACTGTAACTAATAAACTATAAAACAACTATAAAAAATAAAAATATGTGTGATTTGTCTTTGTCAACAGGGAGACGGCCAACATCCCTCTGATTGCCCTGGGCCTTAAGGAAACAAAAGAGGTGGATTTTTCTGCACCCTTTAAGGTAATTCATGTCTTTCATAGGTATTCATTTCAAAATGTGTCTGGTCTGCCTCTTGTGCACCTGCTATCTTACTTTTACCATGTCATCATGAAGAATGAAAATGATAATTTGCCTAATAATTGCATATATGTGTCACTCATTTAAGTTGCTGCTATGCCATTAAGCCTATTAAGATTTTTTATACCATGTTTTACTGTGTGTTCTTGTAACATGTTGTTACACTTGGCAGGCATTGTGAGATTTGGCAGTCTTTCAGGCCTTTAAGGCCATTTACTGATGACTCTCACGTCAGTCTAAAGGACAGGTGTCACTTACATCTGACTGTGAATCACCTGCCAACCTGGCACCATGTTGTGTTTCCAGTTCACGTGGATGGTTCACTGTGAATGTGTTTGTTTCAGGATTATATTATGGAACACTACAATGAAGAAGGGAGACGATATGAGGAGGAGATTGCAGACCTGATGGATTTACGGCAGGTAATAAAAACTAAGATGCTAAAGCTATTAAAGTGAGTCGTCATAAGCACGGACAAGGGAACTAAAGGAAATGCTTGTCTGAGAACGCTGATACTTGGCCTTAGGGTGTTTGAGAAACTTGAAGACAAGCTCAACATTACGTTTTCTGGTTTGGGGTTTGCATGTATAATAGCTTTATTTATCGTTTTATGTATGTGTATATTTTGCACTTGTATCATTTAAGAGCAATGTAGAACTTTTAATCTTGATTATTCTAATATTCTAATTATTCCAATAAATTATATTTATTGTGTATTTAAATATCTATGTCTTCCTGTGGCACAAAATAAATCCTAAAATGACCTAATACAGTTCTTTCTCATGTTCATATTAATTCCATCAAGGTGTGTGCGGTGATCTCATACACACCTGGTCCCTGTGTTGTCATCTGATAGCTTGTGTCCTCTGTTATATCTAGGCTTGCAGAACACCGAGTCGAAATGAGGAAGGAGTGGAGCTACTTGCCAAATATTTTGCCCACCTTCCTCTGGTAGAGAGTAGATTCTTCTCCCCTTCTCGACAAACGGGCATTTTTTTCACCTGGTAGGTTCATTATATCTGATTTATTTATTAGGACTATGGTCTGCAATTAAGCTTTTGGAAGTATAATTTAAAATATGTAATTCATTATAATAAAACCTAATATTACCCTTAAGGCCCTGTGCATAATAAACCATTGTTTGTTACATGAGCTGACACTTTGCACCTCCTCCCTTTGCCCAGGTATGATTCTTTCACTGGAGTTCCTGTGTGCCAACAAAACCTGTCATTGGAGAAGGCCAGTGTCCTCTTCAACATGGCCGCCCTGTACTCTCAGATTGGCACACGCAGTAACAGACAGGCTTTAGATGGGCTTGATGAGGCCATCTCATCTTTCCAGAAAGCTGCAGGTATGCACAGGAGAGGGACAAGTTCATAGATTTGTTATATTATTTAGAATTAGAAGATATTCCTTGATGACCTTAACAATAAAAGGAAGCATCTAATAGCACCAACATAAAATCATGATTTATTTTTCCTATTCATCTATCAAGTTTATTGAGTTATATGTTATTAAAAACTAATACATCGCCTTCAATATGAATTCCCTGAACATAAACAAGACCAACTTTTAATCTGTAGGTCCAGTAGGTCCAGTTTATTCCTCCAAAGTCTGAGCTCCAAACCACTGGCCTTTACTTACTTGAAATGATCCAAGCATATCATTGATGATGAGCAATGATAGACACTCAGTTTCGACTGAACTTTGATTAATTGCACAGTCCAAACAGACATGTTGGTAATAACAAATACTATTGCTGATAAAGGTGCTTGTCATTTTTGTCAGTTGCACTGAATGACTTCGCCCTCATGTTTATAGAAAGTTATTTTAATTGAATTTCAATTTGGACTATTAATGCGCTGCACTGGAGATATAATTTAGGTCCATACAAACTAAACACCAAGATGGCTTTGATGGCTATTTAACTGAATTTAAATTTAAATAGGTAAATATATGATTTTTTTTTCAACCAGGTACCTTACACCACCTCAAAGAGACATTTACCCACACTCCCAGCTATGACATGAGTCCAGCCATGCTCAGTATGTTGATCCGGATGATGATCGCTCAAGCCCAAGAGTGCATTTTTGAAAAGACTGCTCTACCTGGGGTCAGAAACAACTTTTACGCTCTGCTTAAAATGGCCCAAGAAGCTGCAAAGGTAAGTAAATGTATTATTTTTTAACATAAGCAAAAGCTTTAGACTTGACCATGCCTTTATATTTTTTCAACAGGTGTCAGAAATCTATGACCATGTTTATCAATACATGATCCAGACCCCTGTCAAAGACAATGTCCCCTTGTTCTGGTCAACCATGGCACAAGTGAAAACCAACCACTACCGAGCTGTGGCCCACTACTTTGTGTCCTTGGCGCTGTTGGACCACCAGCGTAAGTAAAGAGGTTGTAGATAACATAAATTATTCAGTTAAAATTAAAGCAGTGCACAGCATTTTAATGACAAATAATTTATATCTTGATTCATGAAATATGAAGTTGTTGAGCTACAGTATGCATTGACTTTCCTTGTTTTCCTATGTTATAAGCCTTTGTTTTTACAATGGGCTCTTTAGGCCATTGGGTTGGTCATGTCAGATTACCACATTGAACCACAGCCAGCCAACCACAGTGTCATTACATAACAGCTATTTAGAGGCACACATTTTAAAGGCTATTTTTCCTAGAACTTGACAAGACAGACATAGACAAAGATGCCAAAGATGGCAAGATGTTAAAATGGAAAAGGAAATGCCTGCACGAAGAAGGGATTCAGCATAGGGCACTTGGCTTAATGCGGACTGCATGAGGAAGTAGAATTAAAAGAAGGTACATGAGGAAGGGAAATGGGGACACAAACTGAGAAAAGCCTGAAACTGCTTGTGATGTATTTAAATACGATTGAATTGACTAACCCAGTGTTATGAACGCAGTAGGTTTTAAAGTGGGAACAGTAGAGCGAGGCCTTTGAGTTTGGCAGCTCATTAGCAGATTCCAGCGTCAAGCAGAAGAATGGCACAATTGAGCACTGAACCCCAGTCGAGATACAAAAAGGAAGAGAGCAGTTGCAGTTCAGTACATTGACATTATTAAAGGATATGGCAAGGCAAGGCCTTTACTTGTGTAAAGATGTAGTGTTGTGATATTGTTTTTGTTATAGTTGGAGCACAGGATGATGAGGACCAGCAGGAAAAAGTCTTGTCGCAGGTCTATGATCACATTCCCGATGGACGCACTCCTCTGGACATCCTGAAGAAAAGAGAAGAACGAGAGCGGATTGGTAAGTCTAGCACCACCGACACTAAAACCATAGTATAGGTTGGTTCTCTATATTCAATGCCCTTTCTGCCCACTCCTCCTCAGGTAAAGCACACATTCGCCGGGCCATCCTGTGCCATGAGGAGGCCTTGAGGGTTTACAGCCTGTGCCTCCACTTGAACAAGCTGGAAGCCCTCCAGGACATTCTGAAGGCCAGTCTGCAGCGCTCTGTGGAAAAGTCCAGTGCTCACGAGGAGGAGGAGGATTTCACGGACTACATGGAGGCCCCTGACATTATCTGTGAGTGTTGTATTTCAGAGAACAAACCACCAGGAGCTTGATCACTGAGGCATACAGCCTGTATCATGGTATTAACAAAGAGGGTCGTTAGCATGGTTAATAACAACAACAAGGATTAGTGTGGTTTGTATCTTGAATACTTCGCTCAAGAGCGTCGCTCAAAAGCATTTTCTAAAGCAGCCATTTGGTGTACCTTGTCTTTGTAATTTGACCTTTATTTTCAAGTACAGGTGATGTAATGTTTACACTGCCAACTCCCTGTTCACCTCAACAGCTGAAATGGGCCATTGTAAATACTATAGAGTTACAGTTATGTTCTCATCTTTATAGCTAAGACCGAGTTCAAAGCGGAAATGGACATTCCTGCCACCATAAAGGTGAAAGTCATCGACTTTTTCCAGAGGCTGGTATGTGGGATACTAATATTCTTTCACTCACATTTCTTTTCAACATATTGGTTGGTTTGTTTAGAAGTAATACAAATTTGGTTCTTGTTTCAACAAGAGATAACATTTATGTTTCTGAATAAAACCAACCACGAATGATTTTCCTGAAAGCTTTGGTTTGTTTTGACAAGACTTCTTTCCAGAGCTTCCAGGACTGTCATTCAAACAATCAAATGCCAAACTAACTCTAACAGAGGAAAGTGGTACGCTGCTAATGTGGGGGGTTTCCTGTATCTGCGACAGTGGTATATTGGCCCTTTTATTGTAACTGTCATGGAAATATTTGAACAAGAGTTTGTTTATTTTCCATGATGGTTCATCTTTTAATAAACTGAACTTTATTTCCTTTCACTCCATTGTCATAATCACAAATATACAAGTGAAACGATGCAAACCATTTCAATTTTGTACATGTTCATTATTCTACTATACAAATTTGGGTGACATTCTGTATTAAACATGAAGTTAAATAATAGTTGGGCTTCAACTTAAGTTTGAAATATTTACTAAAATCATAGCTATATATGATTATTCATTGCACCTTGTAGAGGAGATGGATCCCAATTGTTTTTGGTTTTTTTTAAAGTTTGTTTGGTTTATTTAACAGGGCAGTGAAAGGGCTAAATGGGGTTGAAGAGCAGGAGGTCATTTATCAAATTGTCATCTTCTCTGAAGCGGGTATAGAGCCTGGCATAAGTGCTGCTGGTTCACCCACCCGACCCCCTGACAGCACAAACTCATAATTTTTGGTTTCAATTTGGATGCATAATGGCAAATAAAACACTAAACCACCTAAACTTTACCTGACACAGGGCCCGTTGTCAGTCTTCTCAGCCAAACAGCAGTGGACAGCACCAAGGACGGTCCATATCTGTCCTGAAGATCGAGACTTGGGCTTCACTCTGAGAGGAGAACCCCCAGTCCAGGTGGTCTCTCTGGATCCTCTCTGCAGAGCTGCTGTGAGTGGATTCATGTGTTTTATAACCACGTAAATTCTGACTTTGTGGGCCGTATTTTTCTAACTAAGAAGCGTAACAAATACACTTCAGAACTAGTGCAATGGAGTTGTGTTACTATCCCCAGATGGAGGAGATGATCATACTAAAACAAACATGGGCATAAATAACACAAATGATAATTTATAGAATAATGAGTACAGTCCCATTTTATTTGTATACATTTTTCTCCCACTCATGTAAACAGCACAGCGCCGTTGCGCACTCAGCTCTTAAAGCTCTTTGCTGGACACCCCCACCACTGACTGGACCGTGTAGTCTTGAATGTGCTCAGTTTAGAGTGGAATGTCTATTTAGGAAACTGGATAAATCCCCACCGTCACCATCACATTCAGCCAAAATCCTTGTCTCAGTCTGTGTAAAACTGTCCCAGACTGACAGCACAACACAAGATCTGCCTGTACGATTAGACTTTCCGTTCTCACACCCTCCGGACCGTGCAGTATCCCACCGAGCACTCAGGTGTGTACAGCTGTATGTAAAGGTGCGGTGCTGCACGCCACTCATGCAGTCCTTGTTGTCCTGGACCTGGTCTTGGTTTAGTCCGGTTAAATTAGCCCATCTCGAGGACATTTGCTCCAATTACCGGGGAAACTCCTTTGCTGTAAACTCTCTAGATGACAACTATCACTTGTGGTCTGCGGGTGTGCACTTCGGGATCATCCGCTCCCGTGGCTCTGCTGCTGCCTGCTCTCGTTATGGATCACTAATCAAGTTTATAAGCAGAGATTTGCTGCAGGGACTGTGGCGCATTCTGTGCTCAGCCTCTCCAGGTTCCGGACCTGCTTTAGTCTTGGTTTAGTCCGGGCAACCCGGGGATGAAAGCGAGCTCTCTGCGGTGAAATAAAGGTGAATTAAATAAAGAAACAACAAGGTTGTATTTCAATATTTTATTTGATTATTATTATTATTATTATTATTTTATTTTTTTGTGCAATTTTGGGAACAAATGAAAAAACGGAAAATCAAACTATGTTTCTGCTCACTTCATTCTTTGCCTAGATATGAGGCATGACAACCGTCACGCACACTGGAGGTGCTTTTGAATGCTACAGTTATTGGTTCAAACACTTTCACCAGATATGGACTGGCACCATCCCACTCCAGCCTCCAGCGGCCAAGTCCAGCCTGTTTAATGCCGTGAAGGTAGCAAAAGAGCAACCTTTAACCGCCCCCTGGAAAAGGCTTATGTTACGTCCAGGGACAAAATATGGCCCTAAATATATTCCATCTCCAAGTACCGGTAGTTTATATTCATCTCTTTATTTATAACGTTTAGTCTTTGCGGTTCCACATGCTTGAGTCCAGACAAAGAGCAGATTTGTATTACGGTTTATGTGATATTTAATGATGTTTTACACAACTAGGTCAAATTCACGTGTTCTTTTCTGCGTTCACGATGTAAATACATGGCTGTAACTGGGAATCGGAATGCCAAAACAGATTCCAAACAATTTAGCGATGTTGCATGGCCATTTAATAATTTAATATAATATAGGGGTGCCATGTGACATTTCTCTCCCATGGTACAAATGCCAGATTACTTGACCAAAAGGGCTTTGTTCAGGGTTTTCAGTCCAAATGTCTGTCTGCTCCTGCTGTCTGTAGTTTGTTTTAGGAAAGTAGGTGAACCTGAGATGGATGCAATTCAAACAAACCTTCTTGCATTAATATTTGCTCGAACTGCCTGTGTAAGCAGATGAATTTACCCTTCTAACACCTGGACTTTGGTTTTCTTTTTCAGGAGGACGGTCTAAAAGAGGGAGACTACATTGTTGCTGTTGGTGACACAGACTGCAAATGGATGGGTGTGGCTGACGTTATGCGCTTACTGACAGATGTTAGTGAAGAAGGCATTGATATCCAGGTTGTTGGCATGATGGACTCCAATTCTGCTATGGTAGGAAATCCTTATTTGAACAAGATATCTAGCTAAATATGTCTTCAAAAATACTTTGGAGGGAAGGGTATGTGTTTTGAGACCCATAAAGACCACTAAATCCTAACTGCAATTCCTTTTGTTTTTCAGCCTACAAAAAGTGCCACCTTCTGTGGCAACATCCCAAAAACCTACTCTATGATTTGTCTGGCCTATGATGAGGCTGACAAACATCCCAAGACACACAAAGTGAGCAAGAAATCATCGTTTCTGAGTTGGGGTATCAAAAACAAGCTGAAAAGTACAAGCACCCTCAGTCTCCCTACTGCAGACCAGTCTGGTGCGCTGCCCTGGAACAAACCCTGTCCAAGTTTCCCTAGATCTAGTTCACACAATAATGACAGTCTTCCCTAGTGACAAAGTTTTTAATCATCTGTGAGTTAAAAAAAAGTTAGAAGACAGCCCAGATCTCGGTTCATACTGTGCTCTGCCTCCGTACTGGCCTGTATGTGGTACAGTGCTGACTCATTTGCTCCAACAATTATAAGGTAGTTCAGTTAGTCATTAGTTTAATGAAGACATTACTGCCAGCTACCTTTATGAGTAAGACTCATGTGTAAATGTCAACTTGGTTATCTGAAAACTGACCGCCTGAGCAAACATTCTGTAACATGTTACAGCACAGTAATTCCATTGAGAATCAAATCAAATCAGTTATCAGCATGGTTTGACTATCATATGCGTTTTGACACTTTCCACACATAAAAACCTTAAATTACATGCATATTAGTACTCATAAACATTTTTTTTATTTGAGTCCAACTCCTGTGCTGACAATGTGATGTATTGTTTGTTAGTGTTTTTGTTTTATTATTTTTATTGATCTGTATTTGTTGCATATCCACAATACATGTCTCTCTCACCCTGGGAAAGGCTTTTTCAACATGAATTATTATAATTAGTGCTTTTGGATAGAATTTAAAATTTTGTACAATATTAATGCGAACTTGTTTAAGCTGCTATAAAACTATAGAGGACATATTCAGAATCCGCTTTTGTTTGGCCACTTTTTGAGACAGCCTTTAAAGATGAAGTGTGCCATACAATCTGTACATTGAAATGGGTATTCGCCATTGATTGATGCCACAGACCAAAATGCCTCTTTGTCCCTTTTAATGCTGGAAACAATTAATCATCTCACCTTAGCCATTGCTTTTGTTTTGTCTGTACTCTGACACATTGTCCATTAGGAGATAAAGAATGATCATGCTTGTGTAAATGTGAATATACGGTTTTCTGTAGTTTTATTCTTAAGATGTTTGGACAAACTGTAAATATTTCTTATATTCATTTTACTGGCACTTTGTAGTGTTGGAGTATCTCTTTGTCTACAAAGTAGATTATTATATACATTTGATAATCAAATTATTTATATAATAAAAATATAAAAATAAAAAATGTATGTGGGTTTTAGATTTGTAGATGTATCGGTCAAGTTGTCATCTTTTGCACATTCCTCTGTTTGAGTTTTTGTTTTTCAGTTTTTAAAGACCAAGTTATATGTAAAATGTGTTTGCAAAAATGCATTTTAAACACTGAGAGGAACTTTTTACAGTTTATCTTATATGACTCAAGTGCTATTGATGCTAAATGAAGGAGACATTTTCAACACTATTGTTTTTTTTATTATTTTCAATAGGCTGCTATACTGTAAAGTTACTTTCTTTTCATCTTTTTGTTATTGGTGTTTGTGCAGATAGCCTAATGGCTTAAATGCCTACATTTAATTACAGTTCAATTGTCTAAATGTGTCTAATTGACTTTGTCACAAATGTAAACACAGATTTTAATTAATTACTGAATAAAGGGATCTAAAACAAATGTGTGTTGTTATGGCTCAAAGTGTTAAAATTAAACTCGAATAATGCCCAATTTCAGTTTTTGTGCAGAATTTACAACAAGACCGTACAAAATTGTCATCTCGAATAGCCTTGTCTAAAAATAACTTCGAATGTCAGTCGGCAACAGCTTATAACATGTCTTTTCCTTCGACTATGCACAAAAGCAACACACTAAACTCATTCTCGTCGGATAAATAAACTCTACCTAGCTTTGTCAAATGTAAAATGTAATGTTTTAATAGATCCATTTGTAAAGTCCATGTTCAGAATTCAGGCATTTTCTGGAACGTTTTAGTGGAAACTAAAGCCTGGACAATATGGATAAATACTGCCCTCTGGTGGTTGGGCGAATCTTGCCCGCCACGCTAACCGTTACTAAGTGATTGTAGAAGACCGCTGATTGGATGTTCGTCCTCAATTCTGCCAATCAGCTTCACTTTTGTATTGAGGTGTCTCCAGCGGCACAAGCGTCTCTACAACAACAATAATCTGTCAGCCTGTTGAATGTGTTTAGCTAACTCTTTCCTTTGATTTTAGAACTTTAGAAGGACAATTTTCATGGTGGAAGACGTATTCGGCAAACCCCGGAAGTAAACACAGTAATGTTAAAACTTAGCTTCAGGAGGGATAGAGAGAAGGATTTTGTAAGTTGTGCTTCCTGCACTCAACGTTATCATTTAACACAAGATAGCATAAGCAAATTAACTTTTCCGCACCTTTAGAAAAGTTTGATTAACGTTTCAAATATTAACGCTAACTGTAATAATGTGACGGCTTCTATTGATTTTGACTTAGCAACATGTGTTAAGGCGAGAGACAATGCATCTGAATATAGAGATATCAATTTGAAACTTATTTTGTTAGTTTACTTGCATGAATGTTGTGCTGTTTTTCATTTAATACGAATAAGGCATTTTATGTGTAAAAGTCTCAAAAATGTCTCATATTTATTATATTACTATCATATTACTTTAAAATTCCATAAATCAGGATTAGAATTAGATATGAACATGTCGGTGTGATCCCTCATTCGTCCAGAAGTGTTCCATTGTAAAAAAATATTCAGTTGTAGTCATCTGGACTCTGTTTTTCAGGTGAGTTCCCAGACTTGTTTCAAGAGATTGAGAATGACTCTTGGATGAGAGTCGAAACGTTTTGTTTTTCTAATAACAGAGTCCAGATGACATCTGAATCTTTTTCTACAATTAGATATTAAGTGAACAAATTCTTCAGTACGATCCATCAAAATAAAGTTTTGTGCCTGTAGAAGGGATGATCTTTGTGGGAAAACAGCCGTTGAATTCACAATGTCCCATATACATCAATGCATGCAAGAGTAATAATATGAAATATGAACATTTTAAAAACATCTCTAACGTTCAGATTAAACTATTTTGTTAACGCTAGAGGTGAGAGTGCTTCAATAGAACCATCCAGCGAAAAATCTGGTGCTTCTCAAGGATAAGTGGAATTGAATTAAAAGACATATGAGCCCCTGCAGTGTATGGATCCAAGGGCTCAGAAAAACGGTCTGTTTCAAAACATTTAAAGCCCTTTATTGAGCAAAGGGGACGGGATAATAAAGGACTTCTGAGCTCTATATCTTTTAATTCAACTATTTTTTTGTTTCCACATAACGTGTTGAGAGAGCAAATTGGGAAAATAACAAAAAAATAAAATGAGGTACCACTTTATAATTGCTACACCTTATTAAGCCTTAATAAAGCAAAGCATACACATTTTATTAATAGGAATGTTTTCGGCTTATTAAAGTGGTTTTTAAAAGTGTTACCAAAATTGTGGGGGGGGGGGGCTATGCTTCTGTGTAATACAGATAATGTCCTGCTCCACTTTCTCCTCATTTTTTTGTGCATAGAAACATATAAGTCATGGTCTAATCCCAGCCGCCTCGATAGCCCCCAAACCTGCTGTGCCTCGTACCCCCCCCCCTCGCAGCCCAGACCCCTCACCTGAGAGGCCCAGGTACCACTTACTCATTATCCTGCATGTGTAGTTTCAACCTTCTTTTCCTTTGTCACTCCAATACATCTGTTTTGGCAATAGCAGTTTTATTTCTTATCTAATTGATAAAAAAAAAAATCGTAATTAAATACTTAATTTACAGGTCCGCGTTGGCAGCAGCTATTTTATCTTCCTCGCTCACTGGGCAGACATGGGCTCTCCCTCCCACTCGTCCAAGGTCCTTTACAGAAAATGATCCATCCTATTCTAATTACGAAGCAAACGGCACTGAACAGTTTCAACGGTAAACCAGCACCACACTATCAAATATATTACAGATTGTGCTACTTCATGAATGATTAAAATGCCTTCTATTTCACAATTTCAAGCATGACAAACTTCTCAAAATGCTACAAGTAGGTAGAGTAGGCATGTGATGATGAATATCATTGTTCTATTTTTAAATTTCCAATTTCAATAGCAATATGTCAATCCTACAGAAATGTGTTAAAATACCTCTTTAAATGTATTTGTTGAGGTTTAAGTATCAGACAAATGTGAAAGGATTACCAACGAAAGTGCAGAAATATCACTTTAGTTTGTACCCTTTACACGTTTACAACACAATTTTTTCCATTTTCATTTTTGATCAGCTCTTTTTGCAGCATTGCTTTTTGAATTATAAACAATATACCTGATAATCTTCAAAATAACATTCACAATATTTAAAAATGTTTGATTACCTGCCGACATTTAGAGAAGAATAACAGAAGTGTGGTTTCCCATTTGCATAGAGCTCCTTGCTCCAACCTCACTCAAACGCTGAAATATTCAAGGGGTGTTTCAAGTCAAATCAGTGGCTGTGTTCACATACGCAGAGTAAAAGATATGATATGAAAAAGGTGAAATCCTCTGATTTCCCGCTGATCGTAGTCCCTCCGATTACTCTCATCAGTTTTTTCAGTTCACCTGTCATTCAAATAAACTTAAATTTCCAAAAAGTAGATGACAATCAGATTTTGGTGTGCGTATGAACACTGCCAGTGATACCAATGTGTTATGTTAAAATCCCTGCTCACTAATATTGGCTCATGGTCCCCCTCAGAGAAAGATGGTCCGAAGATGTACCCAGCCCAGAGCACTCTGAAGGGGAGCTGGATGGCCGAGATGGGTTAAAGGAGGGGAATGACACTGAGGAACACATCTACCAAACATTGGACACTGGAGGGCAAAGTGAAATTGTTGAGCCAGTGTATACTTTCCCTGTCAAAGTCAAGGTGAGGTTCTTAGTGCTATTTTAAATAAATACTGCGCAGATATAGTTCACTGAGAGGTTAATTAGGTTTTTTGAAACATATGTTGTCTAACCCTTTTTAATTAATTTTGTTTAATAACAAATTTGTACACGCAAAGCTTATCCACTGGGAGGCGTAGTGGGGTAATGTCTCTTACTGTACTGCCATAGAATAATAAAGAATTGCTTTTTATTGGAATATTAGCCCACTAGCATATACTAGTGGTATAATTCAAATATTTCACTTAGTATCTATATTTCGTTCAATAATAACCAAACCCAAGTGAATCTTCATGTGTTGCTGCACTAGAGTAGCTATATAATATCCAATTTAACAGCTACTGCACCCTAGAGCTCTCCCTCACCTCTGGGATTTGATACTCTTAATATTCTTCACTGTTATACTGCTACATTGAGTTAATAGTCCCATTGGGCTCTATTTCCTCCTGTTAGCTGCATTTCCACACAATCAGAGTGGGTGATTCTCTGCTGCTTTAGGCGTTTGCCCAAGTTAGCTACAAAAACATTTTATCCTCGCATTACTGTTTCACTCTAGCATTGCGTGGCATAGCGTTCCTTATGGTTTTTCAGTATTCTACTTTTATATCTTTATTTCCACTCATCAACTGTCACTCAGATGACCACATGATTAAGAAACATGTGCCACAAAAACATATTCTTTAATTTGTCCATCCATTTATAAGATTATGTTATTTAGATTATTATCACTGCACTAACACACACTTTACTAAACTTAATTCACTTTCAGGAATTCATATGTGATACAATTTTAAAATTTTTTACAAGTTGCTTCCTAGAATTGTTCACACAGCTGTTTGAAAATGTATTTCACACTTTTCACTCTCCATCTGCTTGTCTTTTTGTCTCCAGGCAAGTGCACAGCAACTGACTGGAACATCTGGTGATACCCCTCCTTTTGGTACACACTTTTACCTGCCACTTAAAAAGAGAAATAAAATTGTACTCACAGCTATTTTTGTAAATATAAAAAATATTTACTCAAAATAATGTTATTTGTAAAACCCTCTACTTTGAATTTAATAACTATTGAAGGTATTTCAAAAAAATTACATTTTTGCAATTACAGCACTAACTCTCCACTATGTACAAATGTATTAGTATCTGCAAAGGCTATTTTAAGTGCTAGGCCAATCAGGGAACATTTTTATAAATTTGTTTCACCATGCAGTATTGACGTTTCATATTGAAGTAACAGTGTCCACAAGCCTTGCTACACTCATAGTATGTTTGTTATTGTGACCATTTTCTAGATTGTAAAGAAGAACCCAATGTGCCGTCTTCTAAACGCAGTCATGACTCGTTTACGAATAAGCGGCTGGACAGAAAGAGCTCTCGGAAGAACAATGTGCCACGTAAGTCAAATGATTTCAACAGGACAATTCTACCCCAGATTGATATTGGAGTTTCTTTAGTAAAATATACACCTATATATTAGCAAAGACATAAATGTGAAAATAAAAGTTTGAATGTATATTATGTCAACATGCACAATTCACCATCATTACATCAATTTGGTTCCTAAGTTATTTTTAAAACTAACTTCAACTGTTTCTTTATTTCTGTTCTATGATTTTTTTTTTCTGTTCTAGCAGCTCAAGGTGGTGAAACTACAGGCAGTGTCTCCCAACGCAGTGAAAAGTTACTCTCAAGACATTCCACACATGTTTCCTCGGTTTTAAGTAGGTCGCACATGGAAGGACAAACAAATAAAGACGAGAAGGGTAAAATGGACCAGACACCCGAACTAAGGCAACTAGACAGACGCTCACCTGAAACGATTCACCGTCAGAACTCTTTAAATCCTTGGGACAAAAGACAAGATTTAGTCTGTAAGAAAAACAAAATCTGTTTTATACTCATTATTAGTATTATTGAATATCCACAGGATTGCATAGTAATGAATGCTTTTCATACAAAGCCCAAGCTGAGCTGCAGAATTTAAGGCGGCACGCTCAGGAGCTGGTGGATGAGAATGATGCCCTCAAGATGACAGTGCATCGTCTCAACGTGGAGCTGAGCCGCTACCAAGTGCGCTTCAGACCCCTTTCCAAAGACGAGGTACAGATACAGCATTACCCCTTTCGCTCCTAAACCTTTAAATTGCCACATACTGACAATCATTTAATATTAACATGGAAGAAGGAGAATGAGAGTATGAAGTCTCTGTATGAATTTGATTTCCTCAATCACTATAAGCACATAGTTGTTATGAGTGTTTAGGTTGGCAATTCATGAATTTCAGCTTTGTGTTATATGCAACATTTTGCTATGGCAACTGCCAACTGCCAATTTGTATCATTCCGAAGCTCATGGTTGCGTGTTCTTCAAAAAGGGGGGCACCGGGCAAATCTGATAACCTAGTAGAGTCAGTGTTCATGGCACTGGCTCTGAAGTGTGGTTCTGTGGTCGTTGTAGAGGATATTGGATTTGTATGTCTGACACGTCTCCATCATCCCCAGGGCAGCTGTTGCTACAGTTGTACGTATTTGCGACCACCAGTGTGTAGGGTTTAGCGAGTGAATAAATAATGCACTAACAGACAATATCGGTACGGTCCTGAAAAGATTAGTGCTGGATAGTAACAGTAACAGATAGGTTTGATAAAACTGAACATGGCTGGATCCTCTCTCTGAAGTAGAGAAAGCTTTTTCACATGTAGGACTGAGATAGGATATTTTATTTTGAGTCAAAGTAGGTTTCTCACTTATTGTCAGCTCAGTCAGTGTCTGCATCCCACATGAGGCAGCATCGTGATATTTTTGCACTTAAATCTGCTAGACAGACCCATCTTCATCCTATCTAATCTTCTGTTACACTGATTTAACAGTTGTAAATCACACAAATGATATCCACCGATTTAATGCAAAACTGTCTTTTGAACCATGATAAAATCCTTTTTGATCTGGCCCTAGGTTGAGGAAAAAAACATTGCCATCGTCAGTCACTGTGATTTGTTGTTATGAAGCCTGTTTTTGATCCATCTGTCTGGCTTTGAGAATGTTTTAGATCGGAGAAGAACGCAGTGGCTTTAATCATGTCTGCCCCACGCTGCGTCTTCACACCAGGATCTACTGCTCTCATTTGTAACGGTGTCGTATCTGTGTAGCCGCATGTCTCCGCTGGTCTCTTTGATAACAGCTCACTGTGCGGCAGCTGAAAGGAAGAACTCTGGGTCATAACAGGAAATGAAGTTCAGTTATGTGCACTGTGTTTGCTCATGAACCATAACCATATTTCCAGAATACTAAAATCTATAGGAGTAACACGAATTGTCATAACTTTTGTTGTATGTGTCTGGACCCTAGAGTGCCAAAATCAGCGGACTGCCAATGACAGACTCACATCCTCACTGGTTGGTGAGTTACACATATCTAAAACTTCTCTGGCGTTACATGTTCTATGTTTTTATATTCGGGCAAAACAAGAAGAGGTAATGTAGATATTGCCTCATTTTACTGAAAAGCCATATGTGGGAAATAAAAGATGTTTTATTGTGCAAGTATTCATCTGTTTTAAATGGGACTCATGTGTATTCTTCTCTTGGGGTTTTGAGGAATGAGTGCTCTCTTCAGCACAAGTAAATGTTATGCGAAAGCTGTGGGTTTATACTCAAAGGTCCAGTTGTGTTTTTCAGCCCCAAAATAGTCATTAATCAACCAAAATAACCAAAAAGCTCATTAAGGGCTTGTACGCTTCATTAAAACAAGGCAGATTAAACACACACTTCCAAAGATTTAGGGTTAACCTTGGAGCGTTTTGTTTTGTTTCAGCTTGACATGAAATATTTATCTCCATTATTACTCGCCTATGAGGACAGAATGAAGGAAAAAGATGCTCTTCTGAAAACCACTGAGGTATGTTTTCAATGGCTTTTTCACTGGCCAAACCATTAATAATAATAGTAATAATAATAATAATAATGAAATTTTTCTTTTTCTTTGTCGCTTTTTCTTCTTTTTTTCCCTTCTTTTCTTCTTCTTTTCTTCTTTTTTTTTCTTCTTTTTTCTTCTTTTTTCTTTTTTCTTCTTTTGGGCTTTTCTTTTTCTTCTCTTTCTTCTTTTTCTTTCTTTTTCGTATTCGTATTCTTATTCTCATTCTTATTATGTTGCCAAACACAAAATACACAGAATTTGGCGCTATTTTTTTGATCATATTTCTCCAGGGCTCAGAAGAGCGACCGCAAATTGGTGTAGCAACAAATGTTGTTTTTGTCAATGTTGTTAATGACTTGAGCCTGCGTTCATTTGCCACAGGAGGAAATGAAGAGATTACGGGTCCACGTCGAGGAGGTGATCAAAGAAAATGAGAAACTGCATGATGACATTGCAAAGATTGGAGGAGTTACGCAGAAAGACTGGTGAGCTTGTTTCCTGTTTTGCATCGAATACAATTCTTCTGTTAAAATTGCTTCAAACTCTCATATTAGAGTCGTTTCTGCTCTTAACTATTTATTTTTTCAGTCTGTTCATCCTGTATACATTTCCAGCGCTATAAATTTCTTATTCCTGGGAATAAATTGACAGATTTGTATTATGCATGAATCTATTGCAGTTTAAATAACAGCCCCCAACAATGACAAAAAGTATATTATTGAAATTCAGAGTAATAATTTTATACATTTCTCACATTTATATTTGCATGTTTTACACGCTCAGGCAACAGCTACAAGAACAAGCTGTCCTGGTTTTGCAAGAGAACCAAGTACTGATTGAGCAGCTCGAGGCGGAAAATGTTAATGCTAAGGAAACCCAAAGCAAACATCACTCTGAAGGTAAAATGTTTGTATTTCTCTTTTCTCACTTATTTTATTCACGCAATTTCTCCTTCATTGTAATCTTTATTTTATCCATGAATCAATTTGATCTAATCTGGTGCTGGTGCAGTAGAGTTAGCAGGATTACTTGATTGGTCATTTTTTCTTTGTCTTGGTTTAGACAGAAAACTCCCGGAGACATAATAGAAAAATGTATATGCACATAGCACAGTAAATGTTCTATTTGCTTTCTCCTATAATCTGTAGTGTCCAAGCTGGCCAAGCAATTGATGTTTTCCGAAGCAGAAAAACAACGTTTGGAGGAGGATCTGGAGGCAAGCAAGAGAGAAGCGCAGAAAAATCAAAGGAATGCACAAGCTCTGCAGGAACGTCTGAAAGATGCCGTCACATGGGACGAGCACTGCCACATTACAGGGAAACTTCGATGGTTTGTGTCTTTTAATGTTCTTATGACGGTACTTTGTTGCCAGCCGTTGAGTTGTATGTTTATGCAATAGAATGATAAGTCAAAAACTAATAAGTGGATTCTTTGGGTGTTTTTGGGAAAGGTCGGTAATTATGTGTCCAGCAGCTCTGCAAAGAATCATGGCCTTTTTAAAATAAAATAGAGCCACAAGGGGCCAATTAAAGGTAAATAACAAGTTGATTCAAGTGCTTGTGGTTTAATAGATATTCTTAGGCATTCTTGTTCATTACCAAAGCGATTCAGAGGAATGCCTCTGAATTGTTCACCACGCATGCACAGGATTCCAATCTGCAAGGTTACATTTATTATTGTTATTTTTCCACTAGAATCTGAACTGAAATTATGACCTTGCAGACTCATGGCATTTTTCAAATATTGAACCCGTTCTTCAGTGTAGATTACTTCATTAAGCAAAGAACAGTTTAATTTTATTTTTTTATTTTTTTCATGACAGTCAGCTGGAGCAGCAGGACAACAAGAATAAGAATAACGTTGAAGAACTCCTCCTCAAAATGTCCTGTCTGGAAGAGGAAAACAGGACCCTGAATCTGGACAAGGACGACCTGACTGCTGTCATCAAGAGACTAAAGATGGACATGGAGACGTCCAAACAAGCTCATAGGTGCAGTTTTTTCTTTAACATGCTAATACATGTTATAAAAACTGCTTTTACATGATAAATATTGCTGTTACCTGATGGATCCAACTTTGGTTCAATAAATTTACACATTCACAATATTACAATAAAAGAAGTAGGCTTCAGTAATGCGAAAAGTGATGCAGAAATAGAGTTACATGCCTCACCCAAGTTCAAATCATTTTTCCCTACACAGTATGATTTATTTTCACTTGAAACAGTTTTAGTCCTTGGAGACATCTGTGTTCCTGTGGCTGGGACGGTTCAAGGACCAAGTCATTTTGATGTGTGAAGGTTGTCAAAAGGTGTTTGATTAGTCTGTACAATCTAGAACTTTCTTCAATTTAATATCTCATGTGCCTCTGCAGGAAGGCAGAAGGGAGGCTGAGTTTGTTGAGGCAACAGAAGGAGGAATCTGTGCTGAAAGAGGAAAAGACTCGACATTACCTTGGAGCTGTTGTTTCTGTGGCAGAGCACATTTCTCTGGAGCGAGACCAACTGTTGCACATGGTATTACTCATGTTTTGGGGGAGTTTGTATTCAGTTGGCTTTATCTTAACTACACTGTTCAGAAAAGGTTACTGACAGTGGAACAATTTGGTTAGGTCTCTTGTGACATTTATGGCTGCAAGCATTATCCTTTTAGCTTAAGCTGCATTGGAAGCAAAATAAATAGATTTGGTGATTCACTGGAGGAAAACAGACATGGTAAAATAAAGATAATGCCTATAATTTATACAGGGTATACGGTGGTGTTAAGGTACTTCTGGAGGCAAATCTACACCAAAACTGACTGAAAGAAACATGGCTAAAAAAGATTGCCATATTCTCCGACCCCCACCAACCATTCACTCACAATTACAAGTTGGATGAAGTGTCTTGCCCAAAGACACAACTGTATGAAACTGGGTAGTAGCTGCTAGACATTCAAATTTCCAACCTTCCAGTTACACAATGATCCATGTCACACCAGTCTATCGAGCATGGAGGAATACAATTAAGGTGTGGAATCATTTCAACATTTCAACAGTAATTTGACACTTGCATGGCATAGCGTTGCCTGATGGGCCCCTACGTGTGCATCAGCTAAATTATGTAATGCCATTAGTTGTCACGGCTTGTGTCTGTGTTTATGCATTGTTTTATGGAATAATGATCTTTCTTTTAAATCATTTTGCTCCTCCAAACAGAATGTAAGCCAGCAATTAACAACCCCCGGATTATGAAAAACAAGACCAGCTCAGGCCAATAGACACGTTAACATAATATATGAAATCCACATTGCTCTTTGAGATGTTGAAATTAATACAATTACTACAAAAAGTCTATACATTTAACAATTTTCTCTACATCCTAATTGTCCATTCTTCTAGCTTTAACTAATTAGCTCAGTACTTTAATGTCAACTATGCTGTTGATTGTTAAACTGTGATTTCAGTGGTTACTGTAGTCAATTACAAAACAGTTGCAATGAAAAATGCAATGAAAAAACTTCTGTTCAGAATAATATGGGTGCATGTTTCATCAAGCGACATAAAGCTACACTTTACAACAAAAGTGTAATTAAACATTACAAATTAAAGATAGTATACATATATTTATTCTATGTATTCATTTTCACAATACATAACTAATTATTTGAAAAGATTTGGATGACAATGACACAGTGTGATTCTGATTTGTGGCATATTTGAGCAGCCCTAATGTCAACTCCAGACCTGCGAGAACGCGAGGGGCCTGAATCAGGACTAAATTATCAAGTATTGTGGAATTTTTTATATCACATTCATTAAACTCCAAGCCTAATGTTAATAATATTTTTTCTCAAATTAGTTTATTAAATTTTACATTATATTATACTATATTATATTATAATTAGAACTGGAAAAGAGCCATTAAAATCACATTACAAATTGATAAAAACATAAAAAATCATTATAACATTTAAATTGAAAGTAAATCGGTACCACTTTATAATAACTACCCCTTAACTCCTTAACAAAGCATATAGTTTATTAAGCATGATTCAGACTTCTACTTAAGTAAGGTTAGAGGGTTAGCAATTAGGGTTAGAGTATTAGTTTAGTAATTACTAAGCCTGAATCATTCTTAATAAGCTATTTGTTCACTATGAATTAAGTCTTTGTTCATACATTGCTAAGGCAGGAATAAGTGTAGTTATTATAAAGTGTTACCAAAATCCTTTGTCATGTGCACATCTAAACATCGAGCCTCAATTTGAACATTGTCACAGTAGAGGAGCTGAAAAATAATCTGAAAGTCAGATTGTAATTCTTCTTTAGAAATCAAAATGTATCCCTCTTAATTGTAGAGCACAGTTAATTGATTTTGATTTATCATTTATTTATACAAAGAAAACCCAATGAGAGAAACTCTCTTGTTTTGTTTGTGTGAAATGAAATTGAATACAAACAAAACAATTATAGAGTAACCAGACAAAATGCCAATAAAACATTCAACAAAACTAATAATGATATTACAAAAGTACATAACAACGCACTTATACACACAATATGGGATCAGTTTCAACAAAGCAAGAGCACTGGCATAGTGGGTATTTTTTAACCAGTGCATTGAATTAATTAAAAGCATAAAATCATTTCATTTACACAGTCTTTGTGTTTTGTTCCACTGACAGGGAGTTAGTGAAAGCCTTTTTTTTTTGTGTTGACACGGTGTAACTGTAATATAAGAATGTTCTGAGATCACAATTAATGAATACTTAATGAATAATGAATCATCAGGCAAAATACCAAAGAGAGCCTTATAAACAAATAAAAGGTAATGCTGTTCTCTTTTTGCGTCCAATGATTGACATCCTACTTTAGAATATGATTGACAGTGGTGAGTTCTATTTCCTTCTCCTGTAATGAACCTTAGTGCTGAATCAAAGTGACATTTCTCTCAGTTCTGGATTATGGTGATAATTATATATATGTATATGTATGACAGTCTTAAAACCTCTGAACTAATTTTTTCATTCAGCCTTCATTCCAGGAGATGAATACAGAACCCATCACTGTGAATGATTGGTATTTTGCGTTTTATTATTTTACAAGTATGTTGATTATCAGATCAAGTATTCATAAATTGAGATCTCAGGACATCTTTATATTACAGTCGCACTGTGTCAGGAAAAAGGCTTTCAACAACTCTATTCCCTGCCGGTGGAACGAAACGCACAGACTATTTAAATTAGATAATCTCCTGCCTTTTCATGAGTTAAAAGCACCTGTTAAAGATTACCCACAGTGCCAGTGTGCAAGCTTTACATGATTTTATTCCATATTTTATAAGTGTGTTTATGTGTTTTATTTACATTTTAGCTAGCTATTTTGTGTTTTATGTTTTTTGTATTTAAAACAATAAGATTCTTTCCCTGGGTATAAAAAAAAGAAGAAGAAAAAAAAGAGGCTTGTCTCAATTTTCAGCTGCATAAAACTGAAACACTGATTCCCCATGTTCACTCTTGGCTCTGGACAACAACACTAACATGTCAGAGATGTACTTTGGTACAGAAACCAGTCAGATCAGAACATTCTAGTGTTTTTGCATAGTTCTTTATGGACTCAGCATGTCTAAAACTAGGAAATATTGGCATAAACTGCAGTCTCATACTGGCAATGTCACAAATAGAACAGAATACATGTACAAGCCACTGACACTATGATTGATTCATAAACGGTGTTTTAGTCATATTTTTCATGCTTTAACAACTTGAAACATTGAGGTAAAACACTGTCAGTTGCTTGGAATCTCCCCTAGCCTTTAGTTAAAAATACAACGAAGTGAAGGACATTCTTGATGATGACCTTGATTGCGAAATTATGATGAGAATAAAGCACTATTTGAAGACTTCCCAATTTACACAGTGGTGAATCATTTAGCAACTGCATGTCAGCTGAGTCATCCGCATATTTATTCAAACGATTAAACCTGATCAAAACTAAGCTGTCTATATAATGTACAGCCTTGGTTTTCAAAAAGTGTGCCTTTAGGTATTGCCAGGTGAGCCTTGAAAACATGTCCACTTTGAGTCCTGATCAGATTTTGTACCAAGAAAGAAAGCCAAAACAATCACCATCGCCATATATAAAGAAACATATACAGGGACAGACATTGTTTGCCACATTTGTTTAGTAATAGGTTTGATTTGGTGGTGTGCCATGCTATCTTTTCAATGCAAAATGTGTGCCGTGACTCAAAAATGTACATTGCAGCTTATAGTGCATATTCACGTTCTTCTAATTATTCCTTCATTTGGTGGTGCAGCTTTATCATAGTTTCAATCAAGTGTCAGTTTGAAGATTTTTACCCCCAGAGATTTAAAAAAAATCTCTCTTAACACTTTACACACAAGGGAAAAAATGGTGTATTTGTACATAAATCTATTTGTGAGCCTTAGCCTTGACTTACAGAGTTATGGAATTACCTTACATAATGCTGCCTTTTTCTAACCAAGAAGTAAAGTTACAAATATAGTTTGTGTTTTTGTAACTCCTAACCTTCTCACTGCGTAATCCAGCTGCGTGCTTGTTTTGTTACCACCTTCTGTGTTTGTTTGTCAGATCCGTAACTCCTGTCTATGCTTTTCTGTCACACCAGGCGTCAGTTCTTGAGCAAGAAAAGCAAGGATTTATCTGCAAGCTTTTGAATGGCACTGTTCGCCTCGGAAAGCTACAAGAGCAGGTCAAGGTAAGCCTCCCGTAACCATACAAACCACAAGATCAATAAGTAATTTAGAATACTTTAATAGGATAAACCAACGTGATCAACTATAATATTAACACAGCTTGTTTTTTCCTATTAAATAATCAGTGAACTGGTTCCATTATTAAGAATGTTTAATTATGCTATGCTATGAAGTGCATATGACAGGTTTCATGTTTTTCTCATTATTACTTTGTTTGGCGCGATACTAACTGTGGTAAATATTTGTAGCAGTCAAGTTGCAAGGAATTACAAAAATATAGGAAGTTCTGAAACAGAATACCTCACTGACATCGACACAGAAAATTCAGTATTACTTTATAATAACTAGACCCTCATTTCCCTTTACAAAGCATGAACAAAGACTTAATTAATAGTGAACATTTAGCTTATTAAGCATGATTCAATTTCAGTAACTACTTAATTAATGTTAGGGTTAGGAATTAAGGTTAGAGTATTAGTTAAGCCGTTACTAAACCTGAATTATTCTTAATAAATTATTTGTTCACTTTGAATTAGGTCTGTGTTCGTGCTATGCTAAGGCAGAAATAAATAAATAATAATTAAGTGGGTCAAAAATTCCAATAAAATGTCAATTTACGCGGTTAGGAAGGAAGGCCTTTTTCTGACATCTTAAACTTTAATTTAATAAAATAAAAACCGTTAGTCTAATCATAACTATTGTGTAAATTAGACTCATTTTGGCCCTTGTTTAAAGGTTGCAGAATAGGGTTATGGAATTACATCTACTGTACGTATGTCTATCTGCTGCTCATGTAAAGTTATAAACTTAACTTAAAACAAAAAAAAACATGGCAAGATATTTAGTAAAATCTTAAATATGATCATGTTAACTTTAGTGAAATAAGTAGTCTAACCTGATATGAATTTGCTAATGTTGCTTAGCATTGACTTGTTGTGTAGATACAACACTGTCTGACTGTAAACAAAACAATCTTGAGTATTTGAGCCAACAACTCAAAAATTGTCTTCCTCTTGTTAAATAATTTTATTTCTGATCTTGGAATCATTCCAGAAATAACAACAGCAATTTGTTGTCACTATGGCAACATCTGTACATTTACCACCATGACGTACAGAAAGCAGTTAGTGTGGACGGCAGCTGGTTTCAACAGACATTTGTTGCTCTAGTAACTTGGAGCTTCTGCCCTGCATGTTGTCCAGCTCGCCAGATGCTCATGTCACTCATGCCACTATGAGAGGAAAAAAAACTCAACCAATTCTTCTCACAATTTTAATAGTGTCTCTATAGCAACTAGCCAGCGAGAAAGAGGTATGGTTGTGTGCCTGACAAGGTGACTTCTATTGCTGGTGACCATTCAACAAAAAGAAGGAATAGATTCTCCATCGTTTCTCGGAGCATAATGTTAGTATAATGCCTATTGGCAGAATCTCATCTTGCAAAAGGAGACAGATAACCTTTTAGCTGATAGTAGTAGCAGAGGTCTTTAAAGAAATTCCTATTTTTGGGGGAGGAAGAGAAAAAAAAAGAAAAGAGGAATCTTTTTATTGTGTTAGTATGATTCCCATTTTGTAGAAATCGTCACGCTTTTATAAAATACAAATATCGTTTTATTAAAAAGTAACAAAAGTAGTGATTGGCATTAGTTCTAACTTTGTCTATAGAGCCAGACATTTTATAGGAATTGCACAACCACGCCACAAGGGGTGTTTCACTTTTTGGTGTGGCCCAGGTAATATAAACTAGGATTAAATAAAAAGAAGCTGGGGGTTTGCTATTTTAACGCACAAGGTCGTTGTGCATTAAAACTACACTACACACGGCTCCTCATAGTTTAATCCTAGCATTTTAGGTTTTCATACGTACTTAATATCAGATATCAAAAGAACTACTAACTATTATGCTAATTAACCTGGTGCTTCGGCAAATGTATGTATGAATTAGAAGCACCCTAGTTTGAGACCAGATGTATAGATAAATGTCCCCAGTCCATGATACGTCCTACATGTGTGGCCCTGTGAAATGTAAGAGAATATGCGTGAGCTAAGACATTATTCATTATTCACATTATTCATGCTGTAATGGGTGTCCATTTTCTTCAAACACCTGGACACGATGAATACTTCATTTTGTGAATGCACATAAACATAGCCAAGGCGAATCTTTTTAAAGCACTGCAGTTACTTTGGAAAACACAAATTTAAAAATAGAACTACTTAATTGATTTTTTTGTGCCTGATGTAACTTTTCTGGATGATGTCTGCTACCTGCTTGTCTCCATGAAGATGAATATGTTTAATGTCATACTGTGGAAGATTTTGGGCAAAGTAATAACATCTCCATGGAGACAAGCAGGTGGTGGACACTCTCCTAGAAGTGTAACGTAGTAGACCTTTAAATGGACAAACCTGCGTTACCTTATGCCACATTGTAAGCCCCACAAACGTAATTAAGTGTAATCGGGCAGTATTTGAGGAGATTGTGAAGGAGTTGGCCGAGCGAGGGATAAAGCACGCCTGGCTGCAATGACAACGGAAACAAAAAGCCTTTTTAAAGAAACTTGTTGTGTTGTGTTGCTTTTAATGGAGGTTGGAAGCCAACTGAAAAGGTGCATTTACCGCCACCCACTGTAGTTGTACGTCTTCAAAGTAGGGAAGGCAAGTTTATTTGTAGAGCACAATTCGTACACAAGGCTATTCAAAGTGCTTCACACAACAGGAAAAAAATGCATTAAAATCACAAAGACATGACCGAAATCACAAAACCTTCATTTCTATTCATTCAATTTAACAATTCATGTTCGTATGTGTTTTACTCTATACCGTTAAAAGAGATAGAGAAGGAGAGAAAGAAAGAGAGAAAACGGAGAGAGAAAACGGAGAGAAAGAAAGAGAGAGGAAGAGACAGAAAAAGAGCGAGAGCACATTAAAAAAAAATCCGATTTAACCCCTTATGCTGGGGGCCTATTTTTCCCAAAACGCTTGGAAAAAAAACCCCATTTGAAACTGATGCCGTTCCTGAACCCTAGGGCACAAACAATTGGCTGGAGCCTTTGTGAAGCTGAGACTCTGTAGTTTTGGACTCTGATGTCTGTTTTACTGTAATCTTAAGTAGAAACAAGCTTTGCACAGAGGAAATCAGATATTAAATCCCGCCTAGATTTTCTTTAAGTATATGAATGAGTATAGCTGGTGTCTGATTGACACAAGTTTTAGCATTTAGTAGGTTTTGACCATTTTCTTTTGAAAGCTGAAGGTAAATTAGCTAAAAATTAGTTTTAGGGACTTGTAATAAAGCAAAAATTTCCAGGCGGAATCAATATAAAAGTCCTATTCATTTTTTGTACTTGTGGGTTTGGAGTTCAAACTGACCCTGATGCTTCCCAGAATGATTGATTCGACTGGAAATAAGAGGGTTACAGCTTTATTTTTATGTACAGCGTATCAATCAGCTTGAGAATTTTCTTTTATAAGATGGTGATCCTGAAGCTCACACCTCCAGACTGCTGCAATGACCTGCATTAAGGCTATATCATACTTCATTAGAAACGAGAAGTTTGTTCGTAAGAACAAAATGATGTCATGATGTGATTGTGTTCTCACAGTCTGGTTCTTGACACAGCTGAGCAGAAGTTTGTTCGGCAGGGCTGTCGTCAACTAGGCTCTTATTGGCACAACCTACACATAAAACTCCTTATTCTCAAAACTGTTAAAGCTGAAAGTCTTTTCTGAGTGTTGAGACCAGCCATAGCGCATGCACGCATGGCCGCGCTTTGCTTGGATCATTGCATTTTGTGCGCACCGTTACGCACAGCTGGACCAGCTTTACTCAGACTGGGACAGGGATTTTGGGTGAATGTGATGGGAATGTGTTTCGCAAATAGATGTTCCTCTCTGAGCTGAGCACATGAGTCTGCACGGCCCAGTCAGGTCCAGACCGCGCAGTAACAGAGTGGATGTGGAGGTGTCCAGCAAAGAGCTTTAAGAGCTGAGTGCGTGACGGCGCTGTGCTGTCGGTGGGCAAAAAAATTACCACATAAAATCTGAATGTTTTCATTATTCTATAATTTGTGTTTGTTATGCCCATGGATGTTGTTTTATTATGATTATCTCGTCCATATGGGGATAGTAACACGACTCCAGTGCACTAGTTTGAAGTTAATTACGATTCTGGCCATTCACAGAATGCACCAGACCACGCCCTCGGTTTGCTTTACTCCACCTCGTATTTTGGCATAATCACGCCTCTTGTTTAGAATTCCACGCCCTGCACTGTCATTAATTGCGCCGACTCCAAGGTGTGACGAAATGAGCTCCACTGCGCCCACGTTAACACTACCTCCGGGGGCAAAATACGGCCCTACTTCTTTTACAAACATTTTTTGATTGGAATGGACCCACTTGGGCATGCTTGCAGATTTATAAGCCCAACACAAATTAAGCTGGTATGTAAGAAACTAGCTCTCTTGAAATATAAATATTTTTAAAATACATTTTTTCTTTTATTTTTAACTGTTTTTAGATTTAAAACAACAGAACATAAAATGCAGAGCTTTACACAGAGAGAGAGAAACTATACAGGTAATAATGGCATAAAAAAAAAAAAACTCAGGCGTCCAAAGTCTGTTGAATAAGTATTTTTTTGTGTGTGTGTGTGTGTGTGTGGATTCCAATTACTATGTCAGTCCAGTCCTTAATCGCTGGTTGAGTTTATGTCATCCATGTCTTTGTAATGGCCTTCTTCCCTGAAGCCATGTATGCTCCAAATGTATTCATTTACCATGCCTATTGGAGGAGTTTTAAAACCCAAGTACAAAGTTCTGAGATCCAGTTGGATGGCAATATCAAAGACCGTCTGTAGCGCTTTGTTGATTTCAGTATTTCGCAATACTTCTGAACAACAGGACGGTCCCAAAACGCATGCGAATAGTTTGCCTCAGTTTCTCCAGCAGTCAGAATTCCCTTGTGAATAATGGGCACTTTGACATGGTGTTATGAAAAAAACAGTAAGATGTACATTTTCCCAATCTTCATCAATCAAACCAAAATTACGTTATTTTTTCCATTTATTTTAATATATTTGGTTAAATGATTGTTCAGATTATGAATTAATTTAAATAATCTTGAAAGTTCTGATTTATATGTCTTCAAAACATTCAGTCAGAGGGTTATAATGGTCATTGCTTTGTTTAATTTTTTGCTATGATAACTCCTGATTATATTAGTTTTTTCATTCATATAATAAAATCTGTTTGCTATGGACCAGTGAAACATTTTTACAGAGGGTTTATTTGTGATGGGTGATGAGTGATGAGTGTTAAAACTGAAAAATAATGGTAGGATCATTCTTTTTTAAACTCATGGGAAAATGTAACCACCTGAACATTAACGAAAAGTACATTTTATTTCACCAAGAAATTTTTTTAATTTCAAGACGATTCAAAGTGTTACCCATTTACTTTTGCAAACAACCAGGTATTGTGCAGTGGTGCTAAAAGCCTGCTCAGAAAAACAGAAGTGAACGCTGAAGCCAACAGGACAGATGCTTGCCTGAAAAGCTCTGTTTACTCAGGCATAAAATAAAATGGGCCCCTCAGTCTGAGTCACAGCCACTGTCTGTCATCCTATTTTCTCCTCTTTGTTCTGATACAAAGGAGCCTTGCAAATTCATTACAACAATGTTCATTGAGGTATTTTGGTCGGGTTTCACGGAATTTATTTCTCATTTTCTCCATACATCCATGTAAAACCTATCTAACCTAACTAGTTCTAACAAGGCCATGCAACAAGTTGAGAAAAAGTAGATTCAGTAAATAACATGGTTGAAATAAATAACATAAATGTATAGAAAATAATGTTTTTATTTCATTGTCCAGTAGCATTTGCAGGCAAGTAAGCTGAGCGCTACAACTGTGAGGCCATGTATAAAAATACAACAGTGATTAAAGTAAATCAAAAATGACTTTAAGTCTGTGGTCATGTAGACTTTTTACAAACTAAGATCTATTTATATAAAGCACAAACAGACATCTAACATTTCTCATTCAGTGAACAGTTTCCGAAACACACAGCAGGACACTTATCAAAATTGGGTTTGTTTGTTAAACATAAAAAGGAGGTTTAAAATGGTCTAGTACAATAGCTCACATTGCCAACCAGTACTTTATTCCAAAGAGTAGAACGCTTAACAGAATGTGTGCACATAATAGAACAAGATTGCAGAAGTCTGAAGATTTTGAATAAATACAATCCCTTGGATGAAGATGAAACCCATTCAGCCGTAAAATCAGTTCCGATGCAAATGGAACATATGCATTATCACTATTTCATGATATTTTATGCTGTCAAGAAGAACACATAAAAACACAACATACACATGAAAATCTAATTTAAATTCTTTCTCTGCACAGGTTTATAATGCGTTGGTTTAACTTCTGTAACAATTCGATTGGTGGACAATATGTAGCATTTAAAAATACTTTATACACTTTATAATAGCTACACGTTTAATAGACTTAATGAAGCATAAACAAAGACTTAATTCATAATGAACAAATCTTTTAGCATTGTTCATTATGAAGTCTAATTAAGGTGTAGTTATTATAAAGTGGCACTGACCACAGTGTAATAAGGGCTGTCACTAACAACACCTTAACTGCTTCTGGACTTTTTTTAATTTGTTTCAATTACTTCAGTGATTATTGACTTCTAGTGGAACAATCACACATACCTTGGCATAGACACTGACAAAAGCCATAGACTAGACATACAGTAAGACTTGAGGGGACCAGGCTCACACACACAATGCCCAGTGTGACTCTCTGAATCACCAATAAATAGATTCCCAATGGCAATGACCCAAAATATAAGAACCCCAGCAGCCAGACTAGTATACGTGGCACATGATTACACAATTTTGACAACGCGTCCTGTTCAGCTGTCCCATTAGACCCGATTGAGAGCGAGTCTAGACTTTGTTCTGCATAAGCATCTGAGCTTCCATTGTGACTTGGTGATCTTGAGTTTCTGGGCACCTCCATAATTGTGATGACCAGACAGTTGGACGAATCTTGAGACGGACTAGAGGAGGAGAAGCTCTTTGGATTCAGAACCACTTCCCTGTTGAGATCGGAGCTGGTGGATCTGTCCCGACAGGTCAAGTGGGTCATGATGTTAGTGTCGTCAGGAAGGGCTGACACCTCATACTCTGTGATCTCAGTCTGATGGCGGCAAAACGGGCAGGGCACCAAGCCCGCCGCGTCAGCATTGTCCAGGATTTTAACAAGACAGCGTCCACACACACGATGGAGGCAGTCTAAGATCTTAGGCTTGCGATTGTGGACATTGTAGCGCTGGTAACAGATCTTACATTCCAATTCCTCAGACGGTGGTGTCTCTTTCTCTTCAGATTCCCCTGTAGAACAGCTCATCTTCAAGTCATGTTCTGCGGAAAGAAAGCAATACCGGTCACAGGATTAGTCAAGAGTTTTGTATTTAGGAGGAGTACTCAAAGCGTAACATAAAGTGATTTGTATTTGTGGAGCGTTTGCCCACTTTGAAAGGTCAGGGCTCTGGCTGGCTCTGCTCTGTTCCTGGTGGTAATTAATAATGGATGCGGGGGGAGTTGGATCAGGGTGTCCTCCCGGGGATCTATATGGCACAGAGAGCGCCTGAAATAGTATTGATTCTTGGGGTAGAGAAAGGGCAGCTGCTTCTTTCTTTTTTGTGTGGTATTTTTGGAAAGTTTACAATTAGGCCTGTTTGGCACAGTGGTTCGATTTTGTAATAGTATCACAATATATCTGGCTGACTGTAATGAATGAGATCTTTGCATGGTAAAAAAGAGAATATGTGAATGGAGAGAATACAAGACTTCTTTGAAACCATAAACCAAACCCTTTTGTGCAGAATGTATGCAGCACCTAATTAGTTCTGAGGCTAATGTGCGTCTGTTTTGATCCTCTGGTAGACCTATATTAAGCCGTCAGTCACATCGACATCAAACAGCTGTTTCCATTCATCCATAAACTTCACTTATCCGAAGCCTGAAGATGAAAAGCCTCATCTCGCCTCACTGTTGTTGTCATGTTGAGTTAGAGCAGCATTGTGAGCAGTGGAGGAAAACGGCTTCAACTCGAAACAATACGAGCAAATAGACCTCGAGTAGTTAAAGGCTCATTTTATAACTTAAAATCTCATTGCTTTCTCATTTCTTTCTTTTGTACCAACACAGGTAACCATTTAAAATTCAGACAGAATCCTGTTCTTAGATAAAGGACGTCGCATTTGTAGAAAATTACATACTTTCTTCAAAAGGTACTTGGACATGTGTATGTGAAAAAGTTACTGTTTAAAGCCATAACTTGGATTCAGTGTTATTATTTACTGCTAAATTAAATCCTAGACAGCACGCCTTGCTCAAGGCACTTAACATACTGTTCTATATCCTGAACAAGACTTTGTCCATGCTGCATAAAAGAAAACCTTTCATTCCTTCATTCATTCATGACCATGAAATATAGATTGAAAAGGTGAATGTTGCTATGCTGAAATCCCAGAAAGCCTCAATAAATACACTCATAAATATTTAAACCCCCAGGCCTTTGCTCGAGAGCCCTTTTTGATAAAATGTCAGAAAGACCTCCCAAACCCTTGCTTTTCCCCAAAACTTCTCTATGTCGTGTTGCTTGGTAATCGAGTGGATAGCACATATGCAGGCCGCAGCGCTGTGAGTCGAATTTGGCTCCGACAATTTGCTGCATTTCCTCCCAGTCTAATCCCTATTTTATGCTATACTGTCCCATCCAAAGCCTACGGGCCAAAAAAAAAACCAAAACGCACCCACAGTCAGTCTTTAACGATTGTTAAATGTCCTCTATTGTGCATTTTGTGGATTTCTAAACTATACTTACTAACCATACAGAACTAGACACCATCAGCCATAGTATTTCCTGTATTTCCTCTAGGCCTTTGTTGTCATGTCCTTAAAATGTGCATAAAAATGACAGCAAATGGTGACAGCATATAGCCTTGGGCCTTCGCTCTCCTAGTTCTGATCGCAACTTAGACCTGTCTGGGTCTTCCTCTTCTGAGACAGGTTTGCGACCGCAGTAAAAATCTCTCTCTCGCTCCCCCCCATGTAGTGTTCTATAGCTCGTCTTTTAATCCATATTTTCTGCCTTTAAACACCAGCATAAGCACTTTTTTGTCAATAAACCATATGATTAACAATCTGTGTCAAAATCATTCATCAATCATGCATCGTCCTTAATGCTTTATTGAATTGTGCTTGTTTTGTGTGATCTTTGACCCATAACATATTGCTCTATAGACAGTTTTCTAGAATGATCAGGAATGCACCTTTTCCCAATCCCCCGCTGCTATCTTGTATGACTATGTTGACTCAAAATGCTTGTGGTGCAATTTTTTTCTTTTACTACTTTGCTGTTTGTAAGCTCTTTACATCTCCCTTTGGACCTGCTCATTAAATCCTATTGGCTAATGCGGATAAGTAATACTCACAATAAAGGGTCATTTGCTTTGGTGTTATGCTATATACTGGGTCATCTTCTAAATATTTATTAAGATTGCAAAGAAAACTGCTATTAACCTTTCAAATCTATTACAAATTCATGAGATTAATTATTCAGAAGCTGCATGAAGAAGGTTACTCCCTGCTGTGCACACACTGGGATATATAAATACGAGAGCTTAGTATGTTATAGTGAAGGATATAGAAATCTATCACATCATCGATTGCATACATACAGCAGCTCTTCAGGCAGCGCGGTGATCTCATGTGTTTTGACTGACTCTGTGTGACTCATTGATTGCAGTAATGGCAGATAGAGTGCTTAAACAGTGGGTTATTGGAAAGTAGACGAGCTTCAAAGTGAATTAGTGTTGATGTTGATTAAAGAATGTTGTGAGAATTCTGGGCAGAATATATTATTTACACAGCTGTGATTACATACATTTTATAGTTGTTTAAACTGTGGCTGGGAAATATCATCTCTCAAATAGAGTTAGGAGTACAAAGTCTTACTTTTAGTAATTTGGTGTCAAATCTATGCCCCGTCAATAAACTACTGTAAACACATGATTTGGGCCGGGACGATACGCTCGTATACGTAGGGCCCGGTACGGTATGTATCGCGATTTTCAATATATTGCAATTCGATATTAATTAGTATTGCAATACTTTACACCTAATAAATTAAAAAAAGAAGTTGATTTGTATTATTGAATTAGAAATTAACTGTAAATCTGTCTGGCATTAGTAAAAGTGCAAATGCATATTAATGTCTGGCCTGTGCTTTCTTCTCTTTTTTAATCAATTAGCACCAAAGTAGTTAGCAGTTCCTTCTCCTGTTCTGCACAATTAATGTCACTTTAACTGTGCACTGAGCTTTAGGATAAGCAAGAGGTCATTAAAGTATTGCAATACATGTACAACAAGACCATGTGACAATATATTGCAAAACGATATATTGTTTCATCACGAACATGAAACAATATATCGTTTTGAGATTAAGATTAAGATTAATCGCAATCAAATTGAAATCACAATTTGAGTGGACGCAATCAGCTAATCCAGGCTGCTAATTTTTGAAATACAATTTTTCTCCCCACAAACAACAAAATATTCAGTTTTATTCTGTGTAAAACTCCTAACCCTGTAGTATAGATCTACAAACATTCTGGAAATTTCGGGTTTAGGCCTATTTATCTTTTTTATTTGTCTTTTTGTCAACTCTTCTGGATGCATTTAAATTGCAAACTTTGAACAGAAGGCTATTATTAAAACATGAATTGCAAATCTCATTTCAATAGCAATGCTTGCCTGAAAAATTGCAATTTGATATTTTTTCCCAAATTGTGCAGCTCTAATCTGGGTTGCCACAAATATAGCCTCAGATTGTTCTTTTTGATTCATCTCTCCTGTGATCAAATCAAAAAGAATGTAATGTGGCACAATACTTCCCTCTCTGCTTTCTTGCACTGAAAGTGGGTGTCTTTTCAGCCCTGTCATGGACACCTCTTGGCAGATCACAGCAGTCTCTCTCTGACACTTGAGACTAGAAGACTAGCTGGTCACTTTAATGATGGGAATGAGTTCTGGTTTTCAAGTGTCCTTGAGCGATATGGTGCGGTACGGATTTATCAAGCCCTATATATGAATATTCAGATGTTTGTTTTATTAATTTTTCTGTATTATGCATTCTTATCAAATGAATTCCATATTCTGGATTTAGTCTCTGCAACCATAGCTCATGCTATTGATCAAAGAATGAAACAATGGCTTGGAGAATGTACTAGCACTTTGGTAAAAGCAACAATAAAATGTAGTGTGTTACAGATACAGAGTGACACAGGCAAACTGGAAGGGATTATGATCTTCTTACTCCCACATTTAAAGTTGGATTAGATTAAGGTTAGATTTTAGGTATGGTTAAAAGCCATCTACCTGACTTTAATTTCTTCTAATTCTGAAAGAGAAGAAAAAGGTTTGCAACATGTAGTGCATTGAAAAAATTGCTATTAGTTTAAATAATCACGAAAACTGTATGATGCAAAATTGCTAAAATATTGGCATTTTTGGGGGGAAGAGAACCATACAGTAAAAACCAGGTTGGATGCCCCATGTTGTACAATTAGGCATAATTAAGAAGCAGGTATCTCAAACAGTTGCTTCCACACAAGTGGGTGAAGCTAACAGTTCAAAATAAACCATGTTCCGTGGTTCAACATTTGTTGCGTGGTCCACAAAATGTGTTAATTGCAACAGAGCACAAATTGGTTGTATTTTGAATTTGAATTATTATTCAAACTTGAAAGAATGCAGAACTTCAGATTGATCCAGGTTCATGTTAGTCGTTACAAGAAACAAATGTATTAACTATTGAACAAAAGGTTTATTGGTTCATGTCATGGCAAGGTAACTTTAAAATAGCAAAATGGGCCCACTGCCCTGGCAAAGGGCTATGCTCCGTTTTTGTTGTGTATATAGGATATGATAACAGCGTCAAGCATACAAGTGTGTATTGAAAAAAGGATCGTACATATTGTCGGTGTAATCCCTCATTCGTACATATTGTTTTGTAAATTTCAATTGACCGCATCATCTTTTTTTTTGTATGCACAACTTTTTAAAACACCTCAGGTATTTTAAAGTAAAAAGAACTTTGATCAAAAAGCAATGCCCTGCAATAGTCTTGTAAGACTTTGATCACCAAAATAAAGACACAAACAAGGCTGCATAGTGTGTTGAGCACCTCGAGCCTTGACAACTACAATAACACACCAGTCAGTATTCTTCATAGATCCTGGTAAAAACAAGACAAACAAGATGGAAACGTGTATTAGCTTCAAACATGCTGCTACGATATGGGAAAAGTCCCAGTAAACCTCCTTATTGCGACCAAAAAACATTTAACGAACAATAAAAAATATCTTATAAAGGTAATCTTCTCTGGGTCGAAGTACGATATAGTCATCAAACTATACAGGCTCAAGTCAGTGTTTTAGGACAGACTCATTAATGAAGTGTGTTCTTTAAGTCGGCGGTGGACATCCCGAAACGTCATTACCTTATGCACCACTGCTCATGCAAAATGTGTCAGGAACTACAAAGAGGAAACAACAAACGCACTTAAAACAGTGTCAAATATATATGGAAGCTGTTGAATATAGCTCACTGCTGGATATCTGTCCAGAAAAGTGTGGGGAGTCCCTGGTATTTGGAAGAATGTTTTGCTGATGTTTAAGTTTGTTTAGAGCAGTAAAGTAATTTGCAACTTCTGGCTGTAGGACGGATCTGTATATCACTGGCTAATTGTAAGAATGATCATTTGTGGAAGCTGGAAAACGGTAACTAGATGTCTAACAGGGAGATTAAACCCCACCATTAGATGAGCTTCGACAGATAATGGTATTTTTTCTGTTTGTACATTGTTACACTGACCGAAAAAAAGAAAAGATGCCTTGTACCAGGTTACGGCAAAATATGCTAAATTGCACCTCTGGGAAGGTTGATGTTACAATCTAGAAAAAAATATCTAAATGTTGTTGGAATTGTATCATATGGCATTAATATCATCCGAATTTTACTTACATACTTAATTTAATGTCATTACAACCAAATAATGCTACCCTTAGATCAAGCACTGCTTAAACAAAATCAATTCAATTTATCAATTTATTCAACAAAATCGTCTTCTCAGGCATACACTTCATTACTTCATTACTCATGGACACAAACTTGCCTTTCCAGAAGACAATTTTTGTCAGGCACGCAAGTGTTTTAAATATAGAACATTTAATAATCTCTTGGCATTGTCTTCCACTGACTCATTGAAACAAAGAAAAGGCAGATCTTGCTAAAGAGCTCCTGCATTTTGGGATGCTGCATTCTCCTCTTGAGGTGCGTTTATCTGATCACAGAGCTTTTTCTTAGAGGAGGTGCCAAGGGGATATTCTTTAATTGAGAGGCCTCAGAACATTTTGCAACCCTGTGACCAGCTCAGTATACAACACATAAACTGTGGCTCGATCATAGACGTGGGGTGTCTCAGAGGTGAGCGACCCTCATAGTTGGGCAGCATAATTTTAAAACTCAGTGTTGAATCTAAGATAACACCTAAATAGGTGAGTTAATACAAAAATGATTTAGTTTACTATTCATACAAATATTGGGAAACCACACAACAGTGTTGTCTGTATTTAATGAGGCTGTTTTGATACACCCAGTCTTCAAACCTTTACAGTTAATTGGGTTGTCAGTTCCTTTGCCACATCGTTTTCACTTTTGCCATGAACAAACAACATTAACAACACAGCATTAGTAGGGTCCTTAGGGACGCTATGTGACATACATGTTCAAATGCAATAAATTCACATGTTAACTATTGTTATATTCTTGCCCCGAAGTTTTCTGCTCTTTCATCCCTTGTTAGCTATAGGTAGCTGCTGCTCTCAAAATGTCTACTTATAGATGCGCCTCTGAATGATACCATTGATCCACTCACTAACAGTATGTATGTGTTAGATTGTTGGCCTTGTTGCCGAGGAGATACCAAAATGGCACTTGTTGAACTTAAACACTCTGTATTTCACACACTCCTCTGTGTATTCTGAAACTATAGCCTTTTCTGCAATGCTAAAGCTTCCATTGTGTTTTGATAGAGTGATGAAAAGCTGTTTGTGCATCACTGAAAGGCCTTCAGACTAAAGAAAGCATTCACGGCATATAGCAGCAACAATTGCACTGCTGTAAATGTGAAATTAATAATTGACCTGCTGTGAACAAAACACAACTCGAGGCAGAACACAGATTTAATTTATCTATGAAAAAAATTTAACGCTGCTCAGAAAAAGATATTTTTGAAGAACTGCAAGAGTGACAACTTGTTTAGCATAGGTCAGTGAAAACTTTACACACTGACTTGACATTGCACACATTGTATGTGTATTGTATTTTTTATTTTTTTTTTAAACTCTCAATAAAATTGAAAAAGATGAAAGAGAAAAGGCCCAGGGAAAACATAGCTAATAATGAATAAAAAACAATGAAAAGAGACATCCAATTAATTAAGACATCAGTTAAATTAAGGAACACCAAGTCCATGATAAATGTCCCATTTTGTCCAGATTCTGTCAAATTTGTCCATTTTCAGATTAAGTCCAAATGTGACTCTTTCCATTTTCCTTATGTCAATGATATGTCGGTTCAGACCTTGATCAACGCCTCAGTTTGTGTCATTCTTGTTTTTGTGATGGCCTTTTTCTCTGCTGCCAGGAGTATATTCCAAAGGTACCATTGATTGTGTCCATGACCGGAATTTTGAGGCCCAATTACATAATTCTGAAATCAAGTGAGGTCAAAATCCGTTTGTACCACTTTATTGATCTCAGTCCAGTGCAACAGTTTCTCCAACAGTTTAATTCCAATTTTAAAAATCCGGACCTAATCAATCTTAATACAGCATTGTTCATGTATAAAGTTAGAAAACAGCTTAGGAAAACAAAAACTTACAAATATTGTGTTTGTTTGAAATCAAACAAATATGATCTCAGAGGAAAGTATAGGTTTAAAAAACAATTGGTTAGAACGACTCCCTGGAGTCATGCCACTGTCCCCAAGAAGCCCCGGATCACTGGACTTAATGACTACAGGCCAGTGGCACTGATGTCTGTAGTCATGAAGTCATTTGAACGCCTGGTCTTGCCCATCTCAAGTCCTTCACCTCCTCCCTGCTGGATCCCCTGCAGTTTACCTACAAAGCCTGTAGACGTCTGTAGACGACGTCATCAACCTGGCACTCCACTTCATCCTGGAGCACCTATGCCAGGATCCTGTTTGTGGACTTCAGCTCTGCGTTCAACACCTTCCTCCCTGCTCTGCTCCAGGACAAGCTCCCCCAGCTCAACGTGCCCGACTCCGCCAGGTGGATCACTGACTTCCTGACGGATCGGAGGCAGTAGGTGCGGCTGGAGAAGAATGTCTCAGACACTCGGACTATCAGCACCAGAGCTCCACAGGGCTGTGGACTTTCCCCTCTGCTCTTCTCCATGTACACAAACTGCTGCACCTCCAGCCACGACTCCGTAGAACTGATCAGGTTTGCGGACGACACCACCCTCATCGAGCTTAACCCGGACGGGGATGAGTCTGTCTACAGGAGGGAGGTGGACAGGCTGGTGTCCTGGTGCAGCGGTAACAACCTGGAGTTCAATCCTCACCTCCTCCATCATGTGTGGTACGCTGGAGCCACAGCCAGGGACAAACAGAGACTACAGCGCATTGTGCGTTCTGCTGAGAAGGTGCTCGGCTGCAGACCTCCATCTCTGCAGGACCTGTAGGTCTCCAGGGCTCTGGGACAAGCAGGTCGGATCACAGCTGACCCTTTTCACCCTGGACATGGACTACTTTAACAACTCCCCTCAGGCAGGAATCTACAGTCCATCCGGACCAGAACCTCCCGCCACAAGAATAGTTTCTTCCCCTCTGGCGTTCATGAACACTTCTTAAACACCTGTCACTTTAACTAATTTAACCAATCACTCACTGCACTGTTTACTTTTTACACAACATCTGTAAATTTTACTGCAAAAACTGTGTACACTGTAAGCGTATTTTTGTTTGTCCTATAGATTTAAATAGTTTCTTTTGATTTCATATATGTTGTTTCATCATTGTTCATTGTTTTAGGTTGCACTGAATCACCAAAGCAAGTTCCTATGTTTGTGAATTATGGCAATAAACCGTTTTCTGATTCTGATGAATAGTTTTTCTGTTCAAGGGGTCAACTTGCTGAATGGTCTAACAGATGAACTTAAAAGGAGTAATTCTATTTTCCATTTTTAAAAAACTGTTCAAGACAATCATGTATCAAGAATATAAGAAGGAAATTTAATAATGTATTTGTGAAATCTGTAAATATATGTATAGGTATCTGGGTAGATGTAACGCTGTAAACAGGGTAGCCTTTATAACCTGTGGCTTCAGCCTACACCTTTTTTCGGTTGATTTTGTTTAATGCAAAGAAATGTGTACATTTGTTTTACCCAACCGAAATAAACTCATATCATATCATATAAATTACAATTACCTTATGAATAATGGGCATTTGGACATGGTGTTGTGAAGACGGTGTGGCTCTCCACTGAGAAGTACATATATTTTCCCATTCTTTGTCAGTTAAAATAAATGTATCCTCTCCTTCCCATTTATTTTTAATGTAATTAGTAGTGTGGCTGCCTAAATTGTTAATACACTTGTATAATTTTTATATTGTTCCCCGTGAAAGCTCTGATTTATAAGCTTTAATAAATATTTCAATCAAAGGGTTATCAAGGTCATTGCTTTGTAAAATTTCTTGGTTATAATAACTCCTCATTTGTAAATACCTATAAATGTCCTGTTTCTCCAAGTCAAAGTATTCTTTCAACACATCAAAGCTTTTACTATCTGGTAGAAAGCCTTTATACTTTTGATCATAAGACAGTTTAAGATTTTTTACAACATGGTTGCCTCATCAAAACTATTAAAGTTGTGAATGGCTTAATTCAAACGTGTTTCATTTATCCATTTTATGAGGTTGTCTTGCTCTGAGCCTATGAAATCCCTGTTTCAAATCCAGAGGTCTTCGGTGCAGTTTTTAAGTTTAAATTTAAAAAATGGGCCGTTTTTTCAAAGCTAAGTATAATAGCAATATAATGCTTTGGTAAAGGGTAAACTTTTGGCACAACTTCAAGTATTTTCATAAGAGAACATGCATGTACCCTTAAATGTAAACTCTATACTTATGTCAATCAATGTCGAGAAGAACTATTAAATGTTCAGTTAGTAATTTTGTGTGTAAGGTAAAATTATCTAAAAGGAAGAATTACTCTATTAATTGTTATAACTTTCTGTTTTTACTGAATGCCGTAATTAGCCTAGTTTTGTCTTTTATAGCAGATCACCTGTCACTTAAGTTCATATTAATGATACTTTGGAGGATATGCCGACCTATTTATTGTGTCACTCATCTGGAAGTTCCCAAATAGAAAATCCATTTTAATACAGTATGTGAGCGCCTCTATCTGGAATTGATTGATCCAACGTTAAAGTTGATCAAGCAGAGCATAAATACACATTTATATACGGAAATATATGCATGTGGAGAATTTGCATTAGGACACTAACAAATATTGCATATTTGATTCTACCTTTTTGTAGGCCCTCTAAGCTTGGCCATGCACGTTTAAAGGTGCTGATGATGTAAAAGTATTAATGGTGTATTTCATTTTTGCTGTGCAAAACATCTACACAACATGGATTTCAAAACAAAAGGATGTCCAGTGTAGATTTTTCTTTCAAATTGTCAGTTACCGAAGAAGAACTTTTCACTATTTTGTGATAATATTTTGTGCCAAAGCCGAGGTAGAGGTTATACATAAAGCATTGAATTGTTTGCTGTTTTGAAAGTGGTTTATTTCTGGCCATACTATGTTTTCTAATGCAGGAAGATCATTCAAATATATCTGCAAACAGCTGCATGCATCTAATTAGCAAATCCTTGAAAACATTCCCTGACAGAAGTGAATTATATTAGCTGGGTGGAAAGAGCCAGGTCTTAGTCTGCCTGCCCTCTGACGCTGCCTCATTACCTTGACTGGCTTTTGTTTTGCTAATGGCGTAAGACAGCCAAATTCCACCGAAAAGGTTAATCTGTTTACAGAGAGAAACGTAGTAGAGCTGTAAGAATGGCGTTGATGCTGGAGGTAATTTTCTATTGTGTCTATGCATTAATACTTTGGATACAAAGCTGAATACAGAATAATATATATAAGACAAAATGACTGAAATGTGTAGATAAAATATTGAAAATACTCAGCAGAGACATCTTGCTTGTTTTCTTCACTCTTTATCATAGAGTGTTACAAACTACACTTTGTATATCCATTAAGAAGCTGATGAAAAGAGTGCCACAGAAGTTGTTAGCATCAGAGACAACATAGGGTGTTTCTATTGCATTAATGGTTATAAGCTGAAATAGTAGTGTATTACAGGGTAACGTTTGACATATAGAACATGTAACAACCTGGAAAATGACATTTGACAGCGTTCAGTAGATTGGACTATACAGTGTGGTGTTGCCATGCGGCTTATCTGAAAGCTGACAGATAAAGAATATCACTCCAGCTACCATAATTGGAATAAGAGAACCTTTATTCGTCCCTCAATGGGGAAATACCAATTATATGTGGATTTAGCTCAAACAATAAAGGGCTATGTCTGTGTTGATTTGCTGGAGTTGTCCGCAAATAAAGTAAAAATTTTGGTCAGTAGGGGAAAATAAATGAATTATTTTGGCAAGAATGTGATCCAGTAAAAGCAAATGTTTGGGTAGATCGAGCTTTACCCCTGAACTAGAATAACAGTTTAAAGTACGTTCTGGGCATTATAAATTATATTCATAATTCTGTTACTTCTCTGAATCATATGGGTGTCTTGAAGTGCAACAAAAGCTATTCGGATGGTTCCATCTGCATCTAGTGTCATATTGTTGTTGTTTTTTTTGTTCTGCGGGAGGTCTTGTGATATGTGGTGGGCTATTGGTTTGACTCCTAAGCTCTGAATGTGGTGTGGGAATGTCAATGCTTCAGCTGCCCGCTGCTGCCTTCCCGGGGGGTTGATAGAAATTCAGGCCTACTTCAGAAGACATTTTACTGCAGTCATTGTGACGGCTTCTACTAGCCCCATTCATTAGCAGGACAACCACTAATTAGTGTATTGGTTGAAGAGGCGGCTCTATCCACTGGGGCTAGGTGTATACATAGGCAGGTTTTAGCTAATGAGAATAATGACACAGATATCTCGTTTTGGTAGAGTCTTTTTCAGTGCATTGTCATCTGTGCCATTACCTTAGTGGGATAATGGTCCATAATCGTTCTGTAATAGAGATTCAAAGAGTCGTTTTGCAGACTGTAAAGCAATAAAAAATAGCCAGCCTATGTGGTTTTACGTCAGCTCTAACAGCCCGCTAAAAATGCCATATGCAGGAACATAATAAGCACTGAGATTTCGCCTTGCGCTGAAGCCGCCACAGGTGGAAAAGTGGCAACAATCATTTAAATATTTTATCGCTATAAAAAATAAACACATGTAATGTGTCATATTAAAAGTACAATAACATTATTGTCTAACATGAAAGGTGACATATTATGCTAGATCCACTTTTGAGAGCTTTAAACCATGTTATAATTGTTATCTATTTTAATTTACTCAATCAAAGTTGCATTTAGCGTGATCTAAGCATGTTTGAATAATTTTCCCCTGCAACCAAGACGTCATTGTGCAGAAAATCCCTGTTTTCACAACCACCGGTACACACACACTGCTCTGTACGTTTTTTTTGGGTTTTTTTATGATATAAGTCTTATCTAATTTTTTTTTCCTCCCCCTGTATTAGACATGATAGCATAGCCTGAAATAGGCATGAAGGACATGCAGCAAATTATTGGCGCTGGATTCAAACTCACGACGCCACGGCCTGCTCAAATCCACCGAGTAACACGATTTGGTTTTTCCTCAATTTGTTATACACTTAAGATTCAGCAGCATCGCGATTGCCAGCCATTTTTGCTCACTAGCGGGACTTGCAGCATGGCTGACAGCATTGTCTGGCTGCACAGCACTTTGTTGTGGTGACGCTTGCGGCGACGTACTGTAAAGGGGAAGGCAAAAACCTGGAAGTCAAGAAACTCGGTTCTTTTATTAAGTTGTTTTAGGTCAGTATTGCATTTTAAAATGTTCAAAATATGTAACAATTATCCACGTTTGTCAGAGATTATATTGAAGACAAATATGTCTTCTTGAATTTAGCTGGTGAAGACCTGAGCCATTACTCACTTCCTCTTTGTCTTCTAATTAAACTACACTCTAGCATAGTGCTTACATGTCAGTGGGCAGCCCCATCGGTCACTTAGTGAAATGCATTTGTTCTAACATTGATTTCTTTATCCTCATTTTGCATATTGCATGCCGTGCCAAAGTAGTTTGCTGTGTTGCATTTTGTATTATCAAACTGACACAGTTATCACATAGACAATCTGCTTCCTTGTATCATTCTCACATTAATTGTGCTATTTTGAGCCTTTTGACGGACTGTGAGAGAACTAGCCACATCTGTTAGCCACTGTGCAGCTTAACAAGACCTAATCATGTGTCTTGGAAATGTCATAAAGCAGCAGCCGGCACACCCCCTTCCGACTATAGCCGGGGACAAATAGGCTCCTGTATTCCATTTGTTATTGGAGGGTTTCATTGCTGTTCTGCACAATCTAAATCACTGTGGGACAGATAGGGTTAGGGTTAGTATGCACCGATGATGCATGTCAAACTGGCATCATTTTTACACGAACACAAATTGAAAATCTAGTTGTTTATTTAAGATGTGCACTGTTTACTTTTTTGGCTTAACAACATTTTCACACATTTAACACATTTTTAAAAACATTTAAAGTGTGTTCACTTCATGAAACAAAATGTGAAAAGAACTAAATCAATCCAGACACAATGCAGTCACTTTTGGGTGGCACAGGAGTCAAAACAACTTGTTTTGTTAACAACTGTTAATTCTCACACACTGCTTTTAGCTTTAACAAACAAATGATCACTGCACACATCCTCTGACCACATCTGGTTTCACTATAGCTTCAAGTGTCTTCTGCTCCCGTTATTAGAACTCTACTGAACATTCTGATCTCCCCATTATGGAGTGGCACACATGCATGAACACACTTGTATGAGTAGTTAAGTAGGTACTTCAATGTCATTGGGTGTAACTGATGGGTTCGATGATTGTGCTGTGTCTTTAGTGTGCTATTGCTCACCTTGTCCCGGCGGCTGTGATCCCACCTCTCCCTCCTCCACCACCTCCTCCTCCTCCTCTCCAGATCTGTGTGCCGCGCTGTCCTTCATGTAAATCCACCTCCTTCATAGCAACACTCGGCATGTCATCCCTCTGTGTGTGTGTGTGGTGCCACGCAGGTGTACCGCAGGCAAGCGTCGAGCAGGCTGGTGGAGCTGGAGCGGGCTGCCGAGGGGAGCGTGGCTTCTCACCGGAGGGAGATCCTTCACCTGCAGAGGCTGCTGGGAGAAAGACAAGAGGCAGAGGAGAGGCTGCTGCAGTCCAAGCGGTAGGAGGGGAAAACTGGGAGGGGGGTGACAGGCAGGAAGGCAAGAGGCAGACATAAGACCAGTGAGGAGAGCGGCAGAAGTGTGAATGAGAGCGCCACAGACAGACTGCACTGTGTGGGTTGTCAAATTCAGAGGAGGTGGGGGAAATACAGACACTTTACAGTACAATAACTGAGGACAAAATGGAGACATCTACCACAACAGTTCTGTCTCTGCCCTCATAGCTGTTATCTATATTATATTGAGGATGAGTAGTGAATTAGCCTTGTCACACTTCTATAGCTACAAAAATTTATTCGGTTCATAGCTATGTAACTTGTCATCTGGAGGGTCCGCCACCTGTTCCAGTCTCCGGTCCACAATATGGCAATAAACTTATTTATTTGCATGTGTTTACTTACAGGTGTTATTTTCTTTTTTCAAATTTTAAACATAACAAACACAAGAAAACCAAAACAGAGCAAGAACAGATAAAGAGCAGGAGACAAAAATGAAACCTATAGCAGTCAATAACTGTTCATTTTACTTCTTGATATTGGACTGTCGTAAAGAGCCCCGATATTTATTATTATGACATCATCTCTTTGAAATTTGCTCAGCTCTTTAAATCGATAATTTCCTTATTTTAGGTTTTAAGGATATGATGGCGTCCCTTCAACTCAGAGAGATCTGAGCTTTTTAAGGGCCCAGTTAAAAGTCGATACATGCAGAGGAGTCTTTTAAAGCTTTATATCACTCTGTGGTGAACCCGAGTATTTTTTAACATTTATTTCAATAAATGTTATTTCAGCACCTGATTTTTGTTTTGCTCTTCAGTTATGATGGGTAAATTGAGAGATCCCAGAATCCCAGAAATGATTGTATTTCCTCTTTTTTGTTTCCTGATATTTTGGTGAAAAGATATTTGTAGAAGGATTCAAACAATGACTGTATTTGGTCTTGTTTGGTCTTGTTTAAAATGACATTATTCTGCCTGTCTTATATAAAACTTCTTCTTGCTTCCTGTTGTTTTTTAAGCTTCCACACTAACAATTTAGATAATTTTGAACCACTTTCATAATATCTTTGTTTGGTGAAGAGCATTTTTAGATACTTTTTTTGAGGTCAGTTTTAATTTTCTGTAGCATTTGCGCTTTCTTGTTTTCAGCATGTTCAGCTTTCAGCAGATTTAATTTGTTCTATAAATCATTTCGTTTTTCCTGCTTTTGTCTCTTTTTGGCCAAGGCGACTGCAATGACTCTGCCCCTCAAAACTGCCTTAGCTGCACCCCGGAGAATGGGTAGAATCTACAGCGATAACTAGAGGCAGGGTCACTCAGATCTATTGTACCACCTCTGTGATTTTTGATTTCTTAATTGAAAATGAAAATTTAGTACATTCTAGTATAGCAATTATAGTATGTAGATTGGAAAAATGTGTATATTGGTGGGCACTAGGATTCATCACTATCCAAATATTGATGTGTTCGAATATGTTATGTGTTAATTAGCTACATTTATTATTTATAGATTTACCTTTACTTTGTGAGTTTTAAACATATAATGTTGGCTGAACCTGCAATTCATAGTTGCCGTCACAGACAAGGGTTCCTTCAAAGTGGTTTGCAATCAGATCCAAATGTTTTGTTACAGCTAATAGTTTGTTTATTTACTGAAAAATGTACTCATGTCAGCAAATTGATGAGCCAATTAATAATTATGGAGTGGACATTTGACATAAGTTTAATATTTAATTACACTTGTTTATTAACAACAACAAAATGGTCTGGGATATTGGCAAAAGTAGATTTCATGAAATAGAATATCTATATTTCACAATTGGACAAAAAAGAAACGTGAACTTAAAAAAAACGACACCTTAACGTGGAGGGGTTTGCGCACCCGAATGATCCCAGGAGCTATGTTGTCGGGGACGTCAAGCCTCTGGTAGGGTTTCCCAAGGCAAGAGCGGTTCAGAAGCCCTCTATGAACAGATGAAAATCAAGGCCAGTTATGTCGCCCGGATTGGTATTACCGGGGCCCCATCCTGGAGCCAGGTCTGGGGAGCGTCACACATAGCTCATGAGTGACGTGGGGCTGTTCTCCCGTGACTCCACCACCTGCAGGAGGATCCGTAAAGGGCTGGTGCAAAGAGATCTGGGCGGTAGTCCACAGCAGGGGCCTCGACGACCAGATCTCCAGACACAGAAACTGTGTGTGGGCTTGCTTATAGCCCCACAGCTCAGCCACCACGTGTTGGAGTTCACCCCAGTGAACGAGTGGGTCGCGCCTTTGTGTTGGGGACAGGTCTCTCACTGTTGTGTCGGCCTACGGGCCGAGCTGGCAGTGCAGGGTATCCGGCCTTCTTGGAGTCCCTGGGAGGGGTCCTGGATAGTGCACCAACTGGGACTATGTTGGTATACTGGAGGACTTCAACGCCCATGACAGTGACACCTGGAGAGGGGTCTGAACCTGAGCGGAGTTCAGTTATTTGACTTCTGTGCAAACCATGGATTGTCCATAACGAACATCATGTTCAAGCACAAGGGTGCCCATCAGTGCACGGGGCACCAGGACACCCTAGGCCGGAGATCATTGATCGACTTTGTTGTCGTGTCATCTGACCTCCGGCCACGTGTCTTAGACACTCGGGTGAAGCGAGGGGCAGAGCTGTCAACCGATCACCACCTGGCGGAGGAGGAAGCCAGACAGACTTGGCAGGCCCAAGCTCATTGTGAGGGTTTGTTGGGAACGTCTTGCAGAGCCCTCTGTCAGCAGGGTCTTCAACTTACACCTCCGGGAGAGCTTTTCCCAGATCCTGATTTTCCCTGAACCCGGTGGTGGACACTAGAAGTAAGGGATGCCGTCAGGCTGAAGAAGGAAGCCTCTTTGGCTTGTTGGACTCCGGAGGGAGGAGTTTGGGGAGGCCATGGAGGAGGATTATTGGTCGGCCCCAAAGAAATATCTGGCAGGCCATCCAGCGTCTCAGGAGCAGTGCTTCACCAACACTGTTTATGATGCAGGTGGAGACCAGCTGACCTCAACTGGGGATCTCGTCGGACAGTGGAAGGAATGCTTTGAGGACCTCCTTAATCCCACTGTCACGTTTTCCAAAGAGGAAGCAGAGACTGAGGACTCGTCTATTACCCAAGCTGAAGTCACTGAGGTTGTTGGCAAACTCCTCTGTGGCAGGGCTCCGGGGGTGGATGAGATGTGGATGAGATCCGCCCTGAGTACCTTAAGTCTCTGGATGTTATAGGACTGTCTTGGCTGAAACGTCTCTTCAACATCGCGTGGCCGTCGGGGACAGTGCCTCTGGACTAGCAGAGGTGGTCCCTCTGTTCAAGAAGGGGGACCGGAGGATGTGTTCCAACTACAGAGGGATCACACTCCTCAGCCTCCTCGGTAAGGTCAATTTCAGGGTACTGGAGAGGAGAATCCGACCGATAGTCGAACCTCTGATTCAGGAAGAGTCAAGTGTTTTTTGTCGCGGTCGTGGAACACTGTACCAGCCCTATATTCTCCATTGGATGCTCGCGGGTTCATGGGAGTTTGCCCAACCAGTCTACATGTGCTTTGTGGCTCTGGAGAAGGGGATACTCCGGGACTACGGGGTCCGGGGCCCTTTGCTCAGTTCTGTCTGGTCCCTGTAGGACCAGAGCGGGAGCTGTGTTTCGCATTGCTGGCAGTAAGTCAGACCTGTTCCCAGTGCGTGTTGGACTGCCAAATTTACATACAAGCAACAGTTGCGTTATTGTCCTTTTAGAGAGAAGAGTGCATGCTGTGTGTGAGGCTCACTTTCTGTCCTGTTCTCAAGTTGATGAAATGAGCTTTGCAGCAAAAACTGGACAGATGTATGTGCATTTTTGAGCACATCTACATTTTGAAGCTCTAAAAGGCACCGCTCAGCAAAATTCACCCGGGGCTGGTTTGGGAGCCAGGGAGCGATGTGCACAGTCAAGCATTATTTTCCCGGCTTTTGTTGACAATTTTAGCTATTTGGGGATGCAAGCCTCCATAAATTTGACCAATTTGCAATTTGCAATTATTATTCTCCAGATCAGGTGACATGACCCGTCAGGACACGAACGTGGCTTGTTAGCTCTGCCATGTTAGCCCACAGGGTAGAAACCTTGTCTTTTTTTTTTAATCAAATAAAAACACAGATAAAAACATGTGGGTGTGTGTGTATGTGTATGTATATATATATATATATATATATATATATATACATACATACACACACACACACACACACACACACACACACATACACATCTACTGTATATATACACAGAAGCCGTGTCTTTCAAGTCAGAGATGCTGTGGCTCGGTTATGCAGTTTGTTAGTCTTGGAAGTTAGAGCGTAGAGGAAGTTAAGCCTGTTGTCTTAGCCGCAGCATCGCTAGCCTGGCTCTCAGTGACTGTTCTTATTCGATATACTCAGCAGCCCGACAAAGCCTGTCTAAGCTAGGCGGCCATCATCTGGGAGCTCCCACTTACAGGTGTTTTCATTGCAAAAAGTACCTTAAAGGAAATGTATGTGGCCTGCACTCGTACAATCACATCTGAACCTGTGTTGTCACTGCCTTAACCTGTAGATAGATACATACATGAGCCATGTCTCCTGCTCACTGAGCTGGAGAGGATGCACTTGCACTTGCACTGATTCATGATTGGTGCAGGTGGTGGACTTTAGGTAGTGCTCATTCAAATCAGAGAAAGGACGTAGAGGTTCTAACACACTGGATTTCAAATGAGAGACGCTGCTTCTTGTTTGGATAAACGGCTTGAGAACCAAACACCAAATTACAACATCCATAACTTGGTAATTATGTCCAATGTTTTGTAATCAAGAATTAATCAGCGTTACAATTGTTATCATTAAAAGCAATATTTGACTTGAACATGTTTATCATGTCATGTTAAAAATAGATAGTATTGCATACTGTGGTAATTTGTTCAGATCTGAAAAGTTACATAGAGCACCTTTAAGTATTTTTAAAAAAAATCTGTTTTATTAATTATAATGGGGTGCTTGCCGGTTTAGTGGTTTAATGTGTTGCACATCGCTTCCCAGTCCCAACCATTTCCCCAATATAGCTACCTTCTCTCTCCCCTTTTCACACTTCAGCTATCCTGTCCAGTAAAGCCTTTGGACCAAAAAATAGATACATCAATCAATAAAATAACAGGGCTTCACTATAAAAAAGTGAAACTGGGACACAATATTCTAGTCATTGTGAACTGTAATGGTGCAGGTTTAAAGGAGGCCCAGTGTGTTAGAGTCCTTTATTGTCTTTAAGGCATAGTGTCTCTTTAAAGACATTCTCAGGAGAAAGTGTAAACGAAACAGACTTCATCAGATAATTGTCTTTGAGCAACACAGTTCAGAACATTAAAACGTATCATAGAAAACCACACTGAAATATATCAGTATCAGATAATCATGCACGTTTTTCTCAAGGTTATGCTTAATTAAATAACTGAAAGATGGTGAGTTAAATGTATCCATCTAATTAATCAACGACTTTCACAGATTCTTGGATCCAAGTACAAAATCCTCGATCTACCAGGGTCATTTTAATCATTTCTCTCTAAAGAAACAACTAAATTGTAGCAGTCACAAAATTATATTGTAACAATACTCATGGTAATATGTTGATACAACAGCCCACAATATCAATACTGTATAACCAAATGTAGTATCATGATACATCGATATTTTAGCACACCACTATTCCTGAACTAACTCAACTGATGGTTCTGTGTCTGGAGGCACTCAAAGCTAGTGTTTACAAACGATCGTGACAGAAGGTTTACAAAAATACCTTAAATTGGAAGCTGTACTGTCACTAGATCAATTCAAGATAATGATAACAGGGCTTAACAGTTGCGTTGACAATAAACACACCTTTAAATGCCAGTATTGTCACACAATTTCTGTTATAACAGCTACATATCTATTAGTAAAACTAAATTGTTCTCGATGCTTATGACTTTTATATGTGGGCGCAAAAGTACCTCTTCATTTAGATCATATTTGGCAATTGTCCCTGAGGTGCCCTGTAATCACACTACAAAATCATTGACTGCTAAATAATATTCCGCTGATTGATAAAAAGATGAAAAGTGAGTCAAGGTTCAACAAAATATTTGAAAGAGATAAAAAATAAATTAAAAAAATGACACACACTGCTGTGTGTTGGTAAATCAGATAAAAGATCCAAATGTCCTTTTGTTTGTTATAAATGTTTTCTTTTTTAATTCTAAAAAATGAGATGCCAAACTAAAGGTACTCAAGAGCATCTTTAAAGGTGAATAACAATAGAAGTAATGCATAATAAAATATTGCTTCAGATCGAAGATGTCAACGTTGAGATTGTAGTGGTGGTTAGTTCCAAAGAGAGGAAGGGCGCTCACAATAATCCGTGCTGTTTCTCACTAAATTATATCTATTATATTCATTTTTATTTATTATATGAAATCATGCATTATTATATATATTAGCCCATTTAAAATTGTTTACTTTTTAGATTTAAGTATTTATTTTTCTTACATATTCCTACAGTTTTAGGAATACAAAGGCAAGAAATGACTCACTATTTGGACTATTATGGTGGACCACTAGTCTTCTGGATGACATGAAAAACTTAAAGTAGTCCTGTGCTAAAACACAAATAAAGCCTCCCCGATAGATATATTTTATAGCAAAGTTGTGGTCCTGTGGGTGTCTGCATGGGCAATGTTTTCCTGCTTCAGTCTGTCTCTGTGTGAAACACCATTCTAATCCTTTCATCATTAGCAGTTCACCCAAGTGCTTGGCAGTTGGTTGCAGCTAAACTTTTAATTCCAACATTGGGTGGAAGTCTGTCTCTGCATGAGCCCGGCTTCTTCTGATGTGTTGCTTTGTATTCTGCCACTGTTGCATAGATGTTGATAGGTTGTGATTACCGCTTGCCTGCTGAGTTCTATGTATTCCTCAGAGAAAGTTATACTGCCTTAGAGTTCCAGGAGCTTGCAGGGGAACTCAGCCTGACGTTACTTTTTCTTCTTACCCCGGCACATTATAGAAATAAACTGTAGCATACATATCATTGGGTTCTGCACGGCCTGTCCAAATAAACAAGTCACCACTTGGATTCAACTAAGCAAATACAGTAGGTCTGAGCCTCCTACTGGATAACTGCTGCATGGGTGATGGTCTTTCAGCTGCAACACTGTATTTAAACCCAACTGACGCAATGAGGGGCTTCTCATTTCTGAAACAACCATGTGGAAAGACAAATCCAAAAAGATTTCAGTCTGTTTGGGAAGTGTGAAATCACTGGCATCAAGCAGAGAAAACATCTGAGGAGAAGCAGAAGCTAATCTACTACAGATCTGAAAACAAGGAAGAGTGTTTGGGACGAGCTGGAGAAGGCTTTGTGCAGTGGTCACTCTTTTCCATCATCAATACAAGATCAACTGGTAAAAAATAATGCAACACTGGATGAAAATAAATCTTAATATTGCTACTGTAAGTGCATTTGGTGCGGAACAAGTGAGGGGAAAATGATCAAACTTGTTTTTAAATGTGGGTAGAGGTCATTATATTTTCTTGATTTCAGTGGTTCTGACCCTATGTGATAGAATAGTTTTATTCTCCAAACAAGCAGTTTACCAGAAATGGACAGGACTCTCTCCTGCAACTACACTTGCTCCCATAGATTATGTTTAAGCAATTCTCTTAATTGTAAGACGTTCTTCGCTTCGTCACACCTCTTGAACTATTAAATGCTTCTTTGCTGTCCTGTCCTTGTAGACAACTGAAATCTCCAGCACATAGTTGAAAATGTCAATTTAAATACTTAAATTGCACAATTGATTATAGAGCTTTTGTATGTTAAAATTAGCCAGAGGTTAACCCAGCTGCGGTATCTGTGATTGAATAGCTTGAGACAATAGACTCTGCAGTTCATGTGGGGCCCAAGTCTTTCTTGAGGGTGTAATTACTGTCTGATTGTCTAATGCTAGGTTTGTTGTTGTTCCTAAGCCAGACCAGCTCCACAAGCTAAGCCCCACGGCTCAGAATAACACTGAATAATAGTGTCTGTGCTGGCGGGAGAGTGGTGATGAGGGACTTGTACTGCGGCAGACAGACAGAGACAATCCTTTCACTATAATTGTAATGGAGATGTTACAGGGAAATGAGGCTGCTGGTGCTTGTCATCACAACACTGCCACTGTGTGCAAGTGGCCAACTCAGGCTAGCACTGTACATAACCCGAAACATGCCCAGGAGGACATATCCTCAAACTGCTCCTGACGGCTTTTTTCTTTTTTTGGGGTTCAAGGATGGGTCAAATGCAGAGGACAAATTTCCATTTGGAGACAATAAAGTATACCTTAACATCATTGTCTTTATTGTGCTACTAGACACTTAGGGTCTTATCTCACTTTTTGAAACATTTTAAATTACTCGTTTTATAGGATAATTACTATAATATAAAAATAAATCATGGTAATGTAATACAAAAGTTGGTGACACTGTGGGCTGGAGACTGTCTGTAAGATGATATACAGCCTAATTATGCAGACTCTAATTTGCTTGCATATTACATCTACTTGAGCCTTCACAGACCTTGCCCTTTAGAGTGTGTGAAGTGGCTACTGTGTGTCCTTGCGCAGCTCTTTTTCTTTATTGTCAAACAAATCCTGTGTCACCTCCTGTGTTCCCCTGCTGTTTGCCCTGCTCTCCTGCCTCTGTCCGTTAAGTAGGGCCAACTATACTCACCATTATGTGCTTTTTACTGAAAGCAGCAAGTCCCCATTCGTCCTTGGTTTTACTTTGCCTCAACCACAGAGTTTATTGTAAAGACTGATGTTGACAGCTGATAAAGAAGTGCAGGATATCGCTGCTTATCCATTAGGCAGGCGCACTTCATAACCGTAGCAACTGCTGTGATTGAATGCACTAGAGCTAAATTATGTGGACTACTTATGAATGTTTAGGTAAATACAAAACTAAAGGAACATGAACAAAAGGCACAACTTGTGGGATCAAGATTCAAGCTCCCATTAAATCATAAATCAAGTCATTAAAACCTACTTTTTGATTTATTAAAATGTTGATTTTCATCATAACAACAACAACAACAACAACAACATTTTATCAACTCAATGTAAATCTATCCTTGATTCAATATCTCCATATCTCCTTTATATCTTTCTTGACCATTATTTAAGCAGGACACTCCCACTGAGATTTCAAATCTCTTTTACAGGGAAGTCCTGACCCAAGAAGAGATGTTTAACATGTTATTTTGTATTTATTCATTAGGTGGAGGCTAATGGTGGAGGCCCTAAAACTATACCTAAACTATAGGTTCTAATTGTCACTGCAAAACCAATCAATGTTGTGTTTATCTTATATTGATATCATCTTTGTTATATCTTAATATTGACTTAATTCCACTCTCATTTTTGTCTTCAGGGATGTTGAGGAGGAATTGGAGGTGGTGTGGCAGGCAGCCACCAGAGACAACCAGCAAATAAAGGAGCTCCTTGCCAGCACAGGGCTCAGCCTTGGAAATAAATGGGCTTCTGGGGCCACAGATGGGACTATTACATCCAGTCAGCGGCAACTGACATGAGCTTCGCCGAGCCCTGTATCTCCACTCAAACATGGGTTTCAGACCTCACTGTAGCTGATGCATTTTTACTATGCTTGTGAACTTTGACCAAGATATTGTCATGCATCTATCTTGTTTACATCATGTATCATGTTTATCATATGAGACACAATAATCTGTAACTGTGTTCTTCCTCATTATCTGTAAACTATTACAAATAATCTTAAAGCTGAGATCACATCTGACGCAAATAACAGCTATTCTCAGAACTCAGAATAAAGACATTCATCACAAGCTGCACTGTTTCGTCCGTTTTCCCTGGATGCACCTTGAGAACGATCCTCACCGCGTGGGCGTGGCCTCTCATAGACTAAACTTCGACATGTTTTATATATGAATCAGAAAGGGTTTTATTGCCATTGTCAGTGAACAAATTTCACAAGGAACTTGCTTCTTTTGTAAGGTGCAACGTAATACAATGGCTAATAATAATAATAATAAGATGTGTATTACTTGTATTAGTATTAAAATGTGTTGTGCTAATCTTTTAATGTCTTGGAGACTTTATTTACTGTAGCTGTGGTTAGAGCGCTTCCATTAGTATTATTATTAATAATAATAATAATAATAATAATAATAATAATAATAATAATAGCAGTAATAATAACATGCTGGATGCTCAATTATAAAATATGAAACATGTTACTTTAATTATGTATAATTTTCCATGTTGCATATTTAGTGCTCAACTAAAGAACTCTTTGTATTTTAAGCTTAGGGTTTAGTAACACTAGGCGCGTTGGTGAAAAACTAAAACTGCAATCCGATCCGTTTCGATTGAAAGTGAAGTTTCCAATTTAATCCTATTGGTCAGCACGAGGCTGCTGGGCGTTTTTCTACGCTCTCATTGGACACTTAACTGCATCGCTGCTGCTAAACACGAACGCGCCGAGTGTCATTGCTTTATTAGGATGGGCTTTGGTGCCATCTGCTGGACATGAGCAGCTCTGGTACTGTTGGGCAACAACTGTTTTTCTAACACACTTGATATAATGAAATGTATTTAAATGGCCGATACTATATGGAAGTAAACACAGTCGTCCCTGTATACAGTATACATTTAAACACTTTTGCAGTGTTTCAGTATTGTTTCTGTGTGATCTGTGACCTGCTTTTGTCACTGTTCTCTAAGCTTTTCAGATCTGTAAACAGCAGTTTGACTCCAGAGCTCATATTTCCTTCTCACACAAGTTAATACAAAATAACGCTGTCGAAAGAGATCCTGCCTCAAATAAAGTGGTTACATAAAGAAAAGATGAGAAAGACAGTTCGAAGTCAAAATTAGCTATTGAATACAACTGATCTATATTGACTTGTGGATATCTTCTTCTGCCTCTAGATTCCATTGTTAGTGTTGTGGAAAAATTGGTCAACATGCCAAACGGTGTGACTGCAGGACCGGCCAGCTTTTCTTCAAGTCAGGCAATTGGTGGTAAATGATCTCGCAACACTCAAAACACTGACAAGGAAATATCATGTGCACAGTGCACACAGAAAATAAATAAAAATAAAATAAATATATATATGTGTGTGTGTTGTACTATATGTATCTATCCATCTATATCTATCTATCTGTATGTATGTATGTATAAATAAACATACATATACAGATAGATATACAGATATACAGATAGATAGATAGACACACACATATATATATATATATTTATTTTTGGTGGGAAAGGGTCTCTGCTCTCTGCACTCCTGTTTTTTGCTGGCTTCTGCTGTCCACTGCTTCTCTTTTTTGTGTGTTGCTTTCACTTTGCTCTTTGCTGCTGTGGTACTGATACCAGAATATTCTAAAAGCCCTTATCCTGTTGTAATATTATGTAACTTATTCATAAAGGGCAGAATATTGCAAGTTAAAAAATAATTTCCAAAACCTTATCTATATCTAAAGGTCTTTTAAAGTCACTGTAACAATTGTTTAGAAATGACCTGATATAAAACTGTGATAAATTCTTCTGCTTTCATGTAGCAGGCCCTGAGTAAGACATTGCCCTCATAAACAATGTGTTCAAAAGGTAAAAAATTAACACTTGTTAATGTAGTGTAATATAGTGTTTATGGGCAGACAAAATATATAAATATATCTATGAAAATGATTGCAACTTCAGTAAATTTGTACATTGAGTATTATTATTGTTATGAATATTTATTATTTACTGTTACTGTCTCAAATAATGACTCAAGTTGTTAATACAAAACATTTATGTGAAATAGAGAGTAGACTGCTTGCTCTAAAATGCTGTGAAGGGAAAGTACCTTGTAAAAGTTACAAATGTGTAGAAGCATACTAAATAAAAAATATTATGGTTTGGAATCTTTTGAAAGGGTTATGGGGTTATGTGGTTGGTTGTGGTGTGCTTTGTGCTAGGTTGAGCTCTGACCACACCAACCTTTGATCTCTCGTGACTCGCGCTGCGGCCGAAACACCTGAAACACTTGAAACACTTGATCGAGTGAGAGATACAGTCAGAACGCTTCAGGTTCAGGCTCTTCACAGTTACTGCTTTTGAATATTACACAGAATGTAAGTAATGTTTGTGCGCGTTAACATTTCTATCTTCTCTTTACCAGTGTTTACACGCTCGTTACAGTATCGATTATGTTATTATGATGGCATTACTTCCTCCATTTGGCATCTTTATGTACAGTATAAATCTTCTGTGATTGATCAGAGTCAGGACAAAACAGATCCTTTCTAACACTGCAGATTGTAGAGAAATATTTTCAACATTTCATAATTAGCATAGTTTTAAAGTTATATCTATGAGAACTTGGCACACTGGAGCTATTTATTTGGAAGTGTTTCGAAGTGTAAATGTCAATTGTTAAGTTGAAAATGTTAAATGTGCAGTTGACATTTTAGGCTGACTGAGTTGACTAACCAACCAGCTGGGGGAAAAAATGTAATGTCCCAGGTTTTGTAACAATTTTCTTAACAAAAATGTAAAATGTTACCAGCACAGCACAGCCCACTACATACCTCCCTTATCTCCCAGTACCTTTTAATCTTTTCGACATCACAACAATAACAAGCTCGTGTTAGGGTCATTTTTCAATTTAGCTTTTCTGTCATTTTCTTGTTGTTTTGGGGAAACGATTCACTAATGTGATTAATACAGGATTATGCCTCTTGAATGAGGAAAACTTCCTGCGAGAACCTGGCTGGATTAAGACCATGACTGATCTCATTTTTCTTCCCAAAACATTTTTTTTTTCATTTATACAACATACAGTTACATAATTTGCCTGAGAGCAAAGATGCTTGTAGATTATAGCTTTGGAAGTAGTTGACCTTTATCACTTTACACAGAAGACTCTGCACAGTGCCTTTATAGACGACAGTAAAGCATTCGAGAAGCTATGTGGCAGACACCGATTTAAAGGGATCAATGGCAAATGTTTTTGGATTAATTAGGAATATGTACAACTATATTTAATCATGTCAAGATCTAAGGCCTTAGTGAGTCTCACAGGGGTTAGACAGGCAGAAATCTGTTATTATTTGCCCTGTTTGTGAACGATCTATAGATCTGTTAGAAAAGCGGTGTCGACCTGTACTAATTACTACGATAACATGATGCATACATGAAACGTATATTGTTATTGTGTGCAGATGACACCATCGTGTCTCCAAGTAAAAGGGTGGTACAGAATGCACATGTGCGATTACTCCAGGAAATGAAAAATGAACAGTGGCAAAATATTTCAGCACAGAAAAGTGAACAATAGAAAATGGGGAAATCTTATATAAATATTTAGATGTTCTTTTTCATTACAAAAGCTTTTGAGCTTCGTGCACAAACTCGGGCTATGTTTGCTGCTCTCGCAAGAATCAGGTAAGTTGATTTACTAATAAATGCTTTCTTGGATCTGTTTGAGAAGTTAGTTTCCACAATAATGCTGTATGCATGGGAGGCATGGGATTTTAAAAGAATACAATTATTAGGAAAAACGTCCTAAAGTATTCTGTAAGTAAAGATGTCCACATGCAATAACATAGAAAAGACTGATTTGTTAATTTGTTAGCTCTGTTAATGAGCTGTTTAATACAAGGGTATATGTGTCTCCAGTGTTACTGCGGTCTCTCTTTAGGAAGTCAGGAAGAGAGACCTTCACTGAAGCTCACGAAAAAGCTGAAGGACCAGTTTACAAGTGGCATGCGGAATTTGGTCGATAGCAGGCGAGTTCTTGCCAATGCTCAATCTCGTACAAACTAGTAAACTAAGCAGGACAGGGCCTGGTTAGTACTTGGATGGGAAAACACTGGAACACCAGGTGCCACGGGGCGCTAGAGGAAATATCGTTGGGTCCTTCGGCACTCTTCACTCACATTGCAGAGTAAAGTGGAAAAGCACTATATAAATACACTGTAATAATAATAATAATAATAATAATAATAATAATAATAATAATAATAATAATAATGATAATAATAATAATGTGTATAGATGCAAAACTGTCCTTTTGGATTGCATCCTGTGACATCGAGATGGAATTTAAATGGTCTTTATTTTGCATAGCTTTGTTCTGTTTCTTCCCTTTCTGTAAACACAATATTTGTTTTGTCCTGTCTCTCCAGATTATCAAAGTTATTAATTTTTGTCACTGTCATTTGTCGTTTGAAAGGACAACACAATGAGGAAAAAATATTCAGTCGAACCGAGTGGATTAGAAGGAATGTCTTGGGTAAGCAAACAATTAAGAACTCGTTTCTTTTGGTGCTCTCTAACCCTTACAACTCGATCTGATTATTTAAGGGCCATGTTACATTGCGTGTTCAACCTTCAGTAACATTGGGTTCTATTTTGTTCATTCACTCATGTTTGCTGAGGCAGAGCTCCTAACTGATTTGAATAATTTCCGTCCAGCTTCAAAACTATCCTGTCAAGCAAAACACTTGGAGAAATAATTCATTAAAATGAATGGAACAACCTAAGTATGCAGGATTTTTGTGAATGAATGAAACGAAAGTTGGGGCAGTGCAGAGTTACAAGGGGAAAGTTTAGAAAGGACTTACACATTTCAGTTTTCACTCAAGCATAATTGGGGACCTTTTATTGTGTACATTCTTAAAAACCCTACATCTCCAACGGGACTTTTATTTTAATTCATCTGTTGTTTGATGTCTGTTTGTAATTGTATTGTTTATATCTCTATCCGGTCTTGTTTTGTGTCTGTTTTGTGTTTTAAACTTTTTTTTAATTGAAAAAGAAAATGATAATAAATAAATAAAAAGAAAAACATACATCTCCTTTATTTGCATTGATTCTTGTTTGCATTCTTCCCCAAGTCACACAATGGAGACCTGTGGACTGTAAATCCTACAGAAGACCCTGGGATGGACTACAGCGCTCCAACTCGACCCACTGGATTTAGAAAATATCATCAAAGCCTCCAGAACCTCAAACCCATCCGCTTTTCTTCACCTGAGTCAGTATCTTCTTTTTATTTGGGTACTTGACATAGTTTTGCAATTCATAGAACATTTTGAAATATGTAAAGTTTAAACCATTTATTTATCAAATGAAATATATTAGTTTTCCTCTGTAATTCGATTAAATAAATTACATTTAAAATAGTTTTAGAGAGTAATATATTATAATTTGACAAAACACACACAAATATCTTTATACTGTATATATTAATTTTATTTAGTAATTTTGAATAATTTATTTCACACAAGGTCAAATCCACAGGACAATGCCAGCTTTCTATCCTTTGCAACATTTTCCTGGATGACCCCTATTTTGTGGTCTGCGTTCCGGAAAAAACTGGATTTTAATTCACTTAATCTGTCTCCCTATGATGCATCTGATGTCAACACAGACAGGTCAGAAAAGGAATGATATGTTATATGTTGAACTAATTCTCAAGAAGACTTTATTTAGTTGTGATTTGTGTACTTTTTTATCTCTTTGTTTCAGATTTAACAGATTATGGGAAGAGGAAGTGGCCAGAGTGGGACAAGACAAAGCATCTTTAAGTCGAGTGGTGATGAGGTTTCAGAGAACCAGACTCATCATGTCTTCTGTTGTTGGAACCATCGCAATGATGGCTGCATTTCTAGGTCCAGTAAGTCACCACACCTGAGATTTGTCACAGGTTGAGAACAATTTGTTGTTTGCGGACTGAAATTCAAGTAATCATAAACCAAATAATCAGTCATGTGTTTTAACTTAACATTCTCTCCCTGTGAATGCACAGTATCATAGGTGTCAACAATATTTAATGAATGACGTTAGTGATGTTTCTTTTGTCGTGACATGCTTCTGCTGACAGATGAACTTAAAATGGGAGATAATAAGGCTAGGCATGTTCTGAAAAAACCCATGTCAAGTATTCAGTATAACATTAAACTACTGATATTGGATGGCCCTATTGATAGAAAGACCATTTAAAGGAAATAAAATGGGGACATCCTCCTGATTATCAGGACTGATTTATCCTGAATTGACACCAATTGTATTTAATTTCTCCATAGGCTATTGTAGTTGATCAGATCCTGCAATATATTAATGATCCAAAGTCTCACACACTGACCACTGGAATAGGTCTGGCCTTGGGATTGCTCACATCTGAATTCTGCAAAGTTTTCTTCATATCTCTGTTCTGGGCCATCAACTCTGCGCTCAGCTGTCAGGCTGAAAGGGCCTTTTCAGCACTAGCTTTCCAGAAGATCCTCTCCCTTAGAGTCAACACTGGCCTTACGATGGGCGAGGTAAACATCTAAACACTATATAACTGTATAATAGCCTTTATTTATTCAATGTGTTCTCTTTCTTCAGTTGATAAATGTTTTGACCAGTGATGGACACAGGATCTTTGAAGCTGTCATATTTGGAGGCTTTTTATTGATCTCACCAGTGCTTTTTATTGCATGCCTTGTGTATGCCTGTTATGTGCTGGGTCCTACTGCACTTGCTGGTGTAGTCACCTACATACTCCTCATACCTTTACAGGTGGGTAAAACATATCAAAATATATATCATCTATTTAAAATTATTATTATTGCTATTTTTCTTGGCAGATATTAATTGGCAAAATGATTGAAAAATTCAGATTACCTACCATAATGTCAACCCACTGTCGAGTTCGCAAAATGAATGAGATACTGAATAGTATCAAATTAATCAAGATGTACGCCTGGGAGGAAAGCTTTGAGAAAGAAGTTGCAAGTATGTTTGTCCTTAAATTGTATTATTACAACCCTATCTTCAAGAAGACATATTATTCTTCTCTCTGGTATTTAGTGATAATCCATCACGCACATTATTATAATTTAAGATGTATTTATTTTTCATAGTGAAAATCCACATTGACCTAAAACAACTTAAAAATGGAAACGGGTCCATTAACTTCCAATTCAAAACGGCAAAATTGATTCTCTGAACTTCAATACATCAAAGTGAGTGCAGTAGTATCATGGGCTTATTGAGTTGTCACTACTTTGTTTAACGGCCGTTCCATGATACTGCAGCAAAAAAATCCTCGGCACTCCAGAAAGTGCAGATTTTTTATTATAGAGCACTAACTGAAAACGACCTGCTTTTAATATTATATTTTCATATATAAGAGATACCATGCCATTTTATTAATACCATTGAAGTCGGTGTAATCCCTTATTTGTCCAGGAGTGTTCCATGATGGAAAAAGATTCGGTTGGAGTCATCTGGAAACTGTTTGAAAAAAAAGAAAACATTGTCCAGATGACACAACCGGATCTTTTACTACAATGGAAAAATACTATTAAAGCCGTTCTGTTATAGATGCACTGGATAACTGATATTTGTGTTTTAGGTATCAGAAAGAAAGAAACGAGAAATATGAGAAACGCCAGTTATTTTGAGAATGCCAACGTCAGCCTCTCTACTCTTGGCCCCGTCATTGCCACTGTCATAACGTTTTTGGTGCACACTGCCTTTGGCTTACCACTGAATTCTGCGAATGTAAGTGACCACCATCTTTTCAAGACCTACTCTATAGGTTATAGTCTCACACACACACACACACACACACACACACACAGTAGGGCCAATAAGTATTGGGCAACTTAAAAATGTGCAAGTTCACCCATTTAAAATTATAAGAGAGGTTTGTAATTGTCATTGTAGGTACACATCAAGCGTGAGAGACAGGAAGTAAAAAATAAAAAAAATAAAAGAAATCCCATTGCATACTTTTTAAACAATTTATTTGTGAAAATGGGTGGCCAATAAGTTTTGAGCAGCCAGCAAAAGTTTACTTTGTAATGTCGCCTTTGTTGGCAATGACAGAGGTCAAACGGTTCCTGTAGTTCTTGACCAGGTCTACACACACCTTGGTTGGTATTTTGGCCCACTTCTTTGCACAGATTTTCTCTAGAGCTGTGATATTTGAGGGCTGTCGCTTGGCAACACAGAGTTTCAACTCCCTCCACAGGTTTTCGATTGGGTTGAGGTCTGGAGACTGGCAAGGCCACTCCAGAACCTTGATATGCTTTTTACGGAGCCACTCCTTGGTTTCCTGGCCGTGTGCTTTGGATCGTTATCATGCTGGAAGACCCTGCCACGTTTCATCTTCAATTCTCTGACCGAGGGAAGGAGGTTTTTACCCAAAATGTCACAATACATGGCCCCATTCAATCTTGCCATTGATATGGACCAGTCTTCCTGTCCCTTTTGCAGAAAAGCACCCCCAAAGCATGATGTTCCCACCCCTACCCCCCTTCTTCTCCAAACATGCCAAGTGGTGTTCAAACCAAAACAGTTCCATTTTGGTCTCATCTGATCACATTCTCCCAATCCTCCTCTGGATCATCCACATTGTCTTTAGCGAATTTCAGACAGCCTTTACGTGATTTTTGTGTTGTAGGGGAACCTTTCGGGCAATGCAGGATTTCACCTCATGACGACGTAGTGTGTTCACATATTGTCATCTTTGTGACGTGGTCCCAGCTGTCTTCAAATCATTGACCAGTTCCCGCCGTGTTGTTCTATACTGAATTCCTCACTGTTCTCAGGATCATTGCATATTTCATGGAGCCCCACTCCTACGGAGATTGTCAGTGATGTCATACTTCTTCCATTTTCTAATAATGTTTCCAACTATAGATCTTTTCTCACAAAGTTGTTTACCAATTGCAGTTTGACTCATTCCATCTTGTGCAGTTGTACAATTTTATCTCTGGTGTCTTTGGGAAGCTCTCTGGTCTTGGTCATGGTGAAGACTGGTAGTCTGACAGTTTGAAGGTGTGTGCAGGGGTCTCTTATGAATCGAATCAGTTCAAACAGGAACCATTCATACTGTGAACGAGTGGAGGCCGGAATAACTTTCTTAAAGAGCAAGTGACTGGTCTGTTGAGGGACAGAAGAGTTTGTTTCTAGCTGCCCAATACTTATTGGCCACCCATTTTCACAAATAAATATTTAAAAAAAAACATGGTATGTGATTTCCTGGATTTTTCTTTAATATTCTGTCTCTCACGCTTGATGTGTATATAATTATGAAAATTACAAACTTAAAAAAAATTTAAGTTGCCCAATACTTATTGGCCGTATATATATGTATGTGTATGTGTGTATATATATAGTATATATATATATATATATATGTATACATACCATACATACATCATCATATATATATAAAAATAAATACATAAATTCTCTTCTCACCCTCCGCGTCTCGCCCCTTTTTTCAAGCTCGGGTCCTCTACTAGAGGCCAGGGAGCTTGAGGGCACTTTTTGGACTGAGATGTCTAATGTACCTGTGGTCCTCGGCAGTGACCCCCAAACTGATCCCTGGAAAAACATCAGACATCTCAGTCCAGAAAAGTGCAGTATATGGCTATAAAAAATTGTCCTCTATGGGTGTCAGAAGCAAAGTGATTCTTTTCTGATTGTGAAAGTGTAATAGAGAACAATAATGTCAGTCTCTGTGCGTGTACACCCATAATGTCCCCTGAAAACTGGTATCACAGACCAAGCCACCCCCAGAGAGGACCTGACTCCTGACCTGGCTGAGAAACATCTGTAAACATAACAATGAGAATACTAAATACATTAACCTTGAAAATAAGATTTCCCAGACCCTCAAAGTGGCTTTACGAGTCCATGTATTATTTATTAATTTGTCATTCTTGGTTGTAGTAAACTACTTCTTCAGCCATAGCTGCTCTGGAGTACGCCACATACTAATACTAATGGTGGGTGATGAATGTTGTCCAGAGTCACAATTAAAGTCTGCATTGGTCAGGGATGAGATCAGACCACCAACTTTCAGGCGTTCTGGCTAACGCTCTAACCACTGTTTTCAGCAACAACTCACTAGTTTGTTACTAGGCTCCACTAAAGGTCCATAAGCTGTTGATCTGGTATTAATGTTATCATTTTAATTCATGTTCAATTATTTATCAAGGTTGTTCTTCAGAGACTGAGAAATACAAAGTGATTGAAGCGGCTGATTCTTTATCTTAAGTCCATCAATCCAATGGCTTTATAACCAAGTAGAACAGAACATATACTACTTTCAAAACTTGTAAAATGTCTTTTTTTCCCACCAGGCTTTTACAACTATTTCCATATTTAATGCTATGAGGTTCAGTCTTGCTGTAGCACCTATAGCTATTCGAGCTCTTGCTATTGCTGCTGTTTCTGTTGGACGCCTACAGGTAATCACTTCTCTCCTACGCTTAAAAAATTATATTACCACTTGTTATTAATTGTTTGAAATGTGTTCAGTTCTGTGGGGTCAAAACTGAAACTGAACCTATATTGTTGCCATATCACGGATTCTCTGCCATTGTCAGTGAACAGAATTCACAAACTAGGAACTTGCTTTTGCATTAAGGTGCAACATACAACAATGAATAATAATACTATTAAAATGTATCAAAAAGGGAATGCATACAATTTAGTATTTACAAATAAAAATAAAATAGACTGACAACACAATGTACAGTTGGTCAGAAAAGTGTTCATGAGTCCAATGGCAGAGGGAAAGAACCTGTTCTGGTGGCAGGAGGTTCTGGTCCGGATGCTTTTTTAATCAAAGAAGAATTTAAAAGTGCCACCAGTTTGTTGGAATGTCGCCCCAACCATTGAGATGTTATCGCTTTGCCTGAAATTTCCCAAAGTATGGCATTAAAAAAAATCTAGCATTTATTTCAATTTCTATGCCCCAGAAAAACGATTACAATTACAACTGTATTGTGTCCCCACAGATCTGTAATTTGTCCCTGTGATTCTATTTGCTTGTTTCCATGGTAATTTGGGCATGTAGTATTTTGGCAACACAAAAACTTCTCAATGGGAACAAGTTTGGGTCGATCCTCCAACAAACTGGTGGCACCTTTACATTCTCATCACCCATACAAAATCCATAGAACAAATTGCACCAGTCTTCATTCAACTTCACTGGCTCCTCATAACTCAGAATTCAGTACTCCTTCTCACATTCAAGGCACATCATAGTCAGGTCCCACATACCTGTGTGACGTGCTCCACCCGTACTTACACCCCTTTCCATTCTCTCTGTTCATCATCTTGTCTCTTCCCAGTCCCTATAGTACAATGGCCACTATAGGGGCCAGAGCATTCAGGTTCTACCACCTCTCTTTAACACTTGACCCATTCATTTTCAAATCACAACTCAAAACATACCTCTTCAAATCTGCATATTTACTATCATTTGAGTTGCATACGGGGGTCATTAGCATTATAATTTCTGGCAATAAAGGAGAACTAAGTAAGATTTGTACCTTATTAAACGTCTCTGTAAGTCCTTGTGATGGTTAAATATGTATTTCAGGGATGTTTGACGAGTCCTTGCAGTCTCTTGGCGGAAAACCAGGCTTACAGTTGCAACATTTGCTGATATCAACTCTTCTGAGAAACCCTGTCTCTTTAAAAAAAAAAAAAAATTTGCAAAGTTAAATGTTTTTGTATGTGATTACAGTCTTATTTCGATAAAGAAAAGGGGTAGCTCTTAGTTCTGGGGTGAAATTAAACAAACAAAACCAATCACGCCACTCAAAGAGATGTCTCTGGTTGGGACCACACAGGTTTGTTATAATATGGCGGAAGATATCAATTCAGTTTGCATTATTTATAATTTATATTTTTTTTAACTTTAGTTGCGGTCCACATTATCACAATAGTTCATGAGTTACCACTGCACATATTCCCGTTCATAATGAACAATTGCCCATTTTCCCATATTACAATTGTGGCAATTCGAGTGGTGTTACATAATTTAATATTAAATTATCTGATAAACAAAACACTAAGAGGTTAAACAACATCACTTGGACTATTTAATCAATTTACACAAGTCCAAAAATAAATATCTACTGAAAGGGTCCATAGAAATGAAGGCAAGGTGGCTGCTTGTCCCAACACCCTGTAACCTACAAGAAAAATAATAAAGACTTAACGTAAGGAAAACAAAGAATGGACTGACTAAATGCTGTTTTCCGTTCACCTTATGCTGAGAAGCACTTCAGCTACGCGCCCATAATAGCCAACGAACCTGTTCAGTTCAAGTGGCTACACACAAACTTCAGCTTTCACTAAAATAAAATATGCATGGTAATGCACCTTGGTGCTCTTCATGGGAGTAGGGATGTCACGATATTAATTTTAGAGACACAATAATCATAATTTTTCATTTCATTTTATTTTATTTATACAGGGAAAACTCAATGAGAAAATGTATCTTTTTCATGGGTACCCTGGTAAAAGACAACACAAAATAAACAACAAACACAGGATATTAAAACACAAATAAAACATTCAATTAAATTAACCAATACATAAAAACACATTTGTACATACAATATGAGATCAAATTATATAAAACAAGTGCACCGGCACTGCGGGTAGTCCTTGACTAGTGCTTTAAAATCATTAAAAGGCATACAATTATAAAATGTGTTTGTTAATACTAACTATATATTGTTATTGGACAATTAACGCAATCACCACTTAACATGGATGAATGGACTCATAACATAACATAAGGAAAGTCAAGTACAAACTGACTAAACATCAGCAGAACTACAAACAAGTTAAAATGTACATTCTCTATTTAACTGAAAATGTAAAAGTAATAGTTATCCTTACTAATTTATCTTTTACTGCTTCCGACTGTTCCTTCTTGCCAAAGTGACAAGTTACATAAAATTAAACAAATGGCAAAAGCATTGATTGATTGACAAATAACACTGATAAAACTACACAGTGCAAAAATGCTAATTCCCACAGATAATAAACAAAGCGAGAAGTGAAGATCCACACCTGTCATGAAAAGACTGTTTCTGCCACTTTGCCACTTTTATATTATAATATATATTATTATTTTATAGAGTAATTATAATGGTGAATTATAATTATAATTATAATGTGTGAAACAATGCTGCGATGTGATTGGCTGACGGCGTTAGATGCAGAAACATTTACATTCCACAACACATCACGAATCACGACTGATCTGCTGTTAAGGCTTTCTCCCGCGGGAGCGAGAGGGAGCGAGAGGGAGAAAGAGAGGACGTGAAGGTTTTCATTTGAAACAATTGCTTAAAACCTGCTGCACTGCTCGTTCTGAGTGAATGAGGGGCGTGCACTGTTTACTCTAATAGTTTCATGTTAGAGGTTCTTTTTGGACGAGACAGCGCTTGGTCCGGATTGTGACCTGACCAAGCGGACCACTATCCGAATAGTGGACCGGAGTCCACTATTAGTGACCTGAGGCATAGACACCGCCTCACTCCTTCCCCTGCTGCTAACATTACCAGCCTGGTGTGAAGTTTATGCTGAACAGCATTCATTCAAACACATTTTCAGTGGTGCTCGCCAACACGGGTATGTATATCTGGCCCCATGGCAGGGACTCGGCCCAGAGCTCTCGTCTCGCCGCCAGCCTCAGAGAGCTATCGGCTCACTAACAATATCTGGAGAGTATTGTTGGGATTGCAGTCGGCATCGGAGGGATGTATTCTTTTGGACGGGACGACTACGTTCTGCTGTGTTTATGTCTTGTTTTCATTCTGCTCGCGCACAATGAAGTTGAACAATCAGCGCAGGTCAGGTGCCTTGTTTGCCAGTTTGTCATTACAAATAAATGGTGTTCGTGCGGTAATGTTACTGCGGTGTACTTCGTTGTTTACGCAGCAATAGCGCTACTAGGCTAGTGACGCTACTACGCTAGTGGCGCACGCTGAGTTTGTGCTTAGTCAGGTCATAAATCATAAGTCAGGTTGCCAGATTGAAGGCCCTTTTAACGCCTCAAGCGGCTGCTTAGTTCGCACAGTCACGTGTACACACAGACAATCATTATAACCAGATCAGGAACACACGCAGCCACACGCACGCCGTCGTGACTTGCACACTGGTGTGAAACAGACCCGTCCTTAACCGCAGATTCCAAAAACCCCACGAATAACCTATGGTGGCCATAAATAATCGCAATGATTGAAAAACCGGTTAATTGTGACATCGCTATATGCTGCTGCTGTGTCCTTCCCCAGTCTCATCCCTTTTCCCGCACTACTGTCTTGTCTAATAAAGCGTACAGGCCAAAAAATCCTTAAAACAAAACAAAAGTATAATAGTGGCTGTAGAAATGAATTATAGAAGCAGACACTTCTGACTCTAACTAATATGTAAATAGAATTGGAAGATCCATCCATCCTCTTCCTCTTATCTGGGGCCGGGTTGCAGGGGCAGCAGTCTAAACAGGGACTACCAGACTTCCCTAACCCCAGACACTTCGTCCAGGTCCTCAGGGGGGATCCCGAGGTGTTCCAAGGCCAGCCAAGAGACCTTTTACTCAAAACTCATGACCATAGGTGGAGGTAGGAAGGTAGATTGACAGGTAAATCGAAAGCTTTGCCTTTCAAATCAGCTCTTTCTTCCAAACACAGTCCGATACAGCGACTGCACCGATCCGCCGCTTAATCTCACGTTCCATCCTTCCCTCACTCAAGGGTTGGTAGAATTAGGAATAATTAGATGATCTTGATTCTTAAGAGATAAAGGTTTTTGAAATTTGGATGATCAGTGCTAATTTGATTCACCAACGGTTTTCACACTACAATTTATCACAACAAAGAAATTCCAAATTTAAGCCAACTGCTATTCTGTTACAGAAAATACTGCGGCTCAAGAATCCAGAACCATACCTGATTCAAGGGAAGGATCCAGACTTGGCTGTAGCTATGGAGAATGCAACACTCTCTTGGGTCAGACCAGACGAAAAGATAAAACCCAAGGATTTTTCAGACTCCCAGCTGGAAGGCAAGCCCACTTTGAAGAACATCTCCTTCACATTACAAAAGGTACACAGCTGTTTAAAAAGTGTTTTCTGTGTCATATGTTTTTTCTATAATCAACATTTGCTGCAATATATACATATATACTATAACTTATTTTACCCAGATTTACAGAGTTTAGAGCTTTGCATGTTGATTTAGCAGAAATCTGCTCCATTTTCAGTTATCTGTGTTATTTCCCCCCCTTTTTTTTACTTGTTAGACACCATGCGAGTTTAGATACAAACTCACCATGGGGTTCTCTGATTTATTAATCCACCTGTCAATCATGCCCATTTTTAATCAGGGAAAAAGAAAAATACTGTCAAAGCATGCAGTCTTATTTGGGGTCAGGCAAGATAATTACTGTATCAAATTTTTTAGATTTTTCTTCATTTGTTTATTGTCCTGCAGAAAGTTTATGTGACATACAGTATTATGATATTTTCTGTAGCAATATATCATACACAATTTGTTATCGTGACAGGCCTAACTTGGAGTACATATAAATATGTTTAAAAAAAGACCAACTACATATCAACTTTTAGACTCAATGAGTGATGTGTCTCCATTAGAGGGGTGAATCTTTGAAATAGCTATGATAATACTCTAAAGGCGTTCAAAAAAAGGTACAAAATCAAGGTGATAGGCAGTTATAGAATATTACGCTGGGCTTACACAGCACACGGGCCAGCGACTGCTGCTGTGTCAGAGTGGTCTGGTTGCAGTGTTCTCACACAAAGAGCGGAGCACTGCGGTGAGGTTGCGGTCACAGGGTCTGACTGCCAACCTCGCAACACCATGAGTTGACGTAATAACTAGCCGTGTATATAGGAAGTACTAATAAACAAAGAACTATTTACGCAGTCTAAGCTGGGACTCCCAGACTTGCTTATCCCCAGACACTTCCTCCAACTCCCCCGGGAGGATCCCGAGGCGTTCCCAGGCCAGCCGAGAGACATAGTCCCTCCAGCGTATCCTGGGTCTTCCCCGGGGCCTCCTGCCGCTGGGACATGCCCGAAACACCTCCCTAGGGATGCGCCCAGGAGGCATCCGGAACAGATGCCTGAGCCACCTGAGCTGGCTCCTCTCGACGTGGAGGAGCAGCGGCTCTACTCTGAGCTCCTCCCGTGTGACTGAGCTCCTCACTCTAAGGGAGCACCCAGCCACCCTGCGAAGGAAACTCATTTCGACCGCTTGTATCCGGATCTTGTCCTTTCGGTCACTACCCAAAGCTCATGACCATAGGTGAGGGTAGGAACGTAGATTGACCGCAAAATTGAGAGCTTTGTCTTTCGACTCAGCTCCTTCTTTACCACAACAGTCCGATGCAGCGACCGCATCACTGCAGACGCTGCACCCATCCGCCTGTCAATCTCACGCTCCATCCTTCCCTCACTCGTGAACAAGACCCCGAAAAACTTGAACTCCTCCACTTGGGGCAAGGACTCCCCACCCACCTGGAGAGGGCAAGCCACCTTTTTCCGGTTGAGAACCATGGCCTCAGATTTGGAGGTGCTGATTCTCCTCCCAGTTGCTTCACACTCGGCTGAAAACCGTCCCAGTGCATGTTGCAGGTCCAGGTTTGATGGAGCCATCAGGACGACATCATCTGCAAACAGCAGAGATGAGATCCTGTGTTCTCCAAACCTGACCCCCTCCAACTCCTGACTCGCCCAGAAATTCTGTCCATAAAAACAATGAACGGAACCGGTAACAAAGGGCAGCCCTGGCGGAGTCCAACGCGTACTGGGAGCAGGTCTGACTTACTGCCGGCAATGCAAACACAGCTCCTGCTCCGGTCATACAGGGACCGGACAGCCCTGAGCAAAGGGCCCCGGACCCTGTACTCCCGCAGCACCCCCAAAGGGCACCCCGTGGGACACTGTCGAAAGCCTTCTCAAGAACCACAAAGCACATAGGGACTGGTTGGGCAAACTCCCATGAACCCTCGAGCACCCGATGGAGAGTATACAGCTGGTCCAGTGTTCCACGACTATAAATACGATGGGCATAATATAATATAAATGTAAGCTTATTGGCCCCACATTGTAGCTCTTTTAAGCATTATATAATTTATTAGTTTGTGCTGTTCACTCGCACTAGTGTGACTCTGTGTGTAAAGGAATGGTCGTTCAGCACGTTTATAAAGTCTTGTTGACACGCTGGGCATGTCGCTGTACGTTACTTGTGTTGCGCTTGGAGAGTTTTTTGCGGTTAACCGCAGATTCCATAAAACCCCAAGAATAACCTATCGTGGCCATAAATAATCGCGATGATTTAAAAAACGGTTAATCGTGACATTCCTGTATTTACACTTTATTCGATGCCATTTTACTTTAAAAATGAGAATAAGAAAATACAAAATGGGGTCACACCCAGGCATCGCATTAGCCCCCCTGGGGGCACGCCCCACTATTTGAGAAGGAGTGCATTAGACAGACCTGTTTAGAGCTGAGTGAGCCTGGGACAGCTCCCTCTATCAGCTCCTCTTCCTCTCCCGGTATCCTTACCCATGGTCCAGAGCTTCTGCCTGGATATGAGGTCATGACATGTTAAGGATTGTCGTTTTATTTTGTGATAGTTATATGTAGTATGTATACATAGGTTTTAGGTTTATGTGGGGGCTTCATGCTTTGTGCAACACAGAGAATGGTGTGAGTCCTGCAGCACTGACTGAAGCTGCTCCTTTAACATGACACAGACTGAGTGAACTCAGTCACTGTTAATTGTGAAAATAGTGAATTAAAGTTAGCAGAGGAGTCAGATACTCATTGGGCTCAAACTCATGTCGCAATGTAGAGAAAACACAAGCTGCACAGAACAGTCATCACAGCAGCGGCTCAGACTCAGACAAACTCCTCTCATTGCACAAAGTGGAGCTATCGTTCTTCTTTGATTTGATCAAGAACTACAATAAAAGAGGATCAGCGTTGCTGTATAAAGGGGCTCTCTGTAGAACCTGTTTGGTTGAACCTTGCTTGTTCGTTGTCACTTCAGCTCGATTGATGTTGTTGTCGTGTTACTTTTAATGGTGGTTGGTAGCCGAAAGGTGCATTTACTACCACCTTCTGTAGTTGTACGTCTTCAAAGTATGTGTTCTATTTCATCCCTACTGACCGCCAGAAGGGTGGTGCTGAGGCACTGAATGTTCCCTTCGCAGATGCGCAGTTCGAGTAGTAATACCAATAGAGTCACACCTGTGACCCTGGATGGCGCCCTGGAAGTAATATATTCTCCCGCCATCCATTGCGCCGTTCTCTTTATCTTCTTGCGTGCGGAACGTACTGCATGGCTTAGCCATAGCAAAGAACTTGACTTTTCAGTCGCTTGAGGTCCTAATGTAAACGACCGTTTACATTTCGCTGGGAGATTTGAAGGTATTTCCAAAGTGGTGTAGGCGGCGTACGCGCACCCTCTCCCATCATTTCAGGTACGTTGTGCCCTCTCGCTGCACTATTGCTAACGGTGTTTGCAGTTTTGGGTGTTAGCCATTTTTGGTTTTGTGTTCTTCCTGTTTGGTGGCAGCAGCTTACGCGCCCCTCTCCCATTATTTAAGTCAGCTTAGATAAGCTTTGAACTAAACGTTCCGTGCTTGCGGCACGGAACGTTTAGTTTAATTTTTTCTTAGGGATTTTAGGGTCGCGTTTTTGCGCCCCCTCCTTAGTTTTACCGAGCGTACGAGCGGGGGGCCTTAATTGGTGACGGCAGTGTTCTCGAGCCCGCTCCCAGTTCTGGCTTTTATACAGGCTTGATATTGCCTGTAGTTTAGCAGGTGTTGTCATTGCTGTGTTGGCCCTAATTGGTGACGGCAGCGTTCACGCCCCGCTCCAAATTTTGGCTTCGATACCGGTTGGATAATGCCTGTACTTTACTGGTGTTTTCCCTACTGTGTTGGTCCTAATTGGTGACGGCAGCGTTCGCGCACCCGCTCCCAGTTTTGGCTTCTATACTGGCTTGATACTGCCTGTAATTAACGGCCGTTTTCACTACTGTGTTGGCCCTAATTGGTGACGGCGGCGTTCGCGCGCCCGCTCCTGGTTTTGGCTTCTGTACAGGCTAAACTCGATGGCTTTATCAGGTGGTCAGGTGTTGCCTTTGTCAGTGCCTCAGTGGAGAAGGTTGCGTTCTCGCCCCCTCCCTCATCTCTGGTTATTACTGTTAGTCGGTGAGTTGCGACCGTGACCTGCCTCTCATTATCCTGGTTGCGTTCAGTTGATCGTGCCGGATCATGGATGGCTCTCATTCTTGCGTGAACTGTGGGTTGATGCTTCATGTTGATGATGGTCATGACCTTTGTCCGGTGTGACTTGGCCCTGACCACCTGAGGGAGGCGCTTTCGGATGACCCGTGTATGAACCGCAGCTATATGCCACAGTGTCAAGGATGGCACAGTGCGCAAAGCCCTGGGGCTGCTTCAGCCGGAGATTCTGCAGCCTGAGCAGCCCTGCTCTGCCAGTGCTTTTTTAAGGCGAGGACGTGCTCCTACTCCTTTTGTTGTGCCTCCGTCCACGGAGTATCTTAAAGAGATGCATGCCTGTTGGAAAGATCCGAGTGTTCTATCGAGGCTCTCGTCGGATGGGCGGGTTTTGGCCGCTATGCATAATCCTTCAGCAGCCGGTCTAGATCGCATGCCTGCTGTCAAACCTGCTATTGCTTCTCTCATTGTCTCATTGATGTGAGATGTCCTCGGCCCCAATGTCGGGTGACTGACGTCTTAGTGACAAAGGCGTATAATTCTGGTGCGCGGGCTGGCCGCTTAGGCAATTCGCTGGCTCACGTGATGCTTGGTCTCTCTTCCTCCCTTCAAGTGGGTGATGGTGCTGATCCTGCTGATGCTAATATTTTTTGTGACACAACGCTACAGGCTCTTGCGCTTATGACAAGGGAACTTGGCAGAGTTATGTCTTTCCTAGTTCAAGCCTGTTTGCAGTTTTGGCTCGCTGTAGGACCCTCCGCAGTGTGCCCGTGGAGCCGGGACAGTTGTTTGGCTCTGCTGCCATGGAGGCATTGGAACGGACTGCTCTCGCTCAACAGACCAGGCAGCAACTTTCTGGCCTCAACAGAGCTGGGCCCTCCCCTCGGCCTGTGAGGCGCCAGACTGCTGGCCCCAGTATTCGGCCACCATCTCGTGCGCTACCCTCCAGATGAACCCGGCAGGGGATCTCGCTGCGCTCCACGCCAACCTGGGCACCAGCCAAGACAGTCAGGCGCTGGCAGCCGTCCCCCAAGGGCTCCTAGGGACGGGGTGCGCGAAATTGAAACATTCAGGCCGGCCGTCGGATATTTTCCCATCAACAGCTCAGCTACAGCTTCAATTTGATGACATTATCACTGTGACAACAATCCATGTTCTGGCATTACAAACTCAAAGAAAAAAGAAAATGATTTATGTTGTTTCTATTTAGCATCCTCAAAACCACATAAAGCCCTGTGTTGTTACTTCTCCCCAAAAGTATTGCATAAGTAACTGCATTTGTTGTGATGAAAGCAACTTACAATAATCTCCATGCATTATCACTGCTTGTTCAAGTAAAAGGTAAATTCTGCCTTATTTGGCCTGCAAATGACCACATGCACCCAGAACCAGTGTGTGCTATTCACCTCTACTGGAGGCACCAAAACAGACTTAAGTGGACTGTACTGTCAACCACAACAAAACTTACTGCAGAGACCAAACTGCATTTGCCAAATACATGCTGATGTAAGACCATTACAGCTATTCACACTACACTTAGCACTTGTAAATATGAAAACCAGAAGCCAAATAGATACACCTACAATTAGAAGAGTAGCAGATGATTAAATCCACACTCACCTGGCTTGCGTCTATTTATCGATTTGTAAACTCCAAACGCACAAGGTACGGCCGCAATTGTCTGTTTTTACTCCCATCACGAAATAACAACATATACTGTATCCTTACTTATACGGCAGTTTTCGCTTTGTCTTTTGTCTTCATCTCTTATGTTGGTAACACCCAGGTATTTTACTTTTTGTTTCACCTGAATACCCAATATTTCTAAGGCAATAAATGATTTGACAGGGAATAGTTCACATTTGGAAAGATTTAGTTTTATCCCTGCTGTTGAAAATGTGTCTAACAGTTTAATAGCAAGTATTCTATCTCAGAATCAGAATCAGGTTTATTGCCATTGTCAGTGAACAACATTCACAGGCTAGGAACTTGCTTTGGTGATTCGGTGCAACATACAACAATGAACAATGATAAAAGCAAGAATATATAAAATAAGGCATGCATTAAAGAAAAACAATTCAAATTGACTAATAAGATAAAAATTGCAATTTTATCATTTATCATCATCACTGCTATAATCACTGTTACTTGCCTCCAGCTTGTACTGCAGAATACATCGCTCCTGTTGGCCTTTACAAGCAGGATTTAGTCCACACACGTTTCTTCTGAAAGTAGTCATTTAAAACATTAAAAAACAAACATTTAAGTGTGTCTTTTAAATAGTCCCATTGCAACAGCCCAAAACGCTAATCACTCTGTTCTCTTCTGAAGGGCAAACTCCTTGGGGTGTGTGGGAACGTGGGGAGTGGTAAAACATCTCTCATTGCTGCCATTTTAGAACAGGTATGTAAAATATCACATAAATGGCAAATCTTATCAATCTTAAGTATTTATTTTGCCTGTTTTTGTTTTAGATGTATCTTCAGAAGGGGTCAGTTATGGCCAATGGGACATTTGCCTATGTTGCTCAACAAGCCTGGATATTTCATGGGACTGTCCAAGAAAACATCCTGATGGGTGAAACCTTTGAGCAGAACAAGTACATTGGGAATTTATATATTATGTGTATATTCGCACGCACACACACACACACACACGCGTGTACACACACACACGCGCGCGTGTACATACATACACACACACACACACACACAAACACACACACACACACACACAGGCGTGTGTACACACACACACACACACGCGCACACACTCACACCAAAACACACACACGCACACACACACCTCCCCCTAACCTTTTCTTTCTCTCCTCTGCCCCTCCATGAGTTTTTATTCTGTGAAAGAAATGTAACATATTTTACTTTGCATTTGAGCCTTCAAAAGCTCTAGAGTCACAACATGATTTGGCTATAGCAGGCTCATAATATTCATGGGTTTCAGTCACGTGACTTATTTGATGTCGCCATTTTGAGGACGTCACCATATGTTGTAGCCTATCTCCGCTGTTAGATAGTCATGAAAAATAGCGCACCTCAAAAAGACAGAAGTTTTGGGTTTTGGTCCTACCACTGACTGGTGAGTCGTTGACACCACTTAAAAGCAGTGGAAACTTTCCACTACAAACTTTACATCTACCGGAAGTTAAGCTTCCCCTTCCACAGCTGCTCTCCGACAAGCTCTCAAGAGCATGAACTTTCTGTCCGAGTGGGTGATGTTTATTAGTGTAAAAGCCCTGTAAAGGGGGATATTTATGAGAAATAAAGCAAGGACTCGTCTTTCTTCATGCCGTGCTGGTTTATAACTGAAGAAGAGACGGCCTGCATGACGCTCAAGGGCACTGAGCTCCCCCTAAAACGTCAACTAATGGATATCTATTACCACTAACATAACGACATATTAATTCAAACTTAAAAACAAATGTATTGGTTCCAAAGTAAATTGATGGTGGCCATGCTTGTGGTCCATAGGGTGGTACTGCAGCAACATGATAGCATGACGGAGTTTCAAGTGTGTCATATCGGAACATTCGTGGTGCTCTACGATCTCTCTGTGGCCGTGGAGGTTGTTCACGTGGCTCTTCTTCTTGCGCACTATCAACAGAGGACACGTCAGCATTATCTGCATCCTAAACAGGAATATTCACATCTCCAGCGACATCCTCGAGCTTGTGCTGTTAGTTGGTTTGTGTTACGACCACAGTCTTTTTTGGCACTGGAGTCATTTCACTGGTGTTAGGTGAATCCTGTGTTGTCGCAGTGTTCACTATTTTGTCCTTTTTCGATTTCAAAGGTGTATCAGTTTTTCTTTCCAGCAGCAGATGATCACAGGGCAAAAGAAGTTTTTGGTGTATTACTCTAGTTTTGCCTTTACCTTGTTCTGGTCTGAGCTCAAACTGGAATGTCCTTTCCGACTTGTTGTAGAAAAATATTCAGTTGTAGTCATCTGGACTCTGTTTTAGAAAAAAACGATACGTTTCGACTCTCATCCAAGAGTCATTCTCAATCTGTGAAACAAGTCTGAGAACTCCTGTTATAGCCTACTCTGTGAAAGCCCTGCCCACAGGGCGGGACCTCCTGATAATGGCCCTTTGAAACTTAACTGGGATGGGCCTATTGTTCCCTGGCGTTCACCTTGAGTGCCTGTTTAGCATCAGAATGCCTCGGGCGTCTCCAGGGTTTCAGCAAACCATTATAAACAACTGGAAGGTTGAATCTTAAACCTCCATTACGATTTAAGGAAATTTTCTTTTTTAACAAAGATTGCCTCCTTAACTCCTCTTTCAAACCACCTTTTCTCTGTCTTAACACCACATACTTTCAATTCCGGGGACATTTTTACAGACAGATTCACGGCTGTGCCATGAGCTCGCCCGTCTTTCCCATAGTGGCCAACTTGTACTCCTTTTCAGGCATTGCTCCAAGTCTTTGGTACCGTTACTTTGATGTTGACCGTGCAAAAATGATGGCTCAGTCAAAGATATTTGTGCTTAGGTGGTTTTTATTTACACTCAGTCCCAAAGCAGTGGAAAAGTATTTACAGGATCAAAAAACTCACAGAAAAAACAGGGTCTCACCGTGGCGCTCTCTCCAACAATGAGCAGAGCTCCCTTTTAAACCCCCTAGCCCCTCCGCTGGGGGCAACCGCTCTCCATTTAAAGGCTGGTCTTGTGTGTTGTTGGATGGCATAAACCCCCTGCATCCTGCGCGGTAGTGCTCGCCGTTCCCACACCGGTAGCAATGCTGGCAGAAATCTTCTCCTCGCTGACGGCATCTGACACACCTGGGCCGTGGGCGTGGTGATGGATACCGCTGTGGTGCGAAGCCTCTCTGGAACTGGGCTGTCTCTGCATTGAAATGTGGATAGTGGGTGAGGTGGTGCCGACACGCTAGATCATCCGGCAGATGGTGGTGACCCACGCTCATAGCTCCACGGGCTGAAGATCGGGCCGTTGATTGACATCTTCTCGATCTTTTCTGGCGTACTGTTGTGGCACACCCTCTCTCTTATTCATAGACTCTCTTATTTGTGACATTTCTGGTTTCAGGTCTTTTAACAGTACAATGTCTACCTTTATTTCTTACAGATCAGATAGTACCTCTGGATGTAGTGTGGCCGCACTTTGTCGATGTGGACACTTTTTGCCTTCCTCAGTATTGTCACTTGACTGAAAAGAGTGTACAGTGGTTTGTCGTGATACAGTCGTTTGTCGTGATGCAGTCTGTCTCTTTTTTCCGCATCTTGCCTCTCTTTCTCATTAGCACATGCAATGCTCCAGGAGCAGTTCATCAGCCGTAGATATCTGCAACAGGTAAAGCTGGAGGTCTTGATATTATCATTTTGTAGCCCAGAAAGAACTGTGTGCATAAACAGGCTCTGTACCAATGCAGGGTCATACACGAGACTACACTCTGCTTCCTGTGATGCAAACAGTATTTTCTGTCTCAGTCCCTAGCTCTAATGATGAAGTTCTGTGGATTCTCTTTGTTGCTCTGCACTTCAGTGGTGAGTTGTTTGTATAACTCTGTTGCACTAGCTACGTAGCTGAAAGCCAATAATAGCTCTTACCCCAGCATTGATTGTTGTGGGAGCTGGTCCACCTGTGAAAGAGGAAGCCACTACACCTCATTCATCCCTTTTAAAGCTACAAAAAGAACCCAGGCGGATAGCTACGGCTGGGTGAAGTCCAACATTGGGGAAAGCGTGCATCCTAAAGTGCAAAGAGTGTCCACTAGGGAGCAGCAAAACCCAAGACAACAGGCTACAAGATGGATTCTGACTTTGAAAACTTGCAGCTGATGATTTAATCAAAGTAAGTGACTTTCTCACTATATCAGGTGATAATAAAGAACATGTAATAGGGAAAACATGCATTGCTATTACAGCACACATTGTCAAGCATATGGAACGTAGTGAGCTCCTAGACCTGGAAGGCACGTCAGAATTGTTGAGTTTAATGGACATGATAACAACCTTGCAGCAGCCAGAAGAAAAAATACTTCAAAATCTCAGGACAGATTGGTGAGGCTGGGCAAAAGCACAGACTTAGCCCGCCAAATCGAGAATGGCTTCACCAAGGAAACCTTGGTGCATGTTTTCCCTATCACATGTTCTTTATTATCACCTGATATAGTGAGAAAGTCACTTACTTTGATTAAATCATCAGCTGCAAGTTTTCAAAGTCAGAATCGCATACTCAGATGAAAACGATAACTTTATTTGTTTAGCCGATAGACTTAGCAAAACAAAGCTAGTGCATGTTAGCATCAGCTGTTTCCTGTTTAAGGCAGAGGAGCAGCGGCTCTAGTCCGAGCTCCTCCCGTGTGACTGAGCTCCTCACCCTATCTCTAAGGGAGCGCCCAGCCACTCTGCGAAGGAAACTCATTTCGACCGCTTGTATCCGCGATCTTGTCCTTTCGGTCATTATCCAAAGCTCATGACCGTAGGTGAGGGTAGGAACGTAGATTGACCAGTAAATCGAGAGCTTTGTCTTTCGACTCAGCTCCTTCTTTACCACAACAGTCCGATGCAGCGACCGCATCACTGCGGACGCTGCACCGATCCGCCTGTCAATCACACGCTCCATCCTTCCCTCACTCGTGAACAAGACCCTGAGATACTTGAACTCCTCCACTTGGGGCCCACCCTCCCGGAGAGGGCAAGCCACCTTTTTCCTGTTGAGAACCATGGCCTCAGATTTGGAGGGGCTGATTCTCATCCCAGCTGCTTCACACTCGGCTGAAAACCATCCCAGTGCATGTTGCAGGTCCAGGTTTGATAGAGCCATCAGGACAACATCATCTGCAAACAGCAGAGATGAGATCCTGTGGTCCCCAAACCGGACACCCTCCAACCCCTGACTGCGCCTGGAAATTCTGTCCATAAAAACAATGAACGGAACCGGTGACAAAGGGCAGCCCTGGTGGAGTCCAACACGCACTGGAAACAGGTCTGACTTACTGCCGGCAATGCAAACACAGCTCCTGCTCCGGTCATACAGGGACCGGACAGCCCTGAGCAAAGGGCCCCGGACCCCGTACTCCCGCAGCACCCCAAAGGGCACCCCGTGGGACATGGTCGAAACCCTTCTCCAGATCCACAAAGCACATGTGGACTGGTTGGACAAACTCCCATGAACCCTCGAGCACCCGATGGAGAGCTGGTCCAGTGTTCCACGACCAGGACGAAAACCCCTCTGCTCCTCCTGAATCCGAGGTTCGACTATCGGTTGGATTCCTCTCCAGTACCCTGGAATAGACCTTACCATGGAGGCTGAGGAGTGTGATCCCTCTGTAGTTGGAACACACCCTCCGGTCCCCCTTCTTGACCAGAGGCAACGTCCCTGACCGCCACGTGATGTTGCAGAGACGTGTCAACCAAGACAGTCCTGCAACATCCAGAGACTTTAGGTACTCGTGGCGTATCTCATCCACCCCCGGAGCTCTGCCAACGAGGAGTTTGCCAACAACCTCGGCTTGGGTGATAGATGAGTCAGCAACCGAGTCCTCAGTCTCTACTTCCTCTTCGGAAGACGTGAGAGTGGGATTTAGGAGGTCCTCAAAGTACTCCTTCCACCGGCCGATGACATCCCCAGTCGAGGTCACTAGGTTCCACCCGCACTGTAAACGGTGTTGGTGGAGCACTGCCTCCCCCTCCGGAGGCGCCGGACGGTTTGCCAGAATTTCTTTGAGGCCGACCGATAGTCCTCCTCCATGGCCTCCCTGAACTCCTCCCAGCCTCGGGTTTTTTGCCTCTGTGACAGCACGAGCTGTGGCACGCCTGGCCCGCCGATACCCATCAACGGCCTCAGGAGTACCACAGCCAAAAAGGCCTGATAGGCCTCCTTCTTCCGCTGACGGCATCCCTTACTTCTGGTGTCCACCACCGGGTTCGGGGGTTGCCGCCGCGACAGGCACCTGAGACCTTGCAACCACAGCTCTGAGCAGCTGCATTGACGATGGAGGTCGAGAACATGGTCCACTCGGACTCAATGTCCCCAGCCTCCCCGGGATTTGGGAGAAGCTCAGGTGTGAATTGAGACCCTGCTGACAGCGGGCTCCCGCAAGACGTTCTCACTATACGCTTGGGCCTGCCAAGTCTGTCCGGCTTCCTCCGCGCCAGCGGTTCCAACCACCACCAGGTGGTGATCGGTTGACAGCTCCGCCCCTCTTCTTTACCCGAGTGTCCAAGACATGCGGCCGGAGGTCAGATGACACGACACAAAGTCGAATCATTTGATCTCCGGCCTAGGGTGTCCTGGTGCCACATGCACTGGTGGACACCTTTGTGCTTGAACATGGTGTTCGTTATGGACATGGTGTTCGTTATGGACATGGTGTTCACACGGACAGTCCGTGACTAGCACAGAAGTCCAATAACTGAACACCGCTCGGGTTTAGATCGGGGAGGCCGTTCTTCCCAATCACCTCCACGCAGGTGTTACTGCCGTTGCCCACGTGGGCGTTGAAGTCCCCAAGTAGAACAATGGAGTCCCCGGTTGGTGCACTGTCCAGTACCCCTCCCAGGGACTGCAAGAAGGCCGGGTACTCAGCACTGTTGTTCGGCCCGTAGGCCGACACAATAGTGAGACCTGTCCCCAACCCGAAGGCGTAGGGACCCTCTCGTTCACTGGGGTAAACTCCAACACATGGCGGCTGAGCTGTGGGGCAACAAGCAAAGCCACACCAGCCCGCCGCCTCTCCCCGTAGGCAACGCCAGAGAAGTGGAGCGTCCAGCCCCTCTCGAGAGGATGGGTTCCAGTGCCCAAACTGTGCGTGGAGGTGAGGCAGACTATATCTAGTCGGTACCGTTCAACCTCCCGCACAAGCTCAGGCTCTTCCTCCCCAGCGAGGTGACGTTCCATGTCCCCAGAGTTAGTCTTTGTGTCCGGAGATCCGGCCGTCGACTGCCGCCCAGATCCCTCTGCACCAGCCCCTTGCGGATCCTCCCGCAGGTGGTGGGTCCACGGGAGGACGGCCCCACGTCACTCGTTCGGGCTGCACCCGGTCGGGCCCCGTGGTGAAAGGCTCGACCACCAGGCGCTCGCCGTCCAGCACCCACCCCAGGCCTGGCTCCAGGGTTGTTTTTCTTCTGATCATAAAGGGCTTGTGAACCGCTCTTTGTCTGACCCGTCACCCAGGACCTGTTTGCCTTGGGAGACCCTACCAGGGGCTTGAAGCCCCAGACAGCATAGCTACTGGGATCATTCGGGCGCCCAAACCCCTCCACCATGTTAAGGTGTCTGTTCAAGGAGGTGCAGTACCATAGTTTGTCAAAACCCACAATATTTTATTTCCAGAGCATAATGCTTTCACCACTATCCATATCCAACTCATTACATAAAGAGACGTGGAGATGCAAAGATGGTCAATAAATGCAAAAACGGTGTCAATGAATTGGAAAATTTGTCTTGTTAACTCTCGCTTTAGCCACGTCTCAAAAGGCCACAAACATGGAATTACTAAATGTATTTTTGTGCATCGCCAAGCTTGGTCTTATAAAGATGAAGAATAATTCAGGTATGATTTAGATTTTATTTATTAAGAAAGCATTGGTTTCAAGCAGAACGGCCTTTGAACAACGCTTTGAACACTAAAGTAGCCAGATTTGGTAATGGAACTATCAATGGAAGTTTGTTTACTACTACTTATAAATGTGTATGCTTCACCAAGAAGCGACCACACTTTCTATTCTAAAGTTATAGATATGATTGCAAACCACTCTGAGGAAACCCTTGTCTGTTGCTGCAACTGGAACTTACATGTTCAGCTGACATTAGATATTTCAAACTCACAAATTACTGGTAATTTGAAAATTTTGAAAATGAATACATAACATAGGGTTAATTGATATCTGGAGAGAGATTAATCCCATTGCCCGCCAATATACAAATGTTTCCAATCCACATAAGATATATACTAGAGTAGACTATTTTTCATTTTCAATAAAGATAATCACAGAGGTTGACATAGGCACAATAGAGCTAAGTGATCATGCCCCTATTTACATCACTGTAGTTTTGGAACAGAAACGGAAAACAAAAAACACTTGAGATTTATAACCCTTTCATTCAATTGTTCATTGTTGGGCAGGTAAACAATCTGAATCCTGGGTGAGGACATTGACTACACAACATCCAAACATTTATAGGAAAGATGTTCCAATATTTTCAAATAAATGGCTTCAGAATACAAAAGGTCCCTTTGACTTTATATGCACATTATAATATTTTAAACACGTCTTAAAAGTACAAATCAAACACACATAGCCTAAATATTAAATCTAGAGGATGTCACTCTGGTCACCACTCCCTCTCTCATGCCAAACTCAGATCAGATTTTTTTATTCCACTGAAACTGTTATGGACCAAATGAACCATCTCAAATGTATGCAGACTTGTCTTTGTTATAGGAAATGCTAAAATACGGGCCAAACTAAAGTTTTTTGTTTTTTACAGATACGAAAAAGTCCTGGATGTCTGTAGTCTCCGCGCTGACTTGCAGATTCTCCCATATGGGGATCAAACTGAGGTATGTGTCCCATCCATATGCCTCCATATAGCCATCTTTCAACCCTGTAGTGTTAAAGTAACTACTGATCAAAGGAACACTACAATTGGATAGTTTAAATCACAATCAGATTTTTTTTATTGCTATGGTCAGTGAACACAATTCTAAAACTAGTACATTTGCTTCTGCAATATTTTGTAACATAAAACACTGAATAATAATAGTAGAACATATACTATGATAAAATAAGGCATTCAAAAATGTGTCTGAACATAAATACATAAATGTACTGTATGAACTGAACAGCAATGCAAAACTAGCAGTGCAAATAGATTCAATATTGTTGAAGAGAGCTACTTAATAAAGTGACAGTGTTACAAAATGTTCACGAGACCAACATCAGGGAAAGAAACTGTTGTGACGAGAAGTTCTGGTCTGGATGGGCCGTAACCTCCTGCCCGAGAGGAGTGGGTCAAATAGTCCTTGTCCAGGGTGAGAAAGGTCAGCTACAATCTGACCTGCTCGCCCCCCGAGGGACTGACTTGCGAATTTTTTTGTAGATTCCGTAAACCATTTAAAAGCATATTAAATCATTTTTAAAATAAACTTTATAGTTCATAGTATTAAACAAATAAGAACTGTTTTGGTGTTTGGACTGTTTCCAAACACGAAACAGTCTGGTGTTAATTCTTAAGTAGCTAAGAATCAATTTACGTTTATGTCACATAAATTAAAATAAGAAATTTGTTAGTAAAGAAGAAGCTGAGGAGGAGATCAGGCAGGCGGAAGCCAGCTACAAGAGGAAAATGGAGGAGCAACTGCAGCAGCAGAACACTCAGGGAGTGTGGAGGAGCCTGAAAACCATCTCATGCTTCAAAGTCCCCCCTGTCCAGACGGAGGGGGATGAACTAAACTCTCACTTCCTGAGATTTGATCAATCACCCACCCCTCCCCCATGCACAGCTGCATGCTCTCACCTCCACAGCGGGACAATGGCACACACCCGTTCCTCTTCACACCTCTACTTCGGCCTTTCAGCTCATCACCCCCTGGACTCACCCATCCCAAGACACACAGTCCCCCGGCCAACCACTTGCTGTCACGGCAGCACAGGTGAGGAGAGAGCTGAAGAGGATTAAAACAAGGAAGGCAGCAGGACTAGACTGCATCAGCTCCAGGCTCCTTAAATCCTGGGCAGATGAATTGTGTGGAGTTATGGAGCATGTCTTCAACATGAGCCTGAAGCTGAGGGTGGTACTACAGGTCTGGAAAAGCTCCTGTGTGGTACCAGTGCCCAAGACACCACGCCCTAAAGACCTCAACAGCTTCAGGCCAGTAGCTCTCACGTCCCATCTGATGAAGACACTGGAGCGGCTGGTCCTGGACCACCTCCGCCCCACTGTGAACTCAGCCATGGACCCGCTGCAGTTTGCATACCGGCTTGGTATCGGAGTTGAGGACGCAGTCATCTCCCTGTTTCACCGCTCTCTCTCTCTCACTTGGAGAAGCCTGGCAGCGCTGTGAGGATCCTATTTTTTTTATCTCTCCAGCGCCTTCAACACCATCCAGCCGCTGCTCCTGAGGGACAAGCTGGAGACGACTGGGGTGGACTACGACCTGGCGGAGTGGATCCTGGACTACCTAACAAACCGACCCCAGTTTGTGAGAGCCCAGGACTGTGTGTCTGACACTAGGACCTGAAGTGTGGGGGCGCCCTAGGGCATCGTCCTCGCGCCCTTTCTCTTCACCCTCTACACTGCAGACCTCAGACATGACATGGACAGCTGTGTCCAACAGAAGTTCTCTGATGACTCTGCCATCATCGGACTCATCACGGACGACAACGACGCATGAGTACAGAGGACTCGTGCAGGACTTTGTGGACTGGACTTCGGTCCTTTGGAGTGACAGGGCCACTCCTGAGGACCTTCTACGACTCGGTGGTGGCATCAGCCCTCCTGTACGGTGTGGTCTGCTGGAGCAGCAGCATCACAGTACGAGGAGAGGAAGAAGCTGAACAAAGTCATCAAGAAGTCCAGCTTCGTCCTGGGCTGTGCTCTGGACTTGTGGCAGGAGGTGGGGACAGAAGGGTCCTGGCTAAACTCACGTCTATGCTGACCATGATCTCACCCCCTGCAGGACACTCACTCTGTCCGCTCTGGAGGGCAGCTTCAGTGACAGACTTATCCACCCTCGCTGTTTGAAGGAGAGGTTTCGCAGGTCTTTCCTTACTATGCTGTCAGACTTTACAACAAACACTGTTAGTCCTGAACGTGTCATTCAGCTTTCATACTCCTGTGCAATACTGTTATAATCTTGTGCAATACTGTAACACAATGTCAATCATTCTGTGCAATATTTTCTGTCCATATGGCAGCTGTAAATAGAGTGTATAGTTATTAAGATTATAAGAGTTTTCTTTTTTCTAAGTTTATCTGTTTTTATAAGAGTTTTTTATAGAGTTTTTTTAATACGTTTCTTTTTTTCTAAGTTATCTGTTTTTATTATTATACTGTGCATAATCTGCTTTCTGTACCCTTTGTTTCAACACTGGAATTTCCCCATTGTAGGACAATCTTACCTTACTTATTTCCTCACTGTATATATATGTATATACATACACACATACATTATAATGTATTTCTCTCCTCAGATAGGAGAGAGAGGTCTGAACTTGTCAGGAGGGCAGAAGCAGAGGATCAGTTTGGCCAAGCAGTCTACTCCAACAAGAACATTGTTCTTCTTGATGACCCTCTGTCAGCTGTTGATGCCCATGTGGGAAACACATCTTTGAAGAATGCATCAAGAAGGAGCTCCATGGAAAAACTATCATACTTATTACACACCAACTTCAGGTGCTGAGTGATGAAAATAAATACTTATTTTTACAACATATAAATGCAATGTTCTTTGTGTATCTTACACTGTCATGTTGATGCTGCTCTCTCTGTTGGCCAGTATCTGGAGTTTTGTGACAGCATTTTGCTGCTGGAGGATGGAGAGATTGTTGAAAATGGGCACCATCAGGAACTTTTGAGATTTCACAAGCGCTACGCTCAGCTCATTAGAAACTATCAAATAGAGCAGTCCAAAGTAAGGCAGTCCAATGTAAAAATGATCATATGTCATAAACAAACCATTAAAAAATATCACTATTTTGTTTAACTTCCAGGCCCAGAAGGATGAAGATGAGATATCCATTCAGGACAGAGTCCAGGAAGATACCATGCGAAGAGTCCGAGCAGAAAGTGGAATAGACAATCCAGGTTGGACTGCTTGAAATGCTTGATACAATTTTTAAAATTTGGATCAAGCATTTGTAAAAAAAACATTGCAATAATTTGCACTCCATTCACCCTTTGCTTAGATTGAATATACTCAATACTTTGAAAAACATACATTTTCACACAAAATTGAAAGGATGTCCTCATTTGTCATCCTTACAATTTATTAAAGACATTTGTATTTATAGATATTTAGAAATGCTTATTGTTTAGGCTTGGACATGTCAGGTGAAGATGTTGGACCAGTTTCCCAGAAATGTAAGTTTTCTTATTCTTTTTGTTAAAAACAGCAATACTATATATTGTTAATTACCCGGACAGGATTTTCCACCTTTGACTCGATTCAGAAACTGTATAACTTAAACTGATACAGATATGACTGGATTATTCTTCTGAAGGTCCTGCTGACGGAGACCAGCTTGTTGGACAGGAAACCTCCACTGAGGGCACCATGAAATGGAGAATCTACTACAGTTACATTAAAGCAACAGGAGGTGATGCAGAAAGCACTTATACCCACATTCACTAATGCAATTTCTCAACTCATAATGAGTACTTACATGAATTTTCTTCCTTGTATCTCTCTTTTTCTCCACAGGATTGTGTGTTGTTTTTCTGATTTTGGTAATCTTTGTCGTGCTAGTTGGATCTACAGCCTTTGGCAACTGGTGGCTTAGTTTTTGGCTTGGTCAGGGAAATGGGGTGAGACATTTCCCATCATTAGTTTTCAAATTCTTACCATATTAGGGTGGATTTCTTTTTTTATTAAAGTCAGAAATGTGTTTAGTGAGCATCCATTTCCAGTGCTTCTCAATTATTTTCTGTTAAGCCCCCCCTAGGAAGAAGAAAACACTTCACGCCCCCCTACTCTCCGACGGTGTATATACGGTGGGCGTACAAACCCTGCACCTCGCCGGTTTTCTGATGTAGCATTCATATAGCGGGATGATTGCTGGCAACATTCGTCACGTTTTCGATAAAAAACTCAAGCGGCTTATCAGCGTGATTGGGGTGTTTAAGTGATGCCTTAATTTATTTGGCTTCACGCTGTCTGCTGCCAACATTTTAAGACACACCGGCCTTTTCTCGTCTCTCACCTTAGTCACAGTGAAGCCAAAGTTACATACTCTTCATCATATTTCCTCGTCTTATTAGCTTTCGGGTGACTTTTGCTTGTCTTCATTATCTTCGGTTTGTTCAGTGCACTTCATATCACCTGCTGTGTGTGCGCGTGCTCTCTGCAAAAAACCCTAAACCATAATACTTCCCTACTGTAGTAGATGTGCAATTACACCTTATTCTATACCATTTTACTTTCAAAATGAGTATTAGAAAATTCAAAATGGGGTTTGACGTACCCCTCAGGCATCGTACTACCCGACTATTTGAGAAGTACTGATTTAGACGGTGTTATCCCTGCATCATTTTCCAACATGGTTTTCTTACGGGTACATTTGGCACAAACTCCAATCATCAATTGAGTCTCCTTTTATCCCTTCATTTAATTAATCACACCTCTCAATCCCCCAAAAGTTCTGCAATTGGTTTACAAGTGCTCTAACCAATCAGAGAGCTCCTTACCAGTTTACAGTTATTATTTTCTTTACTTTAGCCAAGAGGACCAGGAGTGCCATGAAAAAGCTAAACCGAGAAGCTAATTGGAGAAGCTAATCAGAGAAGCTACAACAGTTTTCAATAATGTCCTAAAATGATTGTAAATGCATAAAGTTACTGTTTGACTAAATCTACTTTAAAAATCTTTAACTAAAACGTTTTGTTAAAAAAAATATTATTATTAATTATTAATTATTATGATTATGATATTTTTTTTAAGTATAAACATGTGTTCGTAGATTTACCAAACCATGGGTTACAAGTTGCTTCAAACCTAATATGCAAAATCAACTTTTAGGAGCTTTTAACCATGTTATTATATCTAGTGGAAAAAATTAATTAAAAATATTATTATTTTACTTTTGAACCCATATTGGACCTTGAGGTCGGTGGAACTGTTCAGATTCTAGTCTAAAGTTGCTTCTCTTCTGTTGACAGTCCAATGAGACCACTTCAAACCCAGGCAACATCACAGAAAACCCTCAGCTTCACTTTTACCAAATGATTTATGGTTTAATTGTTGTTGTCATGCTGGTACTTGCCATGTTAAAGTGTTTTGTCTACACAAGCATAACAATAAATGCGGCCTGCAATTACCATGAAAAAATGTTCAGAAATGTAAGTATTTATATATATATACACACACTCTCACACACACACACACACACACACACACATAATATTAAACCAATTGGTTGTCCAATTGGCTGTAATATAAAAAAAAAATGTTTTGTCTTCTCACAGGTTATCTCTCGTCCCATGAGTTTTTTTGACACAACACCGACAGGTCGTATTCTGAACCGCTTTTCTAAAGACCAAGAAGAAGTGGACTCTGTGCTTCCAGCAAACATGGATCCTTTTATTCAATACTGTCTTTTAGTCACCTTTACCCTAATTGTTATTGCCTCCATCTTTCCATTGATGCTTTTGGGTGTGCTGATTTTTGGACTCTTGTTTGCGCTCATCCTCTTGTAAGTAGTTCTTTTTTATTGAACACAGACGTTTCACTATGGAACTTGCCTTAGGTGTGAGCAACTACAGGGGCCGCAAAGGCAATCTGCTAAACTTTGTGTGTCAGTGTTCCCTGTACCACCAGCATGATGATCTTTACCTCTATAATATGCATATTTAAAAGGCAAGGTTCAGTGTGACCATTTAAACTTGAATATAGCAACAAGACTTTTTGAAGACATTTACAAATTCAAAAGCCATTTGTAAAGTTTATTTTTTAATTTATTTGTCAGGGACCTTCTACAACTACATTAAGCTAATGAAAGAGAAGACGCTTTGGATTTAGCTAAGAGGTACTTTTGAATAGAATATGGCATATTATTGACAAAGTTGAGCATTTTATATTTGCTTTTAATTTGACTCCATTTACAGACCTATTATAAAGTTTGTGTACATACACGATGTCACCATCTTTGCCTACAGCTGGGAGATTGATTATGTAAATACTAGGGAACGGGCAGCAATTCAATTTTTTTATCGCAAATAATCGCATGTTATAATGAGGCTTTTTTTGGTCCGTGAATAGCTTTATATTCTACCTGTTAGGCCTAAATACTGTATGTTTTAGAATTTACTCAGTGTTGTGCTATTTTGACTTGAACATGATTTTCATTTTAGTCTTGAGTCCAAATAATAATAGGTGCAGAATTATTTTTGCCCATGTCTACGTTCAAATGAGATATTTTTAGGATTGGAAGGTTCTTCAACCTTTTGAGGCTGAACATATTTTATCAAATCAAAAGTCTTGTGTGCCTGCTGCTTCTTTTGCTCACTAGACAGGCAGAGTCATAATTTAGCCCTGGCAACAGTCCTGGTTCAGTTCTCGTGCAGTGCTGTTCAGACCAGCTCAAGGCTTATTGAATACATTGCGAGAAGTAAAACATTTCTGTTTTAATTGTTTTCAAAGTAAAAATCACTGATCAATAGCTAATTCTCACGCATATTTGATCTATAGCGTCACTCTCAGGTTGAAGTCTTTAGCAGGCCCTTTCCTCATGATTCCTGGGTCTTTTTGGATCATTTCAAAACTCAGATGGAGCTCAGTCTTTTTTCTGTAGCGCTGTCTGTTAGCAGTGTTCGATCTATTCCCCAAACAGCACAGACACCAGTGGACGCAGCAGACCTGTCCCCTCTGCATGTGTGTGTGGAAAGGACAGGATAGGAGCGGGGCACATCGATTCAGGTTTTTTGACTGGCCTGCATTAACGTGCGACCAAATAATGAATCGTGAGTAAGCACTTTATTCGTGGCACTTGAACGCACCAGTAAATACTGAACAACAAGGGTCCCAAAATTTACCCTTGTGGAACCCTGTTGTGAGAGGCTTCAAAGATAGGCCCAAGGTACAAACTTACACCCAAGGCAATTCTGATAATTAAATTTTTATTATTATTAGCTCGAGCCATGAAATGGCAAAGAGCTATTGTTATTCGCCGGTTTCTTTTTCTTTTTATTCTGCTGCAACTCGCGCATTTTTGACCCCCTGAACGTCGATGAAAAATCTCACATGGAGCTATAGAGGTGATCGGCCTGGCGCAAAATAGAATAAAATGATGCTCGCGAAAACATCTGTCGCAAGCCGACTATAGTAAAACCACCAATTAAATGCGACGTGTCAACTTTGACCTCGGCACACGAAATTCGGAACAGTGATAGAGCTCCCTGTGACGACTAAAACACAAACAGGCAGCATTGCTGTATGACGCACTGGAAGTCTGCCATATTGGATCGAATGGGCGCCGCCACTTTGACAGTTATTTTTCAGAATTGTACCTGTCCAAGGATTTCCATTTGATTAAGCTCCAAAAAACATTTTCCGCATCTAGAGACATTGAAACTTAATTATCAGTCAATTTGTTTCTTAACTCCTTACGGTATCCGCATGGCACACCTTCGAAAAATACCTTAATTTGATGTTTTTCGACGACATGTCACGGCCACATGCATTGACCTACTGAGCTGAAATTTCACTCACTAATGCGTTTTTATGGCCTGATTGTTACTAATAATGAATAGTGCATTACAGATATTGTGTATTGGCCAGAGGTTAAATTAACGCTTACAAACACATTCAAATCATTCTGGAGGTAACACACTTCATTTGATCGGGCTGAAATCTTTATCATTTGTACTCCTCCTTACACGGATGACAATAATGTATCAGCAATTATGATATATATATGGGCTTAATGTTTAAACATGCCAAGACTTCTATTCTGATGAATAAACTAACTTAAATGCACATATATTGTTTTAGACATAAAATTGTTTTTGACATTAGATTTGGGTGAGATGAACTATAATCTCTTGGCCTCAAGGTCCGAATATTTTATCCTTGGTGGGTACCCTTTTTAATGCGTAATTTTCATGGCGTTAGCATTACCTGCATTAGCAACGAGTCTTGGTTGCTGGGGCGGTGGTCAGGCGGGAGGTAAGACGTGTCGGGGCAATCAGCTTTCGGTGGCACAAGCTATCATCGCCGCTTGCTGCTTTAATTATTATTAATATTATTATTATTTATTTTTATTTTTTTTAACCCTCTTATTATGTCAAATGCATCTATTTTAAATTAGACAGAAATTAGAGTAACAATGGATGGTTATCATATCATATCTGGGCTATTTGTACAGACTAGAAACTACTATAAGTAAACTTATTACTATAAGTGAACATTACAAGATATTTTGTCAGTCTCTTGTTGTGAGTTTAAGTGATTTTATTTTAGGTTAAATATGCTCAAAATTGCATTTGTAATAATATGCATATGGTGGCCCAGGAGTACAAAAATAATTTACATCTATGACTCAGCTTTTATAAAAAAAAATTTTTTTAAAACAAAATGGCTAAAACTGTTTTTATAAAAGAGGAAATCATTTTACAAACCTGCAGACTAAAAACTATAGAGATTGTGGGATGGGTGTGAAGTGATAGGCTTAAAAATCACGAGCATGCGTTTGTTTTCCGTGAGAGCCATGGGAAGCTTTAGAAGCTATTATTATTATTATAACCATTGTGCCAGTAAAGGTCTGAAGAGGGATGCGAAAGAAAACAGATCTGAACTGACAATAGAGGTGGAGTTGAAGCACTTTGGGGAAAGCACAGTTTTAGTTTGGTCTCAGGCCCCCAATGTCCATGACGTTGGTGGTCAACTCTTAGATTCAGCTCAGCAGTATTTGCTGTTTTAACTAGTACTGATGTAAGGTACTAGTTTGATTTTCAACCCCAACTGACTTTTGTTTTATTTTTTTTAAGCAAATATGTATTTAATATAAAGAACTTTTAATTTAAAAAAAAAAATCTAAACAGAAATCAACTAACTATCAAACAAACAGGACAAGACCAGAGAGAACAAATATAAGTAAAAAATAAAGAGAGGAGAAATCATAAAAAACACAAAGTCCAAAATAAATTCCCATATTCCCCCCCCCACACAAACACACACACACATTTTCCGTATGTCAGTTATAGTGATGGCCCAGTCCCTAATTGTCAGCGCATTTTTGTGATGGCCTTTTTCCAGTGTGTTCCAAAGATGTCCATTTATTGTGTCCATGGTGGGAGTTTTGAGGCCCAAATACATAGTTCTGAAATTGAATTGAAATTGTCAAGATAGTCTGCCTTGCCAATGTCTTGTTAATTTCAGTCTAATATTTGTGTACAGCAGCACATTTGATCACATTTTAAACTGCACATAACAACAGTTTAACAATTAAAATGCATTACCTGTATGTTTTAAACTCCTTTACATCGGCGATGTTAGCTCTAATATTTTAATCAGTTGTCCACTGTGTTATTTGCATAGCTGCCCATGTTTATTGCTCAAGCAAATCTACAATTGCATATTCCCATAATATACTCAGGAACCTAAAAGTTTACACTTTTAGTTTAACTATAATGTAATAACAGGGTTAAATTGAAAGTAGGGACTGGAAGTTGGAAGACAAAACACCACTCATACTGCAATGTTTATTTTTTCCAGTATATTTCGAGGAAGTATTCGACAGATGAAGCAAATTGAAAACATAAGTCGTTCTCCTTGCATTTCTTTGACTACTTCATCACTGCAAGGCCTGAGCACCATCCATGCCTACAACATCAAAGACAGCCATCTAAAAATGTACAATATTATTTGTCAATTCCTTAACCCTTGTGACTTTCCTTAGTTTGACCCTTATTTTCTAAAAACAATTTGAAACTTTGTATCGACTATTATTACAGGATTTATACATTTGTTACTCAACTTTTTTGACAGCTGTAAAAAATATACAAGATAATTAATTTTTCAAACTTTTTTTGGGTTAAATCTGTTCATCCTTTTCCGTTCTGACAAAGCATACTAAATTAGACCCACACAATTGCCAATTTTTCATGTAATATATGAATTAAACATTTCCACTGTCAGAGACAGAATCTAAAAAACACCTGAGAAAATTAGTGTTAATATTTGGTACAGAAGCCTTTGTTTACAATTACAGAGGTCAAAATGTTCCTGTAGTTCTTGACCAGGTTTGCACACAAGGCAGCAGGGATTTTGGCCCACTCCTCCACGCAGATCGTCTCTAGATCTGACAGGTTTCGGGGCTGTCGCTGAACAACACAGAGTTTCAGCTCCCTCCAAAGATTTTCTATTAGATTTAGGTTCGTAGACTGACTAGGCCACTCCAGAACCTTGATATGCTTCTTATTGAGCCACTCCTTGGTTATCCTGGCTGTGTGCTTCGGGTCATTGTCATGTTGGAAGACTTGGCCACGACCCATCTTCAATGCTTTGACTGAGGGAAGGCAGTTGTTACCCAAAATCTCACAATCCATGGCTCCATTCATTCTCTCCTTAATACAGTGCAGTCGTCCTGTCCCCTGTGTAGAAAAGGACCCCAAACCATGATGTTTCCACCCCCATGCTTCACAGTAGGGATGGTGTTCTTGGGATGGTAAGTTTCTTTTTCAAAGCTCGGCGAGTAAAGTTTATACCAACAGGACCACATGACCTTCTCCCATGACTTCTCTGGATCATCTAGATGGTCATTGGCAAGCTTCAGATGGCCCTGGACATGTGCTGACTTAAGTAGGGGTACCTTCTGTGCACTGCATGATAAAGCATGACAGCATAGTGTATTAACTTTTTACAGCTTAGTTTTTTGTAATTAAAGACATCATACACACCATATTTTGAAAAATTCACACATATTCCCCTGGTGAGTATATGCTGGGGGAATATACTCACTTGGGGTAGGTGTGTGTAGCCTCCCAAATAAAACTGTAAATAATGATGTTTTTTTATATAACAGGTCACAAGGGTTAATTAATATGTGCTTACTTTATCTCTTCTGAGTCTGACTTATTCTTATTTGTAATTTCTATATTTGGTTCTCCTGTTATAGGTTTAAGGTGCTCACAGATGTGAACTCAAACCACAATTTTCTTTTTAACTCTGCATCAAGATGGTTGTCATTCTGTCTGGATTTTTTTGCCACCACCTTGAGCTTTTTGGTATCATTATTTGTCATTTTCAGCAGTAACAACCTTATTTCACCATCTCTGAAAGGACTGGCGATGTCATACACTATACAGGTACACAATGTAATTGCATATTTTCAGAATACTTCCAATATGTTGACGATATGTTTTATATGTATAGCTGACAGGAATGCTTCAGTACGTTGTGAGGCAGTCAACAGAAGTAGAGGCAAGGTTCACCTCAGTGGAGCGTCTTCAAGAATATATTATAGTAATAAAAATATTGTTGTTGTTTCAATATTGACAAAAGTATGTGTTGAACTCCTAATCAGTGTCCACACTTAAATAGGATGGTACATCAGAGTCTCCCAGACGAGTGAAAAATGCTCAAATTCCCCCAAACTGGCCAATGAATGGGGCCATCACGTTCCAAAACTACAAGATGAGATACAGAAAAAACACACCAATTGTCTTAAATGGGTTGAACATGTCCATCAAAGGTGGAGAGAAGCTTGGCATTGTGGGAAGAACAGGATCGGGTTGGTCAAAATTGTACAATATTTGTGTTCAATGTTGTTCCCTCTGTGTTTGAACTAATCCTTGTGTGGACAGGAAAGTCATCTTTGGGCGTTGCTCTGTTCCGTCTGGTCGAGCCGACAGAAGGGTCTATACTGATCGATGGAGTGGACGTAACAGCCATTGGTCTACATGATCTGCGCAGCAAACTGTCTGTCATCCCTCAAGACCCTGTTCTGTTTATTGGCACTGTCAGGTATTAGACACACATTAGTTGCATGTCTATGTAATGCCTCGTTCATCCAGGTAGGTTCCGTTGAAAAAAAGTGTTTACATTTGGCCACTCCAATCCAAGTATCTGCTTCAGATCAGAGCAGGAGTTTGAGAAACTTTCCACAAGCCAAGGTCTGGAACGTCACAGCGTTTCTTTTATGCCACGTTATATGATAATATATACAGTATATTATATTATAATATAAAGATTATTACAATAGGCCTTCACAATACAGTATACCAATTAATTATATATCATATCAAAAAGACTAATGATGGTTTTAAAATGATTTGATATATATTTTAATTGCTCTTTTTATAAATGATTTGGGGTAGAATATAGGCCTAAAGCTGACATGATATGCGGCGCAGGATTCTGCTTATGTTCTGATCAGAACATCACACAATGGACTAGGGCATCATCTTACCGGTAAACAGAAGAGCTCAAGAAACAATGGAATATACAGTCCAATCACTGCCTGCCGTGTCCACGTGAAATTGAAGACATGGCTAATATGATCCAAACTTCACCATAGTCCTTGTGTAAATTTGGTGTGGTTAAAATCCAGTGTGGCATGTGTCTGTGTATAGATGTGGCAGCATGAAGATGCAGGAAAAAACAAAAAAATTATCCAATCTTTGCCATAGTTATCCTCTTCCGTCAGGTAAACACGCTGTTAAAGAGTAAATGTGAATTAAAAGCACTCGCTGTGCCGTCTGCCTTTGATACATGTAGAAAACAAAATTGAAACTTAACCATGTCATGTGAGCTGCGTAAATCAGTAGTGTGGCTCTTGTTCATTTGCTCAGTTTGTTACAATTGGTCAGATGTCATACAAGTATGTTTTAAAATGAGATTTAACACAGTTACAGTGTGATTAAATGCTGGGAAAACAGTTTTGGCACAATATTGGTAATCAATTTCCCAAAAAATCCCGGCACCGAAAAAAAGAACCATTCAGGAACCAGTACCCAAAAGCAGGTATCATTAAAGTACTGGTATAGAAAAAAAATCAAACGGTCCCCAACCCCTGACATTCCTCTGCACAAAATATCACTGAATGCAGCTCTGATTGGCGTTGCTTGTTACTCTAAAAAGCAGTTGCGTAAAGACAAGCTGCCAGCGCAGATTTACTTATACATCATTGAGTCCATCCTCACCTCCTCCATCACCGTGTGGTACGCTGGAGCCACAGCCAGGGACAAACAGAGACTTCAGCACATTGTGCGTTCTGTGAGAAGGTGATCGGCTGCAGACTTCCATCTCTGCAGGACCTGTACGTCTCCAGGGCTCTCGGACGAGCAGGTCGGATCACAGTCTATGTCCTTCTCACCCTGGACAATAGACTATTTGAGCCACTCCCCTCAGGCAGGAGGCTACGGTCCATCTGGACCAGAATCTCTTGCCACAAGTGTTCATGAGTCCAACGGCAGAGGGAAAGAAACTTCTTAACACCTGCCACTTTAAGAAGGTTGGTCTTGTACTTCCAAAACGACTAGTACTTTTTCCCATTGACTTACAATGGGCGCTTTGACAAAAATGCAATTTTTCAAAATATTTTCAACTTTCCACACTTCCAAACACTTTCAACATGTTCACCATTTCCAAAGTTAGTAATTACAAAGTTTTAGTACTCTCACCACTGCCAGTACTTTTACACATATGCAGTTTTTTTACAAATAAAGTACTTTACAAAAAATGTTTTCACAGGTCACATTGTTTCAACTATTTCAACACTTTTCACAGTTTTCTTGTCTCCTCAGTTGTTTGTGACGAGTGCTATTACTTTTGGTGTGGTATTGTGTACTTTTTTGAAGTATTTAAAAAAAGTATTTGTTTACTTTTCCCCCATTCATTTCATGGGAAATTTACAACATTACACTGTATCAAAATGTTTTAAACTTTCCACACTTCCAAACACTTTCAACATGTTCAACCATTTACAAAGGTAGTAATTACAAAAGTATGTAGTATAGTACAAATTAGTATTTGTACTTTTTTCCCTATTCTTTCCAATGGATTTTGAAGTTATCAAAATGTTTTCAACACATTTTGGTTTTTCAAAATAAAAGCACTGCAAAGTTTTTCAAAAAAAATTCAACTTTCCACACTTCCAAACACTTTCAACCCTTTCACAACACCACATTTGTACTTGCACAGATGTAGTACTCTTACACCCTTACACGTACTTTTACACACATGCAGTACTTTTCACACATGTAGTACTTTCAGTTATTTAGTTTTCAAAGGTTGTAATTTTCAAAAATTTCAAATTATTTTCAAATGTTTCAAAACTTTCCAGCTGTCTAATGCCTTTATTACTTTTGACATCTATTCTTCTTGTACTTTTTGAAGTATTTCAAATAAGTACGGGGTTTGGTTTTTCAAAATAAAAGCACTGCAAAACATCAAATTTGGGTTTTGCAACATAAAAGCACTGCAAAACAATGAATTTGGGTTTATCAACATAAAAGCACTGCAAAACAATGAATTTGTGTTTTTCAAAATAAAAGCACTGCAAAACAAATAATTTGGGTATTCCACAATTAAAGCGCCGTAAAAGCATGTTTTTGCGTTCCCATCCTTCACAGTGCTACTATAGGCTATTACAGTAATGCAGTAGAAGTACATCGAGTACTACCTTCAAAATAAAAGCGCGTTAAAAAAATGAATTTGAGTTTTTCAAAATGAAAGCACTGCAAAACAATGAATTCGGGCTTTTCAACTCAAAAAAACCTGCAAAACAACGAATTTGGTTTTTTCAACATAAAAGCACAGCAAAACCAAGCGTTTGGGTTTTCCACAATAAAAGCACTGTAAAATCATGTTTTAAGGTTCCAGTCCTCCACAGTGCTACTATAGGTTATTGAAGTATAGCAGTAGAAGTATATCGAGTACTACCTTCAAAATAAAAACACTGCAAAACAACGAATTTGGGTTTTTCAACATAAAAGCTTTGCAAAACAACAAATTTGGGTTTTTTAAAATAAAAGCACAGCAAAACAAATTATTTGGGTTTTCCACAATAAAAGCACTGTAAAACCATGTTTTAAGGTTCCAGTCCACCACAGTGCTACTATAGGCTATTGAAGTATAGCAGTAGAAGTACATCGAGTACAACCTTCTAAATAAAAGCACTGCAAAACCACTAATTTGGGTTTTTCAACATAAAAGCACATTAAAACAACAATCTTGGGTTTTTCAACATAAAAGCATTGCAAAACAACGAATTTGGGTTTTTCAAAATAAAAGCACAGCAAAACTACAAATTTGGGTTTTAAGCAATAAAAGCGCTGTAAAACTATGGAATTGGGTTTTTCAAAATAACACCACTTTCAAACCACATTCCTGGGATTTTCCAATATAAAACTACTTTCAAACAATTTTTTGGGTGTTTTCAAACTGAAAACTAATTTCAAACAAACTGTAACTGTGAAATGGTTTCCACCCCATTGCACAGTTTCTAGTTATTAATTGTTGTATGTTGTGCCTTAAAGTCAAAGCAAGTTCCTAGTTTGTGAATTCTGCTTTCATGAGGTGAACCCACAGTGTGGTTGTTTTCAAATAATGTTTTTGGTGCAAGGGTTGTGGTAATATGAAGTAAGCCTAATTGTGTCAATAACTGCATTCGCCCACAGATATAATGTGGACCCTTTTGACATCTACAGCGATGATGAAATCTGGACAGCACTGGAGAAGACCTACATGAAGGAATCGGTATGTATTTTGTCACAAAAGTGTTATAAAACTCTGTTTTAACCCTTTTATTTTTTTTATATATGCTATAACACAATACTGATATGTACAACAAGGGAATACACTTCTCATCTTGAAAAGGCAATAGCAGTGAGTGGGACCTAAGTGTAATGACAATGTGATGTGCGTCATAAGACAGCTTTGTGCAGTGGTCAACTAAGACATAATCAGGAATACAAAACAACAAACTGAGTTGTCTCCTGTTGATCGATCAGCTGATGTTATGATGAAGAGGTGGAGATGCATAGCAGAGCGTTTCATTCTAATCCATCACACAAACTACTTTTATGCACTTTTCTTTTTGGCTTTTTATTGAAAATGTGTCCAGACAGAATTTTGGATGACCGGGAAAGGTGGCTAGAGTTGACAAGCTACCATCTGAGAAAATGTGCTTTGTTTGTTTACACCATTTTACCGAAAACACTACCTTCTTTAAAAAAGCTCATTGGATAATGGACTAACTAAAACATGTACTCTAAAGAAGGATTCCCTCCTAATAATAAAGAGAAGTCCGGTAAGTAAGGCTGCTTTGTTTCTGATAACAGATTTAGTTGTGATTCCTATCACCAGTAGTAGTAGGTACACACAAATAATTTTTTATGCTCTACTTTGAGTTTATTACAGTTAATATATCTTCATAAACGTGCTTGTTTGTGCTGACACTATGAATGGGAATGACTCAGGAGAAGGGGGTAGAGAATCATAGCGACAAACTCTTCAATGCTTTGTTTTCGGCGAATATAGCATTTTCGTGCTGCCCAGTGGTCGAGTGAGTAAGGCAGCAGCACACATGCCAGGCTCCAAGTGCAGCCAGCCGCAGTGTCATGAGTTTGACTCCCAGCTCCAACACTGTACTGCATGGCCTCCCCTGTCTCTTATCCCCATTTCACGCTAAAAGCTGACCAATCATATAAAGCCTACGGGCTAAAAATCCTTTAAAAAATAAATAAATAATTATACCCCATAGAAGTGTAATACCCCCTCTTTAAGTTGAGCTTTCTGCTCTTGTGATTCTGGTAAACTTTTAGTGTCCACTATCCTCTTTTACATGTTACTGGTGAGAAGTTGTCATTAAATAATGAAATAATTAGCATGGGGATTGGCTTCACCATTAATTTGTAGGTAATGTAGGTAAACGTTAAATTAAAAAAAAAACTCTGGGTAGCATTAGCTAGCCTAGTGATCGAGTTGGGAAGAGATAGATAATTTCACGCCTAAGAATTTCTATGGGCATGCCAGCTGCGTGAATCTATGGATCCACTGATTACTGTACCTCACCAAGTTGTCATGAGCCTTCGTTATTTGCTGGCATATGCAATTATTTATTTAGTTCTTAACCTTTGTTTAACCAGGCAAGAACCGATTGAGATTGAGACATTGTTTTCAAAGCTGACCTGGGGCAAAGTGAAACGATAACAGCATACAGACTTTTAAACTTTTAAAGAAACAAAAAACAAAATCTACATTTAAAAAGGACAGATTTTTTTATTTTTTTATTCCCCCTATGTTTTATTAAATCAAGCAAAAACCCCTATTTGAGACCATTTCATATAATCTCAGCTCTGACTGCAGGAGCAGCATAGGAAAAAGCTTCCTTCCCCAAGTCAGTCCTTATACATAGGACAGACAAGCCAAACATATCACGTGAGCGCAGGGCATAATGATACTCCACTCTGCACCAGGACACACAAGTTGGAAGGTTAACATTTACATATTACTTTACACTAAAAACATCTAATATGTGAACTTCCTGGCACCCGAAGAAGGCCATCCAGCCTTGGCATAGAGTTCGGCACGTCCATGTGAGAAGACCCTGGCTTTTGTTTTGTTGGTGCTCATTACTAATTTTAGGGACTGCAAACAAGACTGCACTACGACAAAGGCAGGCTGTTGTGGCTCAATGGCCCATTCCAGTGTTGTCAAGCAACAGTAAAGTACTGTATCATCTGCATAAAAATGGTACATGACATCAGACAGCTCAGCACAAAGTTTATTTACATAAATAGAGAATACAATTTGGCCTAAAATGGAACCCTGAGGCACTCCCTCACTCAAAAAAGAAGAGGCCCTTGCCAATTTCACACATTTTCACACGGTTTGACAGGTAATAGGAAAACCAGTTTAAGGCCTGGCCAGAGATGCCATGCTGCTTAAGGATTCCAAGAAAAAGTTGAGAATCTACAATGTCAAAAACTTAGATAAATCAGTGCATGTGCTGAAACTCTTCATTCATATTACAGCACCTTCTTAGATGCAAGGAAAAGGTCTCCAACAATATGATATGTCAATAAACAATGATGCAATTTTGTACTCATTTAAAAAAAAAAAATGTCATACAAAAGTTTCATAGCCACTGTGTATCCCATTCTCTGGAGCTATATGCTGGCAACTGTGGATCAACTCTCTTGATTGACCTGGGGTAAATTGCTCTAGGCAATACAAGCATTTGATTAAACAAATAAATTAATTTTAGAAAAACAGCTCTGCCCTGAATTCAGCCACTATTTAAGACCTCTAGATGTTATGTTCCTTTTGTAGTTTTAGACCAGAGGGAAGAAAGTTTCTCAGTCTAAGTTCATTAAAGTAAAAAGTGGACCGTCCAAATGTTCTGAATCCACGTTGTAATACCCATTAACAGAGCGATGACAGACGGTGATTTTATCAACTATGTTGGAACCTGATTATCCAAGGAGGCAGTGGGCTTCATATAAATTAATTGTTTATGTTCAACACAATATTATCTAAGTATAACTCGTAGCTGACACAGTAAGGAATGTAATTTATATAAACTGTATTTATTAACAGCTATAGACCAAAACTAATCATTGTGGCAGCCCCATAAAAAAATATTAAATTAATTCGAACATGCTTGCAGGCTACCCGGTGGTCAAGTGGTTAAGGCGGCAGCACACATGCCAGGCTCTAAGTGCAGCGGCTGCAGCTTCATTCAGCTCCTGGCTCCACAATGTACTGCATGTCCTGCCTCTCATCCCCATTTCATGCAAACTGTCCTATCTAATAAAGCCTATGGACCAAAAAAAATCTAAAATTGAACATGCTGTATTTATCATCCATGCCTTACAAATGTGCCTTTCTCTATATTGAGATATTCTCAGCTGCCAATGACTCCTCCCGACTACTTCCATAGTCTCTCAGGAGGCCTTGCTTCATGCCACTGCCCATCAGCATATCACAGCCATGCCGACCTGCTCTCTCTCTTCGGCCCCATTTATCATGGCCCAACAAGCAGTTTAAATTGAGCTGCCTCGGTCAGATTTTCAAGCTAATGCCTCCCTCAGCCATCTCAAGGCTCTGCACTGCCCTCCTTTTTTTGGTCATTCTTCTTGGGCCCAAGTGTAAAAGTTTTCAATTTCAAAAATATTTATTTTATAAAACATACATTGTGTATCTGAGGATATCTGTCTAGTTAGAAATTACATTTGTGTCATTGCTGTGACATTGTCTGTCTACAGATCTCACAGCTTGAAGAAGTTACTTGCTCCAGTTTTGGAAAATGGAGAGAACTTCTCAGTAGGAGAAAGACAATTGCTGTGTATGGCTCGTGCTCTACTGCGCAATTCAAAGGTTTGTCCCACAGGTTATACTTGTATCCAATGGGGATTGTGCACAATGCCAGTTGTGTGCAGCCTATTTTTAAATAATAATTCAATGTAATCCTTTACACATAATTGTGCTGTTCAATTTACAGATTGTTCTGCTGGATGAGGCGACAGCATCCATCGATGCTGGAGACAGATGCTCTCATCCAAAAAACTATCAAAGAAGCCTTCCAGGACTGCACTGTGTTGACCATTGCACACCGCATCAACACTGTTCTGACCTCTGATCGTATTCTGGTCATGGACCAAGGACAGGTAGAATATATATGGCCACACACCATTTCACAAACAACAGTGTTGTGTGTAACACTCTTTGTTGTGTTGAGTGTAGGTGGCAGAACTGGACAGGCCTGACGTTTTACAGCAAAGGCCTGACTCGATCTTCTCTTCTCTGGTGGAGGCTGCTAACGCTTCAATCAGCTGAGGATGGCCAACATACACATTTACACTTTTTATGATCGGGATGTTGTGCCTAATTACCTTTCTAAATCATTTAGATAGAAAAATATCATTGTATAATGTGTCTAATGTTTAATGTCACTCAGGAACATAGTATATTATAACTCAGGAACTTTCCCTCTTACTGCTCTTGTTTGCTTTGGCAAATTTTTTGGTTGTTGTTTGTCATCTTTTAATCCATGAAATGGATTCTATCCCAAAATCTTGACCTAAATTTCTAGAGTATAATTTATTGTTCCCAAAACAAACACTAAGGACAGCGTAGCAATGAACATCACTGCAAATACAAAATGATCAAAAAACAGTCCAAACAGGTTGGGTACAATTGAATTGCTTAAACCACTTAAAAATCAAAACTGTGCGATGTGAGCTCCACACACAGCTTCTCCATCACAGACTGGTCCTGAAACATCACCAAAACCAACACACCAATTAAAAGGTGTATTTATTGCAATTAATTTTCACGGCATCACAAACAATTTAAAAGGCTTACCAACAACTTTGGCAAAACACACACAAACGGGTCATACAAACAACCTGGCCTCCCACCTGGCAAACAGCCAACTTCATTGCCAACTGTTCGTACCAGTGCACAGCCTGAGCGCTTTGTTTATCATTTTGATGTCTGATCAACAGACATATTAGGCTCTGAACTTTAGTTATGTTTTTACATAACAAATTTAGTTGATGCTCATAGTTTCGCACATGTTTACAGAAACACGTGCCTGCTCTGTCGTTGTCTACTCCGGGAGCAGGTTTGGTACAACACTGACTTAAAGGACTGCAATCAGGGCGCGTTTTAACATAACATAACAATTTATGATTCCCAGAATGTTTTTTAAGTTAAGCAGAACGTTCCCTGAAGGTTACTTTTGGTTATCCTAAGGCTATTATGGTAGCAAGTCTTCTGACGTTTGGAGCAACATTATTATTTGGTTGACCCTAACATTCCTTAAAACGTTCTTTAAAAATTCCTCTAACTTTACTCTAACTGTAACCTTCAGGCAACCTTTCAACCGTTCAAAGAACCTTCTGTAAAGGTTCTTTGAACGTTCCCCAAATTACAACCTTATGAAATGTTCCTTGAAGGTTCTCTAAACGTTCATCTAACCTTAAGAAAATCTTCAGGAAACCTTTAAAGAACTTTTTTTTATGTTATATGAATGTTACTCTAACTTTTAATACTGTAACCTTTAGAATGGACTGAATTTATACACCTATGTAGCTAGCCCTGAATGTTGATTAAAAAATAAACATGTAATCTGTGTTAAATTAAATTAGCTTCAATAAAAATTATACATTGGAAAATAAAGCATTTTTAAATAGGCCAATGTTTGTATTTTTGAATGCACAACAACAAACAGCAAAGGAATATTATATTATCATCAGGAGGCGATTTATGTTACCTGGTTTACATAGATAGTCATCATTTGCTGTTACCCTGCTGTTTGAGTCAACGTGAATTCATGACGAATGACACATTTAAAATGTTTATTCTTGGCTGTGATGCATCTTAATATTACAGAAGTGACTGGGCTCTACAGTTTTGCTGAGATGATCAGGTTTTATCAGGTCGGCCACTATTGGATACAAAATGAAATAGTGATGTTATTAGAATGTGAAAACTTAAAACACAAAGACTTAATTTACAACTACATTTGTGCAAAGTACTGTGATCAAGACATTGCTTGTCTGTCTCCATTTATGTTTGTGCACAGCGGCGTGTGTTTGTTGTCATTTGGATTACGGAGTGCAATATCCAGACGTATCAAAACTAAAAAGAACAAGAGAAAAATATGTTTATCTGCACTAAATAAGCAATGTTAGACTTACAATAAGCCCTGCACAAAAACTGGAGAGTATGATCCATAGTTGCGGGAAGTAATTTTGGAAGGGGGTGCGTTTTTTGCATATAGTAGCATGTGTTTATATATAACTTCTGGACACATGTAACTCTGTATAAAATGATCACGATATTCCAGAGAGAAGGCATAAAGAAGTAATTTGACGCTGCTCTGACTCTGCTTTCAGGACGCCAGTGCACATTAGTGACAGGTTGTCTTTTGTCTCGCGGGTTGGGTTGGGGCAAGCCAAGAAATTATAATTTTTATCTAATGTAGGGTTTGCATTAAAAGGTTCTTTCACTTTAAGAGACCTGAGCGCAAGGTATTCTGGAGGCACTATTCTGTATGTACAAGATTATTGAGTACAGTTGTTCAGTAAAAACTACACACCAAGAAACCAGAAACAGAGATGTTCCTGGTATTTCTATGCCCGGGCCCTGGGTGGTTACTTTAGACAACTATCAAATTCCAAACTGAAAGGGATGTACCCTCTGACGTTGGATGGATGCCATCCTTGCGTATGAGCCCGGGCTTTCCCCAAAGTGAACTCCAGTTGTAAACAAAAACTACATTGTTTTGATAGCACCAACTAGATAACAAGCAGTTGAATGCTGAAAAGCGGCTGTACAGTTCAGCATTGATCAGATTGGGCAGGAGACCAGAAAATATTAGGGTCTCTGACATTGACTTCGCTAATTCACACACCACACCTACTTGTTATTTGAGCACCTGATTGTCTCCACCAGCCGTCGTTACCGCCTGCGTGAATCACGATTCGGCAGAACCTCTGTCTAAAAGCCTAAGGTTTTCTTCAATGTCACCCATTCTGGCCCCTGGGTAACACCTAATACTGCCGGTAGCGTCACATCTCTAACTACAGAACTTCAAGTACCAGCATGTCACGGGTCTATTCAACAGGTGTGTGATCGCTGCAGGGAGCAAACCTATTGTAGATTGGAAGCTCACGGTGCGCTACAGACTTCAATCCATAAAATAAAGACTGAACGAAAGTGAGCTGTATGAGGCTCCGAGTTGTTTATTGCACAATCAAACTTTCACTGGTGTAGAGAAAGATAAAATAGTTTGTGTATAATTTGTGGATTAATGATAAAAAGTAGCTCTCAAAACAGAATACACTCGCCGGTACATTCAACTTTGCTAGTGAAGATGACAAGAAAAACGGATGTAATGCTACAGAAGTTTAACAAGTACTTTATTCCCCGCCGCAGTGTTATACATGAGTGGACATGTTTCTATCACTGCGGAGCAGTACATTCTGAGTTGGCGAAACACAGAGATCGCTTGGTTGTGGGGATTCATGAAAAGAACTGTCCCGTAAGTCTCAACTCAAAGAACTAACGTTACTGGAGGTGACTGAACAAGTCCACCATGTAGAAGAGATATCAAAGCAGGTTATGGCGGTCTTCACACGGACCGGACGGGCTGACAGAGGCACCGCCAGGACAGCAGTGGTCATCATAGCAACAAATGGAAAACTGCAGGAGATGCAATAAGCCCAAACATTCAGATTCATAAAAAAATCCCTGCCCTAAAGAGCAAGTGCAACAAATGTCACGGTCAAGGACATTGGTAGTGGCCATGTCACTCAAAAATGGTAAGAGATGTGACTGAAAAAGCAGAGCAAACATATTTCCTTGGAGAAATTGGTGGACAGAAAAATGGACAGTTGAAATGGAAATAAACAATGTGCCAATAACATTTAAAATAGACACTGGTGCGGACATCAGAGTATTCAGTCAGGTCACATACAACAGGATGAAGCCAGAAATCTAAATTCAACCACCAAACACGAAGTTTGTCAGTCCGGGTGGAGACCTGTCATGCAAGGAGCTGTTTCTGGCTACCACTAAGTATAAAGACAAGTAGTACACATTTAAGGTCTATGTCATCAAAAGTCAGTTTCCTAATGGGGCACAAAGAGGCTGTGGACATGGGCCTTGTGTCAGTACCATGTTTGGATCAGGTGGATTGCTAGACATGGAACCGCTGAAGATAGCCCTACAGGAAGGGGTGCGACCATATGCGGTGCACACAGCCAGGGGTATTCCCCTGCCACTCATCCCGCTCGCTAAGAAAGCGCTGCAGAGACTCGAAAATGAAGGCATCATAGAGTCTTATTCACACTTCAGTTTATTTTAGAGTAATTTTTTTACTTGACAGTTTGGAGTACAAACTGACCCTGATGCTTCCCAGAATTATTTATTTGACTGGAAATAAGAGTGCATTACAGCTTAATTTTTATGTACAGCAGATCAAGCAACTTGAGAGTTTTCTTTTAGAAGATGGTGGACAAAAATTGAATAACTAAAGAAAAACTTCCCACGTGTGGGACGTCCTCCTTTTAAAGGGGTTAAACAAAGTTCATTTTGCCAGGATAAAACTCTGCCAATGCAAAGTTGAGCCATGTCCTGTTTATCCCTGAAGATGTTCTAAAACAATACTGTGTTTTATAAAAAAAACTAGCTGATCCTTTTCAAATGAACACTGATGACTCAAATGTCTGAGTGCTAGTGTTAGCATTAGCTTACATGACTAAATTTGACACTAGATGAATTTAAACATGCCGATATGTCTGCATTTTACTCTGCATTATTTAGTTATGATAATGTGCAAAATGTATGCGTTATATCCTGTGTTAGCCCCTGCATGATGAAGAGTAAAATTAATTATTTCTACATTTGATTAGCTTTTGATGTTCTATATTGCTTGAATAAGTTTTTTTGCCTTTGGGTTAATTGCACTGAGTTCACCCATATTAATTTACCAATGCTACAAAACTCTCAACCACAAAACATAAACACAATAACTAAAGAAACATGAAACAGAAGAAAAGATAAACTGAAAAACAAAAGGGTTCATGCTAAACCCAAAACGTATCATACAAAGGATCAAAAAATTCAAATTCTAATGAAGTTTCCCAGCCTACTCTTGGTACCAATCCTCTCAAAGAACTGGATACATCACCCCAATTTCCCACATACCCAATCACTTCTGGAAGCCTCACCACAACAGCCAACATGGAGCTCCCAATTAACTATGTGTCAAATAAACAACACACATGTTTAAAGCATGTATATATGTAAATACCCTCTGTAATGGCGTCTAGTCAATATTAGCTGAAAAACAGCTTTGGGTGGAACGTTGCGATGTGCGTAGCAATGTGCGTGGCAATGTGCGGTCGAGGACCCTGCGACTCCAATCTGGATCTCTCCCACCTGTCCCCATTTTACCCATTATATTTGACCTACTTCCCTTTGGCCCGCCCTCTTCTGCCGCATACCGATGCATGGGTTAAACGTGAATTACACATACAATTTAAGGCTTAGACTTTACTAATAATTACGAAATTACGAATCTATTCTAAAGATTTTAGAATTGTGATTACATTAATTTTATACTTTATTTATGCTTAAACGAAAAATTAAATGTATTAATTAAATTATGGCTCTAAAACACTTCAATTTATCATCACCGTGACAACCAATCATTGTTCTGGCAATACAAACTCAATTTAACAAAAAGAAAGACAATTATTTAAAGTAGGTTATGCATTACCATTCTGTTTAGCATCCTCTTCACCACATAACCAGGATGTCTTATATTAAAAAACACTGCCCATACACTACACAACACAACGCATACAGCCTCTACACAGTACACAGACACCCATCACACACTCAAAAATAACCAAGTCAGGACAAAATATGAATATATGTATATATGTGTATGTATCATCTCTATCACTACATAACCAACGCTAAAAAATAAACTGCTCTTCCATCACACATTCACAACGAAAGCTGTCACATTTGTAACAACATGACCTACCCTTAAAATTACAACAGATCAAAAGAATATAGAAAACATGTACCTTGGTATAACAATAGATGAATACACTCTCATTTCTCTCTCACCAGAATGTGGACCTCTCACATTTCATTATGTTGCGGCCCTGAGAGCCAAAGGTCGTAACAAGTCATTTAGATCTATAACTATGTTAACTATGAACAAAACTAATAAACAAATAAAATAATTACCTGCATATGTGAACGTTTTTAACTAAAGACAAATGAAAGCATAAGTGGAGAAATGAGGCAGTGGAGGAGCTACGTGCTTGTTTGGACATTACAGACTTGGGAGGTTTTCAGAGCTGCCACAGATAGTTTGGATGAGTACACGGACACTGTGACGTCATACATTCGATTCTGTGAGGACAGCATTATACCAACACAAACCAAAGTCACTTTCAACAATGACAAACCCTGGTTCACTCCAAAACTGAGGCAGTTAAGGCAGCAGAAGGAGGCAGCGCACAGGGCTGGAGACAGGGGGCGCTACAAAGATGCAAAGTATGGATTTAGCAAAGAGGTTTCTCGAGCGAGATCACAGTACAATATGCGTCTGAAGCAGCAGTTCTCTGACAACAACCCCGCCTCCGTGTTGGCTTCTCACCAACCACAAGCCCCGAGCCCCCCCTGCTGCAGACAATCGAAAACTGGCTGAGCAACTTAACACCTTCTACTCCAGGTTTGATGTGACCACCCCCTCCCCCACGGTGGCCACCTCCGCCAACCCAAACCTGGTCCCCCCCACCTCCCCCACCACTCTCTCAGTTCAGGAACAGGATGTTCACAGGCTATTTCGGAAATCCAACCCCCGAAAAGCTGCTGGACCAGACGGCGTCTCTGCCGCTACATTAAGACATTGCGCAGGAGAGTTAACCCCCGTCTTCACAGACATTTTTAACACCTCCCTGGGGTCATGCCATGTCCCAGCCTGCTTCAAGTCTGCCATCATTGTCCCTGTCCCCAAGAAGCCCCGGATCACTGGACTTAATGACTACAGGCCTGTGGCGCTGACGTCTGTAGTCATGAAGTCATTTGAACGCCTGGTCTTGCCCCACCTCAAGTCCTTCACCTCCTCCCTGCTGGACCCCCTGCAGTTCGCCTACAGAGCCAACAGGTCTGTAGACGACGCCATCAACCTGGCACTCCACTTCATCCTGCAGCATCTGGACTCCCCGGGAACCTACGCCAGGATCCTGTTTGTGGACTTCAGCTCTGCTTTCAACACCATCCTCCCTGCTCTGCTCCAGGACAAGCTCTCCCAGCTCAACGTGCCTGACTCCACCTGCAGGTGGATCACTGACTTCCTGACGGATCGGAGGCAGTGCGTGCGGCTGGGGAAGAATGTCTCAGACACTCGGACTATCAGCACAGGAGCTCCACAGGGCTGTGTACTTTCTCCTCTGCTCTTCTCCCTGTACACAAAACTGCTGCACCTCCAGCCACGACTCCGTAAAACTGATCAAGTTTGCGGACGACACCACCCTCATCGGGCTCATCTCGGACGGGGATGAGTCTGTCTACAGGAGGGAGGTGGACCGGCTGGTGTCCTGGTGCAGCGGTAACAACCTGGAGTTCAACGCCCAGAAGACAGTGGAGATGATCGTGGACTTCAGGAAAGTCACAGCCCCCCAGCCCCCCCTCGTCATGACAGACTCCCCCATCACCACCGTGGACTCCTTCCGCTTCCTGGGCACCACCATCACCCAGGACCTCAAGTGGGAGCCCTCCATCAGCTCCCTCATCAAGAAGGCCCAGCAGAGGATGTACTTCCTGCGGCAGCTGAGGAAAGCCAAGCTGCCAGTGCAGATGATGGTGCAGTTTTACACGGCCATCATTGAGTCCATCCTCACCTCCTCCATCACCGTGTGGTACGCTGGAGCCACAGCCAGGGACAAACAGAGACTACAGCGCATTGTGCGTTCTGCTGAGAAGGTGATCGGCTGCAGACTTCCATCTCTGCAGGACCTGTACGTCTCCAGGGCTCTGGGACGAGCAGGTCGGATCACAGCTGACCCTTCTCACCCTGGACATGGTATTTGAACCACTCCCCTCAGGCAGGAGGCTACGGTCCATCCGGACCAGAACCTCCCGCCACAAGAATAGTTTCTTTCCCTCTGCCGTTGGACTCATGAACACTTCTAAACACCTGCACTTTAACTGCAACTATTCATACACTCACTGCACTGTCACTTTCTGCACTACAACTTTAAACTTAACTGTAAACTTGTGTACATAGCAATGCCTATTTTTATTTTTATTTTTTTATACTATAGTAATTTTAAATTGTCCCTTAAATGCATGCCCTTTTGTTTGACTGAATATATGTTGTTTTATTATTGATCAGTGTTTTATGTTGCACCTTAATGCCGAGACAAGTTCCTATGTCTGTGAAGTTTGTTCATTGACAATGGCAATAAACCCCTTTCTGATTCTGATTCAGATTCTTAAGTGTCTTTAACCTATTAACACAATTTAAGCTGTTCTTTAACAATTGAGTGAGTCTCATTTTTACAGGCTAACTGATATTTCTGTTTTAGGTATCAGAAAGAAAGAGAAGAGAAATATGAGAAATGCCAGTTTTTTGGAGAATGTCAGTGTCAGCCTCTTCTCTTTGACCTCTCATTGCCACTGTGATAACAATTTTGGTGCACACTGCCTTTGGCTTGCAACTGAATTCTGCTGATGTAAGTGACCACCGTCTTTCCAAGACATACTGTATAGCTCATAATTGGTTACATGATAACATTTTAGTGCTACAAATATGTTTGTGTATAGCTCTGCACAAGTATAATGCTGATAATAAAAAAAATAATTTTGCTGGTAATAAAAATAGTCCTAAGTGTCCATGTATCAGTGTTTGTTTGGCTGCAGATTATTTATGTTTCATACAGTGAATAATAGAAAACAATACTGTTCCTCCCTGTGCTTAGCTCCGTCGGCAGCTGTATACTCATGGTGACCCATGTGGTGTATGAGTCACTGGTTGTGGTTGGTGGGGCCTTAGATGTAGCTTGGCAGTCTTGCTTCCTAGTGGTAGTAGCTTAGTAGTAGGAAAATTTAACCTTACCGTTGTGAACGGGCGAAGCTCGCACGGAGTGAGCACTGAACGAGCGCTTTGCAGTGAGGATTGCCGTGGCGATCAGCCAGTCACCCATGGAAAAAAACAGTGTAAAAAGCGGCAATAGGGAATTTTTTCGTCTGCATATGACCCATCCGTCCAATGCCACAGGGGCATCTCCACAGGAGCAGCGGTCGCTTCAGTAACCGGGGACCCTATCTTTAGCTCGGCTTGGTTAGGACTACCTTCAGTGTAGGATTTTACCGTTACCGTGCATGTTATGGGTTGATGGGATAAACCGGAATAAACCCCCCCGGAATAAACTGTTGTTGGGAGCCGAACCCACAAACTTCTTGCTGTGAGGCGAGAGTGCTAACCAGTATACCACTCTAACAAGTTGCCAAATTTTGTGGTACCCCAAACACTCATTCTACTTTTGTCTGCAGCAAAAAGGCAAGAACAAGGATAGTAGGGATGTAGCGAAGAATCAAGTACTGGACTGAAATAACTTTAGACATTTACAAAATGGAAACAGTTTACTTTTACTTTGAACTTAGACAAAATTAACTAATTTATCAGAAACAGGGGCAGGTGGGATCAATACTTTGGGGGATATACTGTATGCCTAACTGAGATTTCATATTGTATTCCTTTTGATTCTGTCTTTTCACTCTCTAGCCCTAAATCCCAACTTCACATACAGTATGTGAAAAAATGTACACGACATGAGAGTATTCAACGGAGCTGGAATCGCACCGCCACCCTGTGGGCCAGTGGGATTAGAGCCACCGTCTTTCGGATCAGGAGAAGCTAACTGCCCACTTAACAGATGCTATTTTGTCACAGAAAATACTCGCCTCAAGAATCTAGAACCATACCTGATACCTGTGAAGGGAAGGACCCAGACTTGGCTGTAGCTATGGAGAATGCTACACTATCATGAGTTAGACCCAAGGAAGACAAAATGGCGCCCAATTCAAGCTATGGCGTGTGCTCATTGGGCATGTCTCCAAAAAAGTTCCCTACTTCCGCGTTACTTCCTGAATAGGGAGTCTAGTGCCCCCCCCTTTTATGACGACATCGCCATGTCGCTTTGGCGTCGGGAACGAGCACGGCGACAGCAGAATGCGTGAAAGACTGTGGACAGTTAGCGCGGACTTTTGGAGTCTGCCGTCTTGAAATGGTCTGGTTACGAAATGTATAATGATGAATTGTTATATCTATCTATAAATATAAAAGGTATCATGTTGTAAAGGGAAAATAATGGTTTCTTTGCAGAAAACATGAGCCGTTAACTCATGAATGCTTCTTTTTCTGTAGCTAAACGTTAGCTTTTGTTAGCCTGTGTTAGCTTGTGTGAACTGTGTAATCTTATTTACACTTCATATTGAATGATGTGTGAAAACGTGCGAAATGACATAAAACACAATTGTACGTGTATCGTTTGTCTCGTCCACTTTCTTCTGTTTGGTTTTCGTCTGACACGCGCTCTTCTGATGATCGTTTACAAGGAGTGCGTGTGCGGTCAGAGCGCGTACATGTTCGCCGTGACGTTAAAAATGTGCTTTTTAAGGTTGTTTAGAAACGGCAAAAGAGTGACATTCCTTCTATTTTATTTTTAGACTAAAAAGAATTTCGCACTTTTCGTAATTTTACAGGCCGAACTGTTGAAATGGTTGGTGCCTGAGGCTGCAGTCCCGCGGAGCGGCCACTACCCAATTTGGATCGCGGACAGAGGGGGCGTGCCTTATCCAGTTATTTATAATAGATCCATGGTTAGACCAGATGAAAAGACAGAAACCCAATGCTGAAGACAAAGAGGATTATGCAGAGTACCACCTGGAAGGCACTTTGAAGAACATCTCCTTGACATTACCAAGGTACATAGCTGTTTAAAAAGCTTTTTCTGTGTTTCTTTGCCTAGTTTTTTTCTGTAACCAACGTTTGCTGTGAACTTTGAGTTGGTTTGTCACGATAATTACTTGTCTGACCAATCAGTCCTCCTTACATTCTGTTTGAATGCAGAAAGGTCTGGAATCAGTTTGTAGCATGTGTCTCTCAAATGTGGAGGACGTCTCCTCCCTTGTAATATTCAAAACAAAGTAAATAACATCTTGTATCTCAGATTTGTAGAATTTAGTGCTTTGCATGTTGTTTCCACTACAGTCCAGCTGCAGTCACTGAGTGGAGGTTTGCCGCTATTGGCTGCTGAGGGGAGTTCCACGCAAAAAAAGGAAATACATTTAAAAAAAAAAAAAAAAAAGGGATAGTTATTATTTTACGCTAGCTACATAATTAAATTAAGGTTAGGATTAGGTCAGAGATCGATAGACTGGATGTGGAGCTCCTCTCAACATGGCGCTGCCCATTGGCATGGCTACACGTCAGCCGCTATGCATTTCCCTGATTGATTAAACACTTCGACAATCACACCCATTTCATAACCAAAACATATTTGTAAAGTATTATCAAAGCGTGTCTTGGCTGGTCACACAAGATAATCAAAATAAACTTTTTTTGGCTCAACAGTTCACATTTCAATGATGGGATTATCCTACAGTAGGGTCATGTGGCATACATTAGTTTCAATATTATTGTTTATTATGCTATATTTTCTGTTGCAATATAACATAATTTTGTTATTGTGACAAGCGTAAATATAAATCTGTTATAAATAATTATTTTATTTACAAAGCTGATAACCAATTCAAAACCTGAACCTTGTATAAGATCACTGCACTTCTTGTTGAAGGTTGAGATCGTTTTTAACCAGGTTTTAAACAAAAAAACAAATCAAATCATATATTTAATGCATTTTTTGGTGTTTGCTTGTTGGTCATTGTGTTCTAATTGCATGTTGTGTCCTCTATTTGACAATGTTAGTGAATTTTCTAATAATACATAGTGATTGTTTTGTAGCGCATCGGATTATTGTAATTCTGTACCACTATTTGTTAGGTCTCAGTTCTAAGTCCTTAAATTGTAAGATTCCAACATGTTGAAAATTTCCAACTGTTGATTGCAAAATACTTTGCAACTGCCAATCAGAGGAGCCAGACAGTGCAAGGCTCTTAAACTGTAGCAATAGTGCAGACAAAACCAACACACAAATTGTTCATTTATCAGCACAGTTGCAATGACTCTAAGGCCCCTTGCCTCCAACTCCCACTGTAGAGAGAATACACCGCTAGTGTAAAAGCAGGATATAATCCACACATTTCTTTTTGTTTCATTTTAATATGGAAAGGGAGCTTTTCTATATCGATAGATTGTCCAAAATCTCTTTTGAATAATAATGTATTATTTAATTGAAAACATTACAAAAGAAAAAAAAATAAATATATTATATATATATATATATATATATATTGAAGAAATATGCCCCAGTTCTATTTAACTCGGACATCTGCGTGTTCAGAAACTGGAAGAGGAGTGAAAGTCAACAAGATCAGTTACTAATACATACCAGCTATAGATGACCAAGATTCATGAGTTTCAATTACGCATTCTTTTATTCTCCTAACAAAGTCACCTATACAGACGTCTGGACTTCCGGGTGCCTAACACTCGTTACTCGCGTCTTAATAATTCCGGAGAGTAACGGGACAGCCATAGTTTTGCCAGTATTATAGACACAGAAAATGAATATGCATGAGCCTAAAGTAAGTCCTTGTGGTAGGGCCGTGATTGGCCCAGTGCCCATCTGACCTCCGTCATGGTCTCCACCCTCTTTTTCTCTGGCTCGTGTAACCTGAGACTGGTTCAAACCTTAGGGTCAGAGTGGAAAAGACAGCACCACAGCACAAAGAGCAGCATAACATTGTCTAATAGTGAATACAAGATCAATGCATTGTATAATGGCGAATATATGATCGATGAATAATATGTAGTTCTTCAATATACTATATTATATATATATATATATATATATATATATATATATATATATATATATATATATATATATATTATAGTCCCATTGCAACAGCCCAACACACTAATCCCTCTGTTCTCTTCTGAAGGGCAAACTCCTTGGAGTGTGTGGGAACGTGGGGAGTGGTAAAACATCTCTCATTGCTGCCATTTTAGAACAGGTGTGATCAGAATGTAAAATATCACATATACATTTATTTTATTTATTTTGCCTGTTTTTGTTTTAGATGTATCTTCAGAAGGGGTCAGTTATGGCCAAAGGGACTTTTGCCTAAATTGATCAACAAGCCTGGATATTTCATGGGACTGTCCAAGAAAACATCCTGATGGGTGAAACCTTTGAGCAGAACAATACATTGGATTACAAAGATTATCTCAAACATTTCAGAGGGTTGTAATTTATTATTCTTCACATATTTAAAACTATTAGGCAAATACAGTTAGCCTATTTGTTATGTCTGTTCGCCACTCCCTGTCTCCGGCCAAACTCAGACAGATCAGCGGTTTGCTTATTTTAGTGAAACCTCTGTTAGTTTAGACACAAATTAACCATATCACATGGGCCCAGACTAGTCTTTATATAGAATAGGAAAAGCTAAAATACTGGCCAAAATCCATTTTTGTCGTTTACAGATACGAAAAAGTCCTGGATGTCTGTAGTCTCCGTGGTGACTTAAAGATTCTTCCATATGAGGATCAAACCGAGGTATGTGTCCCATGGTCCCCTATATATCTTTCTCCCCTGTAGTCTGTAAGAAGATGCACAGAATAACAGTATATTTGTTAGCCAGAGCACTGGACATCAAATATCAACTATCCAGGACCTCTTCACCATGACAGGGACTCGAGACGCTGGGATGACACAGCCTCAGTGCCTGTGAATGAACTGTGCTTGAGTCAAATTTGCAGGAAGGACAAGCAATCTTGGAAACACGACACCCTGAAAAATTGTCTCGTGTTCCAGTTGCTTTCTGCCAGATTGACCTACAGACCCAGATGCCGAATGTGATCAAGGACATCAAGTACATTTTGAGACCAGTGCCATGTTTTCTCATACCTTGACATGTTTCGGATGCATTCAGCATATTTTCTCAAACGGGCCATATGATGTTACAGTGACATGTCTTGCTGGCTTATTTGCACAGGTACGGAAAGGGCGTCATTTGCAGTCCGACTTCTCTAGAACTAGAGTACTCAGTTCGTTGCTAAGCCTCTCTGACATTTCTCGATTTTCCCGCTTATACTCAAAATTGAGGAACGGGATGCATTAAGGGATGGCTGATTCTAGTTGACCAATTATAACTTCTGAAGCTTAGTGCAAACAGTGGCCTCGACAGCACAGAGCCTACCAAACATGACCAGCTAATGGAAATGTTGACTTACATGATTGAGCTCAAGGCTGAGAGTGTCTCAGTAAATTAATTTCACGAATTCAATGCAAAATTTGACTGTGGTGATGGTGATCCTAGGGACGGATATGGGCAAAATTCAAGATCTAGTCTAGATCTCATCAAAACAACTTGTGGGAGTGCCAGAGGCGCAGAAGGAGAGAACAGAAGGTTTCTGGAGGGAACTATCCCTGACATTCTGTTCAGGACTCGGGTGACGCTAACTCCCTCCTCCCAAGAGATGGCCCACAGGCTCAACAAAAAAGCGGTGACGTGGACTCCCAGAGAGACCTGATAATTTCTAAACTAGAAAGATAAGAAGGTTCTATGGGCTGCAAACATCCAACAAGGCCTCCACTATGACTACAAGAGGATTTATTTTTTTCTGGATCTGGCTGCAGCCTTCGACATGGATTTTTCAAAAATGTATATAAAAACCTATAACAAAAAAACAAACAAGAAACAGAACAAGACCAAGTTAAGTTAAATAAAAACAAAAGAAAGAAGACATCCAAAGAAAGTTTAAGCACACAAAGTGCAAATTAATGTCCCATTTAGTATAAAGTTTCTCAAATTTGTCCATTTCCCCATTTCCAAATTAAGTCTGAATGTTAGTATTTCCATCTTACTAATGTTTGTCACAATGTCAGTCCAGTCCTTGATCGTTGGTGACGTCTGTGTCAGCCATTTTTTTGTGATGGCCTTTTTTCCTGCCACCAAAAGTACATTCCAATGGTATCCATTCATTGTGCCCATGGCAGTAGTTTAGCGGACCAAGTACATAGTTCTAAAGTTCAGAGTGATGGCAATGTCAAAAAGAGTCTACAGTGCATTGTGAACTTCAGTCCAATATTTTTGAGCAACAGGACAGTCCCAAAACATATGCTAGTGGTTTGCCTCCTGGCTGGCACAGTTTCTCCAACAGTTTGCATTTCCTTGTGAATAATGAGAACTTTGAATGGTGTTATTAAAAAACTGTGACACATTTTTCAAGCAAAATTCCCTCCAGGCATGTGATTTTTCAACTCTTTATCTGTCTAAACAAGATTACCTTCTCTTTCCCATTTGTTTTCAATATATTTCATATTTGTCCAAATTAGCAAATGCACTGATATAGTTTGGATATCATTCCCCTTGAAAGTTCTGAACGGCTATCTGCCTTGATGAACTGTCCCTCCTCCTGAGTGGTTCCGGCTCCACAGTCTATCTAGAAATTGAAGCGTGTCAGCCTGTCCCTTCGTGGGAGTTGGATCTCTCCTTTGCTGTAGTTCTACCCATGGTTTCTATTTTGTCCCAAAGGGTTTTGTAGTTTTTCCTTGCCAAGAAGGAGGGTCTAAGGGCAGTGGATGTTGGAACATTTGTTAATTTCCTATGAATATTGTTTAATCTGTTTTTAACCTTTCGAGGCAACTGCTGCTGTGATTGCAGGTGCTACACCCTGTTTCCATAGCCTTGGGTTTTAGTGACCACTAACTACTGGTGAGGAGACCAGTCAAATGACATAACTGTCATGAAAAAAATATGGGCAGATTGGCCTCACCAATCATTAGTATCTGATTGAACGTTCAATTTGATGTAACTCTGGGTAGCATCGGCTAGCCAAGAGAAATTGTTGTAGCAATGGACAGAGATAGAGAATTTCCCCTTAATAAATGTCTATGTGCACGCCATCTGCATGCATTTATGGAGATGAAAAGTTAAAGCCAAACTTAGAACATTCTCCATGGAGATTTTGTGCCATTCTGTGGAACATTACAGGAAAAGCAATAGGCCCTTTTCACGAAACTGACAGGCAAAAACACAAAAACACTTTTATTAATTCAATTCAATTAAATTAAAATATCCATCTGTAACTTGTTCTCTGCTGAGATCTTTTTTATTTTGATTTTGTTGAGCAAGACTCAGCTAATTCCCATCGAGAATGAATGGAATGAGAAGTGAAGATCCGGAACTAGCCGGGAAAAAAAACCTATAACGTCTGATTTATTTACAATTGGGTATACTTTGTCCTCCATTGCCATTCTTATCAGGCACGAGTACCACAAGATGGCGAGAGGCCTATTAGTTCTGTAAGGCTGAGCAAAGCACTTCCAAACACTCACTAACACACTTGTCCATTCATGCACGTCCAGTGCATATCAATTAGTAGTGAGAACATTATTGTTGTAAACAGGCGAAGCCCATGCGTAAGTGCACACAAAGTGCACACTAAATGAGTGCTTTACATGGGGATAAGTGCTCGTTTGTGCTAAATCGCTCACTAATGTGTTCCCCAACTCATGTACATTCTGCGCATATAAACAAGTAATGCAAACATTTTACATTATAACAGTTTAGAGGACCAATAACACACAGTGGGCGGAGCCCACTCAAAAATAACTGACAGGCACGAAAGTGACCAGGCACTCACACCATGACTTTGGAAAGTGCTTGCACTTTCTGAAAATGTATAGTTTATGATATTTAAAAAATGGAAAACAACGTTTTCGCATTGGAATATTATTCTTTCTTTTTTTTTTCTTCTTCTTCTTCTCCTCCTTCTTTTTCTTCTTCTCGGGACAAACTCCCCTATTTTTCACCCATTGAACATTGATGAAAAGTCAGAAAAATTTGCACATCTCTAAAAATCACACCTCTCACTTTTGATTGTAGAATCATGAAATTTGGCAGAGAAGTAGGATAGTGACAAGGGAAGTAAAAAATATTATTAAGACAACGCCGTCTGCCCAACCAAATGCCAGCCATATTGGATACAAATTTGCTAAGCATGACTCAGTAGTTTTTTCCAAACATCGTACTTTTCCAAACTCCTCCTAGTGGGACTTCAAAAGTTAAGCAGTTGTTTGATTTCTGCCATTGCTTAAGGCCGGAGTATTCAATTGGCGGAATACGGGCCAAATCCGGCCCACTAAGCAATATGGTCCGGCCCATCATAGTAAAATGGACCTTAGGCCAGACCACAGTGCAATGAAGCCTGGCAAACATATCGTCTCTGGCCTACTGTGAACAGCAGGTTCACGTTTTTGTCTCAGGCATCTATCTTGTGTATATCATGTGGCATATTTATCATATGGGACACAATAACCTGTTACTGCGTACTTCCTCATTATCTGTAAACTGGTACAAATAATCTTAAAGCTACATTCACACTGCTGCATCCAAACTCGTGCTTAACCCCCGAGTTGGATGCCTATACAATTAAAGGCAGACGCCCTGGGCTGAAGCGTGTCCCAAAAATGAACTCACCAGCAGACGCACGTCCGAGGCGTCCAGAGCACATGCGCCGTGGAAGACTAATTGTGTTTCCTGGTGTTGCTGTCCTCAGGTTAAGGAGGTGGATTTGGTGTATTTACTTTACAAAGTCCAAAAACGGAGGTGATCGGCTTGGCAGCTTGTCTGGGTCACGCAGATACTTCAGAGGTGAGTGGACTTTAGTGAATATCATGACTTCATCCAAGAGCTGCATCTGGCTGATTTTTTTACCTTACGCTTTGTAAGGCTGGCATCTGTAAACTGTAGGAAGATACACTCAGAATCAAGACATACAGCACAACAGTCTGTAGTTTCTCTTGTTTTCTCTGTATGCGCCAAATAAAGACCTTGAGAACAATCCTCGCCGCCTCTCGCAGTCTCACATAGACTAAACTTTGTCAGAACTTGGTGGAGAATGCGGGCCTTGCATCCCGCTTAGAAAAGAAACATATGATGGGTGCTAGATACCGGTAGACGGTTCATTGTGTCCAGTACACGGAATTGTGTGAGAATAAGTACACCAAACTGACAGCTGATAGCTGAGAGAAGAGGAATCGACTGCCTGTTTATCTTTGACAAACCTACTCGAGTCATCAAAAAAGTGTATCCTACAAAATATGTCAGTGTTCCATTGTAGAAAAAAGATTCAGTTGTAGTCATCTGGACTCTGTTTTAGAAAAACAGAGTTTCTAAAACAGATGACTACAACGGAATCGTTTTTCTACAATGTATCCTACAAAGATAATAACAAAAAAATGACCGGATCTCCAGCACAGATGAAGAAAGCTAGTAGACTGAGGTACCAGTTTGAATTGACAGCTAAGTCAGAAGCTGAAACAGCAGAACTTGAGCCCTACACTACACTACTACAGGCTTTCATCCCCTGCAGTACACAGCCATGGCTTAATCTACGACAACAGACACAACCAGTACCAACCACAGAAAGGAAACTATAGCTACTACAACTACTGGAAAACATTTGAGACGTGTAGAAAAGGTAACTAAGAAAGGGCTAAGTTTAACCCAGTGGTGCGTACATTTTATTTCTGATTAAAACTAAGGCTGGTTTATACTTAAATACTCCCCTCCCACCACACACCTTTATCTCACTAAATGATCGCATTCCAAGGACTCGACCTATGTGGTGAACTGCATATGAGCTGCATATATCTTTTTGTTTCTTTTTGATTCACACTGGGTTGGTCTTTGTTTAAGTCCTGTTTTTATGTGACAGAGCAATATTGTTTTATTTTTATTTACTTCAGTCAAACAAAATGTCTGTTTAATAGTACCATTGTAAGTTGTTTGTGGGTATAGATATAGATAATAGATCCAACACCATTGATCTCTCTGGGTGAGTCTGCATTTCCTTACAGTGTCATTGTGGTTCTCTCTGGGTACTCCGGTTTCCTCCCACCGTCCATGTGTTAAATGTGTGGTAAATTGGCAACCTGCGACCCTAACAGGAACAAGCAGTAGAAGAAGACAAACAATCCGTCACATTAAATTCAACATGCTACATATGTGCCATATTAATACAATACTGTACCTTTCTCTTGAGAATCTCACCTCTTTATCTCAGCTGCAAATGACACCTCGATTACTTCTATAGTCTATAGTTCCTATAGTCGTGACACTGCCCCTCCACCAGCAGTTTAAATTGAGCTGTTTCAAGCAAATGCAACCCTAATCCATCTCAAGGCTTTGCGCTGCCTGCCTTTTGGTCATTCTGCTTACCTGGGCCCAATTGTAAAGGCTTTTAATTTCAACAAATCATTATTTAAAACATACATTTTTATCTGAGGATATCTGTTTAGTTTGAAATTGCATTAGTGTCACTGCTGTGACATTGTCTGTCCACAGATCTCACAGTTTGAGGAAAGGTTTTTTGCTCCAGTTTTGGAAAATGGAGAGAAATTTATCTGTAGGAGAAAGGCAACTGCTGTGTATGGCTCGAGTTCTACTGCGTAATTCAAATGTTTGTCCCTCAGTTTATACATGCATCCAATTGTGGTAATGCACAATGCCAGTTGAGTGTTACTAGCATGACAACCTATTTTTAAATAAACTCACGGTTCGTGTGCTCACCTGCTGTTCTCTGGGAAAATTAATCTGATTTATTGGTCTCTGAGTGCATTGGATAAAGTTTTTTCCCCAAGAAAAGCTGCTCCGGGAGAAGCCACCTGTCCCGACGGTACGCACGCGGCGGGTTACGCACGGGACTCTTGGAATAAATGGCAGGTCGTATGCATCGAGCCTTTGCTCGTAGAAGACGTAGAAGACCTATTCGTATTTGGATTTATGATAGCGGGATTCCTCCTAATTGGGTTTGGAGGCGCCTTGGTCTATTGGAAAATTGGAAATAATGACACAGTTATTAAGTTGTTAAGTAGCTTATTTTATAATGTTGGCTAATTATAAAATGTCATATTATTGTACATAATTGAAAACATCATCAAAACATAATGATTTATTTATATAATATTTGTATAATATATTTTTGTTCGTAAACGTTCTGGGAACATTTGTTTGGTTACAAACTAACATTTAGAGAACAACAGGCTAACAGGCTGGGGAATGTTATGATTTTCAGAACTGCAGCAAATTACAGCAAATGTTAAGCAAAGTTTCGGGAATGTTACTTTTTTTTTGTTATGTAATAAACCTTATGTAACCATAGACTTCCTGTTTGCTGGGCACCAATCACGTTATCACCAATCATGAGCCGCGCACCTCTGAATTCTATGTGTACATTTATGACAAATTGATCATAATGTATCCCTTTTACATCAGTTTTTTCACATCATGTCTCTCATTAGAGTAAAATTTACTAAATTAGTTTATGCCCAATATTCCAAGAGCCTAACAAGGCTGAATTAGTCTTAGTTGATCAGAAAGATAAACAGTTAAACAATAAAAGGTTAATCCTGTAAGATGTGATGGCTCCTCCTTGTGCAAAGCTGCAGACCCAAAAACACAGTGTTTGTCTGAAGTCTTATATTTAAATAGCAACTGCTACAGGTAAGGCTTCATTCCTTTCTCTGGTAATTATTCTCAGAATATATATCTATATACTCTGATGTATATAGATAGATAGATAGATAGATAGATAGATATTGTTGGATATTACCACTACTTATTAAACATTATTTAAAAGTTTTAAATTGTGTAATATTAATTTATTAAATGACTGACTGTGACTCTTTCTCACTGCTCTTGGCAGAGGTGGTCAGTACCAAGTAAATGTACTGAGTACTCTTGTACAGTTTTTGAGATACTTTACTTGATTCATACTTTTTTAATTGATCACTTATTACTTTGACTCCTCTACATTTGGAAAATAAATGTAATTTTTACTGCACTGCATTACTAAACTAGTATAGAATTCCTTTCCCAATGTACACATTATAACCAAACCTATCTCTTGTCTTTCTAATTGAATATTTTAGCACATATAGGCTGGACTGAACTAGATAAAACCTAAATAAATTTTGCATTTTGTCATTAGAAAGAGCTGATTGTATTTTATTATTTTTGAAGCATAAAAGTGATTCACAACCCCTATTCAAAATTTGTTTTGTTTTTTTAAAATGTAAAAACTTAAGTAATTTCTACAGCAAATACCTTAGTACTCTTTGGCAAGTAATTTCTACAGCAAATACCTCAGTACTCAGTACAGATGTTAGTTATTTGTAAAAAAGAAGACAAAAAAAGAAAAGAGTTTATAAAGAAACATTTCATTTCATGCATATTATGCATTCGTTTTCTAAATGCAAATGCTGATTTTAATAATACTCTAGTTCTGTGGATTTATTCACAACTTGAAAAGATTTGCAGAAAAAAGATTTCTGTATCCCACTATATGTTTACAATGATCTGAAATCTATATTGGGTCTGGAGACTTTTTAAAAATTAAACTATTCACATTGCAGTACTGAATTGATTATGATCATGATTACTTAAGGGTCGTTTGCAACATTACTCATGTGGTACCCATGATAAATTATAGAGAATTATTGATGTGGAACCGCATGGTGATGAAAGAAGAATCAACTAAATCATGATGAACTAATGTATTAATGAACATCAGCATACATTTGGAGTATTTTTTTGTATTAATGTAAGACAACAACAAAACTACAAAATAGTTAATTGTGAACAATATATTCTTGTTAACTGTAAATCCTATAAAAGATGCCAGGATGGACTACGGAGCTATACCACGCCCCGCTGAATTTGGAAAATATCACCAGAGCCTCCAGACTCTAAAACCAATCCGCTTTTCTTCACCTGAGTAAGTTTAATTTCCTAATCCACATTTATTTTGCATACTTCATCGTTTTGGTAAATAATTTAAATTGCTGATCCAAAACGGCAACACAAGTTCACTTGATCATTATCTTTATGATTTTTATTTCAAGGTGTAATCCATTAGACAATGCAGGTTTTCTATCCTTTGCAACATTTTCCTGGATAACCCCTATGTTGTGGTCACTTTTCCGAAAAAAGCTGGACTTGACTTCACTAATTATATCTCCCTATGATGCATCGGACATCAGCACAGAGAGGTCAGAAAGTAAAAGAATATTTAACTCAAAATATTCTCTATGTTGAGAAAAATACTGGAGCAGAGTATTCTCTATGATTTATTTTGTAGACTTGAGAGATTATGGGAAGAGGAAGTGGCCAGAGTGGGACAAGACAAAGCATCTTTAAGTCGAGTGGTGATGAGGTTTCAGAGAACCAGACTCATCATGTCTTCTGTTGTTGGATCTATTGCAATGATGGCTTCATTTCTAGGTCCAGTAAGTCACCACACCTGAGATTTGTCACAGGTTTCGAGAACAATTTGTTGTTTGTGGGACTGAAATTCAAGTAATCATAAATCCAAATATCAGTCATCATGTTTTAAAGAAACATAACTTTTTTCTCCCAATGGAAGCACAGTATCATATAGAGTGCAATGTGTGTCAACAATATTTGTAATAATGTTCTCAGGCCTAGTGATGTTGCTTGGCCAGGACATGTTTCAGATGACACTCTATACTTAAAATGGGAGATTATCTGGATGCCGTACAATATTGAATTTAAAACAAATTTCTGGTCAAATAAATAAATAAAACTAAAATGTTAAACTAACATTTGATGGCACTGCCCCTTTCATTAAAAGACATATTTAAATAAAATATAATGGGGGACATCCTCCTGATTACTCAGCACTGATTTATCCTGTATTGACAGGAATTTTATTTAATTTCTCTATAGGCTATTGTACTTCATCATATCCTGCAATATATTAATGATCCAAAGTCTCACACACTGACCACTGGGATAGGTCTGGCCTTGGGATTTCTCACGTCTGAATTCTGCAAAGTTTTCTTCATATCTCTGTTCTGGGCCATCAACCTGCGCTCAGCTGTCAGGCTGAAAGGGGCCTTTTTCAGCACTAGCTTTCCAGAAGATCCTCTCCCTTAGAGTCAACACTGGCCTTACGATGGGCGAGGTAAACATCTAAACACTAATATAACTGTATAATAGCCTTTATTTATTCAATGTTTTTCTTTTCTTCAGTTGATAAATGTTTTTGACCAGTGATGGACACAGGATCTGTGAAGCTGTCATAAGTGGAGGCTTTTTATTGATCTCACCAGTGCTTTTTATTGCATGCCTTGTGTATGCCTGTTATGTGCTGGGTCCTACTGCACTTGCTGGTATCATAACCAACATGCTTATTGTACCTTTCCTGGTGGGTAAAAAAGATAATAATAATGGAAGCTGAACTATTAAAAAGTGAGTCATGTTTGTTTCTATTACATTTATTTTGGGCAGGTTTTAAGTGGCAAACTGATTCACAAATTCAGATTTCTTGCCATAAAGTCAACCGACTGTCGAGTGCGCATTATGAATGAGTTACTGAATAGTATCAAATTAGTCAAGATGTACACCTGGGAGGAAAGCTTTGAGAAGAATGTTGCAGTAATAAATATTTAATCTATAAAATATTATATATATATATATATATATATATTATATATATATATATATATATTATACACACACACACACACACACACCAACCCTATCTTCAAGACAAGAAATTGTGAATTGTATTTCGTGATCTATCATACAGGTCAATATTATATACATATATATATATATATATGTATATAATTACCTGTATGATATATATATATAGTATATAGTAATATATTATATCAGAATCAATATGGAAGTTAACGTTATTACTGTGTATATAATATATTTATATATATATATATACAGTAATAACGTTAACTTCCATATTGATCTGAAACTACTTAGAAATGGGTTCATTGACAGCAAAACTGCAGAATTGATTCTCTGAATTCACAAAATACTGGACCCTCTTCCAGCAATGCCGCCAGCCCTACATTTAAGGTGCCAGGTACCTTTTTATCATAGCATTAAAAAGTCTCAAGCCAAAAAGTTATCATTACTAGAATAAGAAAAATGCTTCACAAATTACCTGTGTCCACATACCCTGTGTTGGTTCAGGTCACCCCTTTTTGCTGCCTTTCATTGACATCCCTAGACACATGCGCCTCCACTAGTATTTTGAATGTGTGTTACCTCTGCACGTCACCAAAAGAATGGCAGGAAAAGTAATTCTATTTCTTTTTTTCTGTGCTCCTCACGGATGGGGTAAAACCGTTTCTCCCTGCTGAAGCACTCCCATAGCCAAAAGCAGAAAAAAGCAATGTCGCTTGGTTGTTGTAGTAGACCTAGATGTCTCCTTTGTCCCGCCCGCACAGCTCGTAGAACCACCTTGTCTTTGTAGTTGAAAAACCCCCTTATGAAGGCGTTTGGATGTGTATCTCTCGTTTGGCTGACCTTGTGCGCTCTATCGAGCCCTTTGGGTGAACGGGTGGACCCGACGTGACGGCACCCCACCCCATATTTTAAGAGAATTTGTTCAAGGTTTTCCAAAATGACTACAGGTCAAAACATTAGTCCTCTATGTCCTTGTTTTTAATTTACAAAGTGTCCACTTCACCTCACAAGCCAACCAGTCCTTTCTTCACACTTCCACAAATTCTTCCTTATTATTCCCCATTATTCCCCGCCTCCATTTTGTCAAGTCTTTCTTTGAAATCTGTCCTCAGTGACTCTCATCCATGAGCTTGCCAACATTGCCAGTAATTGGCCAAATTTAGCTCCCACCAACCCATTCTCCTTGTCCACCATGGGCTCTGTGTCAGTAGCTAGCTCTTTATCAGCGCTCATGGTTATCCATGTTATTGTTAACTTGAGGCATTGGGCTGTCACCGAGGTCATATTCGGACTTTGCCTTGTACTTGTCCAAGTACATTTTATTTTTGTCTACCTGACACACCAACCTGTGCACTGCTTGGATGATAACAAGAAAGTCTGTAACTCAGTGCCACACACATGGATCACTGAATGCTTAGAGATGTACAACATCAACAGGACTCTGAGAGCCTTCATTGCAATCTTGATGGGGTTGTGGAAAAATACCTTTGAGCCCAATGGGAAGCCACTCACACAAGTCCCCAACAAATGTGGAATTATACCAAGAGTGACGCTCTTTCGTCACACTGCGGTTCTGCATAGGTCTGAGCACCCTCAGCCAAACAATCAACAGGACTGGCTATGGATACCGACCCAGGAATGGGTCCACCAGTCATTACATGGATGACATTAATTAGTGTAAGATTTTTAACATCTTTGTTTCAGTTGTATGTTGTGATTAGTTCTTTCAAGGTCAAAAGCACAGATTTACCCATGGGTTCTCCACCTTGTCTAAATGGCTCAACCGTTTGTCATCTGCCAGTAAAGCCTGCGCAGGAACCCCTGATATACCAGTCTGAATATTTTTCGATATGCTTCATATTCTGGGTCACACCAGTAGAGCAACGCTCTGATTTAAGATGAACTAAAGTTATTTTTCAGACAAGGTAAACCCCAACCTCCTCTTTTTTTGATAATTGTAGAGTTTTAACTCAGATTTGAGATGGTTGAATTTTCTTTATGGAGGACTAACCTAAATATTAAGAGATTCCATTTGTCATTTACATGGGTAGGTTTTTCTAAAGGACAGAGGGGGTCTCCAGTAACAGAGAATTTCAGTTTTTTGTACCTTCAATTTGTATCCAGACATTTGACCAACATCATGGAGGAAATGCATCACATAAGGTATGGAGATTACTGGCTTGGTTAAATATAGTAAAACATAATCTGCAGAGCAGGCAATTTTATGCTCTATCCCATCAATTGAGACACCATAAATTGTTTCCGATTGTCTAATATATTGGGCTAATGGTTCCAAGCACAAAGCGAACAACAGTGGGGACTAAGCACAACCCTGCCTCACCCCTCATTTCAAAGTCAGTGAGTCTGTCAAGTTAAATAATTGATTCATAATTCATGTTGATTCTTGATGTTGGGCTATCGTAAAGAGCCTCAATATTTCTTATCATTATGAATAAAACATTTATTTTACATTCAGTTAGCACCTTGAATGAATAAGACCAGCTAACAGAATCAAAAGCTTTTTCAGCATCCAAAGTTATTATTACAGTTTTTTTTAATTATGCATTATGTGTAAAGATTTTCTTATGTTATCTTGTGTTTGTTGTTTGTTAATAAATCCGGTCTGATCATTGTGAATTAATTTTGGGAGTATTTGTTCCATTCTTTTGAACATAATTGAGGTGTATACACGATACGGCACTGTCAAGTAAGTCCTTCCCCTCTTAAGGTATTAATGATATGATGGCTTCCTTCCAACTCAGAGGGATCTGAGCTTTTTTAGAGGCCCAGTTAAAAGTTGATAAAAGCAAAGAAAGAGAATAGAAAACCATTCTGAGGTGAACCCGTCACTCCCTGGAGATTTATTACTTTTTTGTCAATTGATTGATCTTTTAATTTCAGTAGTTGTTATTTCAGCACCTAATTGTTTGTTTTGCTCTTCGGCCATTGCAGGTAAAGTAAAAAAGTTGTATTTCTTCCTGAGAAGTCTATTTGAAGTCTATTTTTGTTTGGCACTTTGAATAAATAAGGCCAGCAAACAGAGTCAAAAGCTTTCTTAGTGCCCAAACTAACTATTACGGCTTCATTTTGTTGTTCATGTATATGATTCATTATGTATAAGGATCATCTTATATTATCATTTGTATTGCGTTTGTCGACCATGAATTAAATCCTGTCTGATCATTGCGGTTTAAATTTGAGGTGCATATACGAGTCCACATTCAGAATAGCAATGGGTCTACTGTATAATGAGGCCTGATGATGGCTTCCTTTTAACTAAGAGCGGTCGGAGTTTTTTTTAAGTACACAGTTAAAAGTTGTAAAACCAAAGGGAGAACTTTTTCTTCTAGAGCTTTATACTATCCTGAGATTCCTCTTCTTGGCATGATTTACCTCCCACATTTTCAGTTTTTCTTGCAGATTATTTAGCTTTTTCTCCTTTTCTTTCTTTTTTACCAAGGCAATGGCTAAATGTTTTCCTCTTAAAACTGCTTTGGTGGCATCCCAGAGGATGTGCGGGAAATTTTCACCATTGTCATTCTGCGCCAGATATGACTTAATGTCGCTTGACATTTTTTCCTTCAACAAAGGGTCATTAAGCAGGCTTTTTTTTCATATTTCCTCAAAGTCTACAGTAATGTAGATAGGGGCATGGTCACTTAAGTCTATTGTGTCTAAATCTGCCTGATTTTTATCTGTCTTTATTTAAAATAAAGAAATAATCTGTTTCTGGGGTAGATTGTATGTGGATTAGAAAAATGTGTGTACTGACGTGCACTAGGATTCATCCAATCGCAGCCATACATTAGGGTTCCCTAAGAGTGGTTGGCAATCAGGTCTATAATATTAGTATAGAAGGTGATATCACTCCCTGGTGGAGCATACACATTCACTAGAGTAAAAAACTTTCCATTAATAGTTCCTTTAACGAATACATATCATATCTGCCATCTTTTAAATGACAAAATTTCGTTTTTGATGTTCTATGTTGTTCAGAATTAGAATCAGAAAAGGTTCATTGCCATTGTCATTGAACACAGTTCGCAAACATAGGAACTTGTCTCAGCGTTAAAGTGCAACATAAAACAATCAATAATAAAATAATAATAATAAGCGACGTCTATAGAGTCAAAGATGGCATGCATAATTTAAGAATGTACTTATAGAATAGGGTAAAAAATAAACCTGGTCTCAATATGTACACAGATATTTACACAAACATTTACACATGGTCGGAAATAGTGCAGAAAGTGAACAGTAGTGTGAATAGTATTGGTTGAGTATTGTTAAAGTGGCAGGTGTTAAGTGTTCATAAGTCCAACGCCAGAGGGAAAGAAATTGATTCTTGTGGCGGGAGGTTCCTGGTCCAGATGGACCGTAGCCTCCTGCCTGAGGGGAGTGGCTCAAATAGTCCGATGTCCAGGGTGAAAAGGGTCGGCTGTGATCTGACCTGCTCGTCCCAGAGCCCTGGAGACGTACAGGTCCTGCAGAGATGGAAGTCTGCAGCTGATCTCAGCAGAGCGCACAATGTGCTGTAGTCTCTGTTTGTCCCTGGCTGTGGCTCCAGCGTCGCATTCAAAATTGGTTGAATCAGGCTGCGCAACCCACCGCTCTCATTTCCGTACTTTGGGATGTAACACTGCATTTCGCATGTCATTTCACACATCATGAGAGCCAACTGCTGCAAGGTTATCTCCTCACCCCCTTCCAGCTAGGGGAAGAGCTGAGGTTCCACTTTGGGGAAAGCTGAATCCCGTCTTGCCTTGGGGGAAGGGCTGTGGTCCACCATACCGGACCTGTTAGCCATGTTAGCCTCGTTAGCTTGTGAGGCAGGCTGTTTTTCAATGGATCCACGGACCGTCAGCTTTGATTGTTTAGGTCCAGTAGCATTACCTGTCTTATGTTTACCCTGTTTACTCATCTCTTGTTCGTCTTTTCTGGGATTATGTGGATCAAACTATGATTTTAAAGCAAATTTCTGCCACTGCAGAGCGAGTGTGTCTGTCTAGCTCGTCACTATATAACCGGAAGTCCCAATTTCCTAACTAGATCATTGCCCAGTTTCTAACAATTAAAGAAGTGTTAGGTGGCAGCACAAAAGCTGTCTTATGGCTTGTATCTGTAAACACTGCCCATACACAACACAACGCATATAGCTCCTACATAGTACATAAACATTCATCACACAGTCAAAACACTCGACACCCCAACCAAGACAGGACCAAATATAAATATATATATTATATGTATTGATGATTTGTTTTGTTTTTGTGATGAATGCTATAACTCTCTCCTATGTCCTCACACCAGACATGGATAAAGGTCGTGATATGGTCCGGTAAAGCAATTTCGTTTAGTTCCATATTGCAGTTTACTATGAACAAAACTTGGTATAATGACCTGCATATGTGATAGTTATAACTAAATACAAATTAAATCACAATAGGGTTAGGGTTAACACAATTGAAGCCACGTTTGCGGATACACTAACAATTGAATGAGTCTTATTTCTACAGGATAACTGATATTTGTGTTTTAGGTATCAGAAAGAAAGAAAAGGAAAATATGAGAAATGCCAGTTTTTTTGAGAACGTCAATGTCACAGTCATTTCTCTTTGGCCTCTCATTGCCACTGTGATAACGATTTTGGTGCACACTGCCTTAGGCTTGCCAATGAATTCTGCTGATGTAAGTGACCGTCGTCTTTCCAAGACATACTGTAATTTTAGTAGTATAAATATGTTCCTGCTCTGTACAAGTATTCTTCAAAAAGTTTACATTTTGCTGGTTATAAAAATAGTCCTAGAAAAAGTGTTCATATATTGGTGTTTGTTTGGCTGAAGGTTATTTATGTTTCAAACAGTAAATATTATAAAACAATACTTTTCGTCCCTGTGCTTAGCTCTATCGGGAGCAGTACCCTTGTAATGACCCCATGTGGTGTATGAGTGATTGGTGATGATCGGTGGGGCCTTAGATGTAGTTTGGCAGTCTCACTTCCTTCCGTCTGCCCCAGGGCAGCTATACCCAAATAAGTAGCTTACTACAACCAAGAATGACGAGTGAATAAATAATGTATTTAATTAAATTAGTTAATATGTTTCATTATAAAAAATATTATACACAGGAAAAAATCCCTGAAGCACAAAGCAGCTTCACAAACTGCATCAAAGGCACAGAGTGCGCAGAACTACTGGCGCTTGTTTCACACGTAGCCTGTTTCTGTGGGGTGCCTGCCGCAACTAAAGCACATCAAAGGAGAAAACAGCCTGTTTTAAACTCACACGTGTAGCAATGGAACAGAGTTTTGTTGTGTGAAAGAGCTGTTATACAAAACAGAAAGTCCACACCGATGGGTGAAGACTGCTGCAATTGTGCATCTTAATCCATGCATGTTGATACTTATCAATTGAAGGTTTGTTCGTGCGTACAGGATTTTCAAATGATTTACGAATGATAGTGCATTCAGAGAACTTTTCGTTGAGGTTTTGTGCTGGAGTCCGGTCCACACACGCACTTACCTTGAGTTTGTTGGATTGAAGCACCACGCTGCGTACGCTTTGACTGCGTCAGAGTGGATTAAGAACAGAAGGAGACAGGTAAGAGTCACGCATACAGATCATAAGGCCTGATATATTAGAGCAGTTCTTATATATATTTTATGCCTAATAAAATAATTTAGGCCTATTAGTTGATTTACTAGGCTATGAGTTTTTGGCTTACTTATTTAGAACAACAAAAATGTATTACCCCAAAAGCAGCTGTAACAGGTCTTCATTTTTAAACCAAGTGCAGTTTGAATGATTTATAGGACATTTCTTTCTTATGCCAAACTAATTCCACTGTGTATGTGGTCCAACCACATCCCATCTTGATCTCTCCGCATGGATACACACAACCCCTTGTCCATTTGGCTGCATATTGATCAAGTTGTTTAAGTAGCCTATCCACTTCTGATAGTTTAAATAAAAAGTGTATTTGCATGCAGCATCTGAGCTAACCCAGCAGAGCGTCTGGAGCATCTGATCTGAAGTGTGGTTAATGTGAATCCTTCTCTTTATGTCTTAAGTTCCTATTTAGTCTATATAGTCTAAATAGTCCTAATTAGGCTGCAAATGTCTGTTTCTGACCCTTGTACGTATTGCGCACTGGAATCCGTCTACCCCGTAAATAAAGAACGCACCAAGACTATATGCACAGGTGGACATACTTCTCCTCGTGTCCTGTGGTTGCCTCTGTGAGACTTGTGTTTTTAGTAGTTTAGTCATCACACATCATGCCACGGTGACCACTGGCCACTTTATGCATTCTAAAACAACATTTTAGACGAACGACAGCGCCTGGAATGTAAGCCTTGGGCTTTAAGCACCGGGCTGTGGGGCATAAGAACCCACACAAGTACTCCTCTGAAGGGGAGCGTTTAGAGACTACCGTAGTAGGGGAAAACTTCAAAGATGAATGGAGGGAGGCTCCATGCCATTCCAAAATGTTGGCAGACGGGAAACTACTGGCAATTAGCGCTTTAAATGTTATTTGTAAGAAACAGGTTGAATGTTTTGCCCCTGGGGGTAAAGAGGGGCTGAAAGGGGTTGTGTACGACGTCTAGCTGGTGATGATTATGGAAGATCTTTTGAGAGGAGTTGAGAGAGCTAGTGAATAAATCAATTAAAAATTAAAGTATTCAAAGATGGTGTTAAGAGGGACTCTACAACTGTGGTTTTGACTTTTCAAGAAGACTCCCTACCTGAGACAGTGTATGTGGGATGCATTTAGAGTGCAGCTGTATAGAAGGCCTCCACTCTGGTGCTATAAGTGCCAGCCCTATGGCCATGTCGCCGCGGTCTCTCGGGGAGAGCAAAGGTGAACTAAAATATTAAATATTGTTGATAGGAGAATTAGCCAGAAGCTAACCACTGCTGCCCCCCGACCGGCCCCGGATAAAGCGCGGAAAAGATGGATGGATGGCAGAGGATAGTGCTCAGGCTGGCATACTTCCTCCAGTATAGTTGCTCCTAGGGCAGTGTAGCTGGGAAACAAAGTGTAGGTTTTTGTGTCTTTTTCTAATTGGCCGGACCATATGCCATTTCAATGAGGAACCTCCATTTAAGCCTGGTCTTACATGTCTTTAAGTCTGGTCTTAAATGTAGAGACTGTGTTGGCCTCTTTAACATGGTAGCTAAACGCTCTACCTCCTACTGTGCTTTTAGAGACTTCTCAGACCCAGGCACAGTCCCGTCCGGACCAAACCTCTGACACGAAAGTTAACCACGGAAGCCTCTTCATGGAAAACGAGCAGTGTGTTAGTGACCAGCATATTTTAAGAAAATTTTTCAAATAAACATGGAGTTCACATGGAGTGAACACATATTCAAACTACTAGACATCTGCCTTAACTCCACATACTTTCAGTTCCAGGGAAATTTTTACAGACAGAGTCACGGCTGTGCCATGAGCTCGCCCGTCTCTCCCATCGTGGCCAACTTGTACATGGAGCATTTTGAGAAGAAGGCACTGACCTCCTTTTCAGGCATTGTTCAAAGTCTTTGGTACCGTTACGTGGACGACACTTTTGTGACAATTAAGAAACGAGAGAGCACATCACTGCAGTGGACCCGCATGTCAGGTTTACAAGATAAGATGCTAAGAGAGAACCGCTTGGCCTCTCTTGATTGTTCCACTATCAGAGGGGAGGATGGGAAGCTTCCAGACAGAAGGAATAGGAAACCCACCAACACACGGATCAGTACTTGCTCTTTGTCTCTAACCACCAACTACAGCACAAGCCGGGAGTGATCAGAACACTATAACACAGAGCATAAGAGGTGCCCACCAGCTCAGAGGGCAAGAGGAAAGAGGAAAAACATGTCCGGAATGCTCTCTCAGCCTGTGGATACCCGACTTGGGCTCTGAACAAAGTGAAGAGAACCAAAAAGCAGGACAAAACGGACAAAAAGGGAAACAGAACCAAGAAACTTTATCCCTTATGTCTCGGGACCTGTCAGAAAAACTGCAAAGATTTTTTAGACAACACGAAGTGCGTGTTTATTTCAAACAAGGCAACACTTTAAGACAAAAACTGGTTCACCCTGAGGACAAGATACCTACACAAAAAACAAAAGCGATGTAGTGTATTCTATCCAATGCAGTGAAGAAAGTTGTAAAGCGGCGTACATAGGGGGAGACTAAACAGCCACTGTACAAGAGGCTTTACCAACCAAAGCAGACACCGTACATCTTCATCTCAAAAGCCACAAACCACTCCATTGAAGACAGTGAGGTGGACATTCTGAGCAGGGAAAGGATGGGTTTGAAAAAGGAGTTAAGGGGGCAATCTTTGTTAAAAAAAGAGAATCCTTCCTTAAATCGTAATGGAAGTTTAAGATTCAACCTTCCGGTTGTTTATAATGGTTTGCTGAAACCCTGGACACGCCCGAGGCATTCGGATGCTAATAAAGGGACTCGGGGAGGAGGAGCCAAAGTCAGTGAACAATAGGCCCATCCCAGTTGGTTTCGATGGCCCATTATCAGGGGTCCCCCGGTGGGCAGGGCTCTCACAGAGTGGGACATAAACTGGAGTTCTCAGACTTGTTTTTCACAGATTGAGAATGACTCTTAGATGAGAGTCGAAACGTTTTTGTTTTTCTAAAACAGAGTCCAGATGACTACAACTGAATCTTTTTCTTCAAATACAGACAGTATATTAAACTCCTGACCAGAGAGCAGAATACGCTTGAGCACTCTTAACACAACAGTCAGCAATGCCTTTCGCGCAGTGACCCGAGCCGCTGTGGCTTTTCAGATCATGCCATGGTTCACCTGATCCCAATGTACCCCTGTCGTAAGGACCTCTGAGAAGTGGACCAATGAGGCAGTGGAGGAGAAATGTGCGTGTTTGGACATTACAGACCGGGAGGTTTTCAGAGCTGCCACACTGTAACGTCATACATTCAATTCTGTGAGGACAGCATTATACACCATTACGCACTTTCAATAATGACAAGCCCTGGTTCCCACCAAAATTGAGGCAGTTTAAGGCAACAGAAGGAGGCAGCGCACAGAGCTGGCAACAGAAAGCGCTACAAAGATGCAAAGTATGGATTTAGCAAGAGGTGTTGAGAGCTAGGTCAAAGTACAATACCGCGTCTGAAGCAGCAAGTTCTCCAACAACAACCCCGCCTTTGTGTTGAGTGGGCTCCGTCTTCTCACCAACTACAAGCCCAGTGACCCCCACGCTGAAGACGACCGAAAACTGGCCGAGGAGCTTAACACCATCTACTCCAGGTTTGAGGCCAGGCTCCCCTCCCCCACTGTGGCCACTTCTACCAACGCAACCCCTGGTCCCCCCCATCCCCCACCACTCTCTCAGTTCAAAGACAGGATGCTAACAGACTATTTCAGAAGTCCAACCCCCAAAAAGCTGTTGGATCAGAGGGTGTCTCCCTTGCCACCCTGAGACACTGTGCAGGTGAACTGACCGTCGTCTTCACAGACATTTTTAACACCTCCCTGAAGTCATGCCACATCCCAGCATGCTTCAAGTTCATCCATCATTGTCCCTGTCCCCAAGAAGCCCCGGATCACTGGACTTAATATCTACAGGCCAGTGGCACTGACGTCTGTAGTCATGAAGTCATTTGAATGCCTGGTCCTGCCCCATCTCAAATCCTTCACTTCCTCCCTGCTGGATCCCCTGCAGTTTGCCTACAGAGTGAACAGGTCTGTAGAGCGCCATCAACCTGGCACACATCTTCCTGACGGATCGGAGGCAGTGCATGCAGCCGGGAAAGAATGTCTCTGACATTCGGACTATCAGCACAGGATCTCCACAAGGCTGTGTATTGTCTCCCCTGCTCTTCTCCCTGTACACGAACACAAACTCACAGGCTCATCTTGGACAGGGATGAGCCTGTCTACAGGAGGGAGGTGGACCGGCTGGTGTCCTGGTGCATTAGTAACAACCTGGAGCTCAACGCCCAGAAGACAGTGGAGATGATCATGGACTTCAGGAAAGTCACAGCCCCCCAATGCCCTAACAGACTCCCCCATCACCACAGTAGACTCCTTCCGCTTCCTCTGCACCACCATCACACAGGACCTCAAGTGGGAGCCCACCCTCAGATCCCTCATTAAGAAGGCCCAGCAGAGGAGGGTACTTCCTGCGGAAGCTGAGGAGAGCCAAGCTGCTAGTCCAGATGATGATGCAGTTTTACACAGTCTCATCTCCTCCATCACCGTGTGATACACTGGAGCCACAGCCAGGGATAAAAAGAGACTACAGAGCATTGTGCGTTCTGCTGAGAAGGTGATCGGCTGCAGACTTCCATCTCTGCAGGACCTGTACGTGTCGAGGTCTCAGGGACGAGCAGGTCAGATTACAGCTGACCCTTCTCACCCTGGACATGGACTATTTGAGTCACTCCTCAGGTATGAGGCTATGGTCCATCCGGAACAGAGCCTCCCACCACAAGAAGTTTCTTTCCCCTTTCTTTGGACTCATGAACACTTTAAAACATCTGTTACTTTAACAATAATGTAATCAACAATCACTCATTGCACTGTTCACTTTCTGCACTACATCTGTTAATTTAACTGTACAATTTTGTGTATATTTTTTATCCTATTAGTAAATATAATTTGTTTTTTTAATGCATTGATATATCTTGCTTTTATTATTGTTCATCATTGTATGTTGCACCCAATCACCAAAGCAAGTTCCTAGCCTGTGAATTTTGTTCACTGACAATGGAAATAAACCTATTCTGATTCTGATTCTCAGTAGATTTCACAGCAATTTGAGGCTTCATATTGGTCAAGCTTTGGGCTGTGACTGGCAGTGAGGCCTCATTGGTTAATGAGGATTAATTTGACCAATCATTATTCACAGCTACAGGACCAGCCAATTTGATCTCTTTGATGTGCTTTATAAATAAGCGGCTAGTAATAACAGGAGCCATTGTCACAACCACAGCTCACATTGAAGTTTTAAAAAGACCAAGAGACCAGAACCAAGCTGCTTTATTCATGTCCAAGAGGAATAATCGAACTCCAAGATCATAACCCTAACCCATGGTAAACATTCTCCAAACACCCACAGTGGCCCCTTGTGATACAACGTAGATAAACAAACATGAGTAATAGAACAATAACTATTACATTACAATAGGCTACTGCGGTTGGTAAGAGGCTTTAAACTATTTTTCAATGTTGCTCTTCAGATAAATACAAAAATAAGTTTGCAAGTGATTGAAGCTGTAGATTCGTTATCTTAAGTCTATCAATCCAATGACTTTATAACCAGCAAAAATAAAGACCAGAACTTATATACTACTTTCAAAAAAATATGTCTTTCTTGAACACATAATACTTTCAGACCTTGTAAAATATGTCTTTTATTCCACCAGGCTTTTACCACTATGTCCATATTTAATGTAATGAGGTTCGGTTTTGTTATAACACCTATAGCTGTTCGAAGTCTTGCTGTTGCCGCTGTTTCAATTGGACGGCTCGAGGTAATCACTTCTCTTCTATCCTGAAAGTTATATTGCAAGTTGTTACTGTTCGGTTAAAATATGTGAAATTCTGTCATTCTTAACCCTTATTCAAGCGGGGTCAAAACTGAAACCAAATTATATTTTTGGCCATATCTTGGAGATGCTAAAATGTTCAGATTTTTTCTTTACTTTGTAGAGCTGTCTTCAAAACAACTTAATTGTTTTTTTTAGATTCCCATGAAAAGTGTGTCTTAGTTCACGAAGGCTTGAAGAGCATAGTGTACATTTTACAGTGACCTCCTTCTGGGCTTTCAATGAGCCACACAACTGTATTTTTAAAAGTAAAACTAATTATGAAAAGAACCTTTCCAGACAGTCTGGGATTGATACTTTGGGGGATATACTGTATGCCTAACTGAGATTTCTTATTCTATTTCCTTTTGATTTTGTCTTTTCACTCTCTAACCCTGAATCCCAATTTCACATACAGTATGTGAAAAAATATACACATGAGAGTATTCACCTGGAGCTGGAATCGCACCGCCACCCTGTGGGCCAGTGGGATTAGAGCCAGCGTCTTTCGGATCAGGAGAAGCTAACTGCCCACTTAACGGATGCTATTTTGTCACAGAAAATACTGCGCCTCAAGAATCCAGAACCATACCTGAGTCAAGGGAAGGACCCAGACTTGGCTGTAGCTATGGAGAATGCTACACTCTCATGGGTTAGACCAGATGAAATGATAGAACCCAAGGCTGAAGACAAAAAGGATTATGCAGAGTACCACCTGGAAGGCACTTTGAAGAACATCTCCTTCACATTACAAAAGGTACACAGCTGTTTAAAAAGTGTTTTCTGTGTTTCTTTGTCATATATTTTTTCTGTAACCGAACATTTGCTATGAACTTGGAGTTGGTTTGTTATTATTTATGGTCTGATAATTACTTGTCTGACTAGCAGTGACGGCTGGTGATGCAAAATATAGGGGGGGGGGGGGGGCTATTTGACATTACCCTGTTTTTGTTTACTTTTAAGTCCAAAAGTGAATATTTTACATTGACTCTATAAACACACATTTTAAATACACATTTGCAACTGAATTAATGAAGTATAACAAACTTTATTTCCCCTTTTGGTAATGGTAACACTATGATTTAGATACCATTTGTGAGAAAATACATTTGATACAAAATGTAATTTTACACTTCATAAAATGTCAGATTGTGAAGAGCAAAACAAAAATTACAGTGATACTATACCTTATAGTGCATAGTAGCAATTACTACATTAAGAGAAAATAAATCAAAAACAATTGTCGGTGCCTGTTTCATAAAACAGAACTTAGAAAACTAAACAAAAATATCTGCTTCTAAGTGGCACTTAGTTAACGTGAACTACATGTGTAACATTTTACATTTTTATATTTAATCATGCAGACAACATTGCTGTGGAAAGCTGTTCTTAAAGATATGCCATTTATAGCATTCTTTCATAGGTTTTCTATTAACCAAAGCATCTATATTATGAACAGACATGTTCCAGACATTATCCAGTGTAATAAACTAAAATAAGTGCTCCAGTTCGGCGTGTGTGCAGTCAAGGTAACAGAGCATATCACATGTCTCATCGGCTCGGACTGATAAGAAATCAGTTGCCTTCACTTCATCACGAATATAGTTTTTATTCATAGCCTCATTCTGACTTGTTTTGAACGTACTGTTTAACACAGACGTCTGTCAATGCAGTTTTAACAAGTAAACATGGAAAACAAGGCGTGCGGCACTTCTACGTAGAGTTGACTGAGAAGCATCAGTCGTAACCCCGCCTTGATCACGCACACGCACCTGCTGGGCTGTGCCTCCACGGTAAACAGCGTAGCTCCGTGGCGTAAACACTATGCTTAAATGGGTGATGAGGCAAATCGCTAATTTCAGAACTTTTTCTATGGCTTATCCTCGAGTGACGTAGTCATTTTTTCTCTGGATTTGATTGGCCAAAGATTCCCATCGCTTTTCTACCAAGCTCAGAGGCGAATTTTCAAACAGCCCCACGACGTACGCTAAAAAGAGATGCAACAGACCACAGACAAAGTATCATATATATATAGAAAAAGAAGGCAACACATAACAGCGATGCACAGTGGCTGATGGATCTAAGAGGAGACCACAGCAACCTCCCTGAACAGAACCCAGTTCCCGTCACAGTGGCAGACATCCAAGAAAGAAAACTGGACAGCACCGGGCCCTGACATGATTCAAGCATACTGGCTAAAGTAGAAAAAGATTCAGTTGTAGTCATCTGGACTCATCTGGAAACAAAATGTTTCGACTCAAGAGTAATTCTCAAGTCTGAGAACTCTGGTTTATATCCTACTTTGTGAAAGCCCTGCCCACCGGGCGGGACCTCCTGATAATGGCGGGACCGCTAAAGAAACTCACAACACTCCATGAGCGCTTGGCAGCACAAATGAACCAGCTGCTAAGGGATGGGACTCACCGTGAATGGCTAACCGAAGGTCGTACGATCCTGATCCTGAAGGATCCCTCGAAGGGTACAGTCCCATCCAACTATCGGCCAATAATCTGTCTCTCCACAACATGGAAGTTCATGTCAGGCACCATTGCAGCTAAGATAAATAGGCACATGGATCAATACATGAGCAAAGCACAGAAGGGCATCGGCAAAGACATCAAAGGAGCCAAACATCAACTCCTGGATGACAGAACAGTCGCTCAAGACTGCATGGATTGATTACAAGAAAGCATATGACTCAATGCCACACACATGGATCACTGAATGCTTGAAGATGTACAACATCAATAGGACTCTAAGAGCCTTCATAGCAAACTCGATGCGGCTGTGGAAAACCACCCTTGAGACGCCCTGTCCCCACTGCTGTTCTGCCGAGGTCTGAACCCTCTCAGCCAGATAATCAACAAGACTGGCTATGAATGCCGACTCAGGAATGGGGCCTTAATCAGTCACCTCCTCTACATGGATGACATCAAACTGTACGCTAAGAGCGAGCGAGACATCAACTCACTGATCCACACGACCAGGATCTACAGCGCTGACATTCGGATGTCATTGGGGCTTGAGAAGTGTAGTCAGATGGTGACAAAAAGAGGAAGGTAGTCCATACCAAAGGAGTCTCACTCCCCGAAGGAACAATAGGGTGATGGTTACAAGTAACCAATGGTTACAAGTACCTTGGAATACCTCAGGCAAATGGCAACCTCGAAGAGGTAACAAGGAAAGTGGCAACAGCCAAATACCAACAACGAGTAAGGCAAGTCCTAAGAAGCCAGGCCAATGGCAAGATCAAGTCCCGGGCAATAAACAGCTACGCCCTGCCAGTGATCAGATACCCTGCAGGAATAATAAGGTGGCCAAAGGAAGAGATGCAGACCACAGATGTTAAGACGCGAAAGCTGCTAACCATGCATGCAGGGTTCCACCTAAAATCCAGCACCCTGAGACTGTACACTAGCAGTAAGGAAGGAGGCCGTGGACTAGTGAGTGTGAGCGCCACTATGATGAAATATCCAAGATCAACAAGCACATCAAGGACAAGGCCTCAACAGATGACGTGCTCAGTGAATGTTTCAGGCAATGGGGAACAGAGGATGAGGTGCTGAAGGAGGGACCATCATGGGACGACAAGCCCCTACATGGGATGTACCACCGGAACATAACTGAAGTGGCTGATATCAAGAAATCCTACCAATGGCTAGAGCGGGCCGGTCTGAAGGACAGGCACAGAGGCACTCATCATGGCTGCACAGGAACAGGCCCTGAGCACCAGAGCAATAGAGGCTCAGATCTACCACACCAGACAAGCCCCAAGGTGTAGGTTGTGCAAAGGGGCCCCTGAGGGACAATCCAGCATATAACTGTAGGGTGTAAGATGCTGGCAGGGAAAGCATACATTGAGCGCCATAACCAAGTCGCTGGCATAGTGTACAGGAACATCTGTGCGAAGTATGAACTGGAAACCCCAAGTTCAAAGTGAGAAGCACCCCCAAAGGTGGTAGAAAATGACCGAGCCAAGATCCTGTGGGATTTCCAGATACAGACTGACAGAATGGTAATGGCAAACCAAGCAGACATTGTGGTGGTGGATAAACAGCAGAGGAGAGCCGTTGTGGTTGACGTGGCGATACCAAGGGATGGAAACATCAGGAAAAAGGAACACGAGAAACTGGAGAAAAATACCAAGGGCTCAGAGAAGAGCTGGAGAAGGTGTGGAAGGTGAAGGCAAAAGTGGTGCCCGTGGTCATCGGAGCACTCGGGGCAGTGACCCCCAAACTTGAGAAGTGGCTACAACAGATCCATAGAAAAACATCAGACATCTCAGTCCAGAAAAGCGCAGTACTAGGAACAGCAAAGATACTGTGCAGGAACCCTCAAGCTCCCAGGCCTCTGGTAGAGGACCCGAGCTTAGAATATGGGATGAGACCACCCACGGAGGGTGAGAAGGGAATTTTTTATTTTTTTTTAATAGATCTTTTATATTCTTTACATATTTAAACTAATAATAATATAACATATTTCTGAGCAAATTATATTGTTTTTAGACAAAATAATTGTTGAATATCATATGACATAATTGGCTGATTCTCGCTCCATCGCCCATAATGGACCAGCCGCCACTGCTGACCAGCCAGTCTTTCTCTACATTCTGTTTTGAATGCAGAAAGGCCTGGAATCAGACAATAAAGGGTGTCAAAATACTATCCTTGTTTTGGACGGACCAACCACAGCCACTAATTTGCATGGGCCTTTTGACTTTCATGCTAACGAAAAAATATACTGCAGGCAGGAGTTCGTTCTTGAAATTTATTTAAAATCAGAACTGATGAAGAGACACTCAGCTAAGGCAGAAGTCCATAAGCACACAGCAGTCTTCATGCATAATTATACATTTCCTCTTGTGACACTAAGCAGTTCTAAATGTAAACTTCATGTTTTCGAACACATGATACGCGCGTGACGTTCTCTCTGTGCTAATAATAATACAGTAGGTGTTAATGTACAATTCATATCCCCAACATATGGCACTCAGTCAGCAATTTAATAATAGTCAATCAGTCAAACCATTTATGGTAACAGAACATTATTTACTTAACAGCCTTATAAGGACAACAGAAAATGCTAGCACAAATTGATTAAACACGGTTGACATGTCTCTCAAATGCGGAGGACATCTCCTCTCACTTAACCTTGTGAAATTCAAAACCAACTGTTCGCATTTTGTTTCTAAGAGAGTCCAGCTGCAGCCACTGAGTGGGCGTTTGCCGCTATAAGCTGCTGAAGGGAACTCCACACCGTTAACTATGTTGGCAATATTCTAATAAATTTTAATTGACTATAGCTACATGGCTAACTTTGCTGGGGGCAGAATTCCAAAAAGTCTTTGACTTCTTCCTATATATATATATTATATATATTATATATAATATAATATATATATATATATATATATGATATATATATAATATATAAATAAAAACGTATGGAAGCATCAATCAGTTTGGATTGAATAACAAAATAGGCTAATTGTGCAGCAGCTGCACTGTTCCTTTTACTATTAAACTGGGAGCATACAGTAGGCCTACTCTGTCTTTAGTTCATTTCAAAACTCGAGTGACGTCGCCGCTCTTTCTCTCTCTCCAAAGCGAGTCGGAGTGTGCACGGGCAGCTCCACTGTAGCGAAGCGATTTAGACTCCACATGCTCATTCTACGGCTAACAAAGAGCAAAATAGTCATCTGAAAATTAAAATTGCCCACATATTCAACTAGAAACAGTGAAATAGAGAAAATGAAACAAGACATGCGATGCGTTCTGATCCTGTCCGTGGAGTGGACACTGAGTTGTGCACGAAGCGAAGTGGTTCAACTTCTTGCAAATGTCTAAATCATGTTTTCATAAATGCAGTGTCAAAGTCAATAGTTTTCAGACTGTCGTTGTTCTGCAGAAGACAGGCGAAGGGCTTCAGGTGACGTTGGAGCTGGGGAGGATCAGGGATATTTAGGGACTGTGGGGGGCCTCATAATAAACTTGCTAATATATTAGTAATATTACTATACGACTATTATTATCCTAAAATGTACCAGAATACAGGAAATTATATGATCCCAGACCCCCCTTAGGATAGTAATTTAAGCAATATATAAAATATACATAAAAAAAATAAATAAACGTACATGTGTTTTTACAAGATAGAAGTTGGTTGGGGGTACAAGGGCACCACTGAGCATTTCTGCTTAGGGCACCCAAATGGTTTGCAGCGGCCCTGGCTATACGTAAGACACCATACATTTCTCTGATTGGTTAAGCCGTCCGTCAATCACACCCATTTGAAATTGAGCAAACAGAAATTGATTCCAAAACCAAAATGTCTTTGTAAAGTATTGTCAAAGCATGTCTTGGCTGGCCATACAAGATAATGCCATTTTTTTTTGGCTCAATATTTCACATTTCTGTTATTTTTATTTTATTTTACTGGGATTATTCTGAAAGTAGGGTCATGTGGCATACAGTAGTTTCAATGTAGTAGTTTATTAGGCTATTTTCTATAGCAATATAACAAACTTCAAATGTTGTTATTGTGACAGGCCTAACTTGTAAATAATGTGTCCTTCATTTGACAATGGCCAAGCAGTGAATTCTCCAACAATACAAAGCGTTTGCTTTGTAGCGCATCACATAAGCGATTATTTGTTGTGGCACTCCTCATGGCTGTAGGGTCAGTGTAATTCTGTACCGCAATTTGGTCTCAGCTCCAAGTCCTTAAATTGTAAGATTCCAATATGTTGAGTATTTCCAACTGTTGATTGCAATATAATTTGCAACTACCAATCAGAGCAGCCAGACACCCATTGCCTATTGATGGCTCTTAAAATGTCCAAAATATCTTCTGAAAAATAATAACTTAAAACATAAAGAGAGAGACAGAGAGGGAAAGAAAAGGTCCCATTGCAACAGCCCAACACACTAATCACTCTGTTCTCTTCTGAAGGGCAAACTCCTTGGAGTGTGTGGGAACGTGGGGAGTGGTTAAAACATCTCTCATTGCTGCCATTTTAGAACAGGTATGATCTGAATGTAAAATATCACATACACATTTATTTTATTTATTTTGTATGTTTTTGTTTTAGATGTATCTTCAGAAGGGGTCAGTTATGGCCAAAGGGACTTTTGCCTATGTTGCTCAACAAGCCTGGATATTTCATGGGACTGTCCAAGAAAACATCCTGATGGGTGAAACCTTTGAGCAGAACAAGTACATTGGATTAGACATTTTCTCCCAAAATTAGAGAGGGCTGGAACTTATTACTCTTCACATATTTAAATGTACCAGGAAAATACAGGTAACCTGTTTATTAGGTCAGGTCGCTACTCCCTCTGTTAGGCCAAACTCAGACGGATCAGAGTTTGTTTATTTCAGTGAAACTTCTGTTAGTTTAGACCAGATCAAATGGACCCAGACTAGACTTTGTATAGAATAGGAAAAGCTAAAATACTGACCAAACTCCAGTTTTTTGTTGTTTACAGATACGAAAAAGTCCTGGATGTCTGTAGTCTCCGTGCTGACTTGAAGATTCTCCCATATGGGGATCAAACTGAGGTATGTGTCCCATGGTCCCCCATATGGTTATCTTTGTCCCCTGTAGTCTGAAAACAAGGAGCACAGTATAACATTATACTTGTTAGCCAGAGAATTGAATAACAAATATCAACTATCCAGGACCTGTCTCACCACCATGACAGGGATTCGAGACAGTGGAATGGCACAGCCTCCCATGCCTGTAAATGAACTGCGCTGGGTTCAAATATAAGTCGTTCAGTAAAATTGGCAACACAACAACCCAAAAAAATGGTCTCTTGGGAAGGAATCTGATTGCTTTTTGCCAGGTTGACCTACAGACCTACGGAACGTGATCAAAGACATCAAATACATTTTCAGACTAGTGCCATGTTTTCTATACCCTGACATGTTTTGGATGCATTCTGCATCCTTCCTCAGAGGTTACAGTGGAAGATTCTACTTCTCCACAGGGGTCAGGTCCTTGAAACATTTGGTTTCCTCTGTGTTCTTTATCAGAGGTGTTGACCCAAAGAAGGTAGGTCATAAACCCGAGGGCTGTTGTGTCATGTGATGGTTCACATTGCAAACTCATTTTGCTTTGTTCTACAACAGGCAGTATCAAAAATAATTAATTTGAACGGTCTTTTGTGACATATATGTCCTATACTTTACTATTACTCATTTAATCACAACTGCTTGGAGGGGAATTAGGAGAGTGTTTTGTACTCATGTTAATGTTTTGTCATTTAGTAAACGAGACGCACAGGAACGCACAAGGTGTTGGCTCATTTTGTTTTTATTTAAAAAGCGAGAGTCTAGCCGTCAAAATGCCGCTGTCATAGGCACGGACCAGTAGCGAAGCTCCGTCCCAGGTCTCCCTCATCCCCCTGCTCCAGGTGTGACATCCCTGAGGAGTATGAAATGACCTGCTGGAGTGCGATACAAACAGGGTTTATGAGAATGAATCTGAATATTTTTCTATGTTTGGTTTTGTCCCCATGTATTGTTTGTTAATGAGACCCAAGGTCAGTATCAACGCAGCACCAGACTTGTATTTTTCTCTTTATATAATTCCTTGAGAATGTTGTTACTTGCTGGTTTACTTATCAGTTACTAATTACAGTTACAGCTATTTCATTTTCACAAAGATTTTTCTTTTCATTGGCCGTACAATTTATCAAAAAGGGCACGCATGAATTTAGAATTTACAAATAAAATAAAATAGACTATATATACACATTACAGATGGTCAGAATAGTGCAAAAAAAATGTTAAATGTTCATGAGTCCAACGGCAGAAAGAAAGAAACTGTTCTTGTGGCGGGAGGTCCTGGTCCGGATGGACCGTAGGCTCCTGCCTGAGGGGAGTGTAAATAGTCCATGTCCAGGGTGAGAAGGTTGGCTATGATCTGACCTGCTCGTCCCCGAGTTCTGGAGATGTACAGGTCTTGCCGCAATGGAAGTCTGCAGCCGATCACCTTCTCAGCAGAGCACACAATGCGCTGTAGTCTCTGTTTGTCCTTGGCTGTGGCTCCGTTGTACCACGCAGTGATGGAGGAGGTGAGGATGGATTCAGTGATGGCCAATGTTCGCTCTAAGCTGCACGCGTGTGCAATTGCGCACTGCTCCAAAGGTCTCAGCGCATCAATAATCTGCACTGCGCACAAAATAAAAATCCAACCTGAATTGAAAATAAATTAAACACATAAACATTTATACAATGTGATTCAGTGAGTGACAGGCAAGGGTGGACTGGCATACAGGGATTTTCCCAGTGGGCTGATGGGTGCGTGCCGAGCTGTTGATGAGGCGAGCTCCATGGGCCCCTGCCTTAGCTGTGACGGCCCTGACTTGAGACCTGCGGCGGATGGGATTTCCTGCAGGTCAAATGCTGCAGGATCAGGTGGATTTGCGTGGCCTCGAGCGGGAGCGCCCTTGTTCCGGAAAAGGAGTGGCTCGCATAGAGTCGAGCGCAGAGGGGGATGTATTATCACAGGACACTTTGGCCATGTGAGTAGAACAACGCTGATGAAACTTTCGTAATGAGGCTGAGCGCGATGCGAAAGGCTTGAGCGCAGAGTAGTCTGTGAATGAGCATTGCAGTATTATGATCTGCAACGGCCTGGACCGGGCCATAGTCCTCACATACTGGGCCTTTTTTGAAGCTGTACTCTGCATTAGTGAATGTTAAAGTGGTGGTTTTCAAACAGTGGGTGAGGGTCGATGAATGGGCCACAGAGAGTAGGATATAGGCCCACAGAACATTAGGCTCCTCAGGTGAAATGAGGCAGTTTGATGTTTGAAGGTGCAATCTGGAAGTTTTCTAGTTGAGGGTCCTTCACTTGATTTTCTAATAAAATAGTTCTTGCTTTGCCTGGAAGGTTTCGGAGTATAAATTCATCTATCTTTCATTTTTTCCAAGTTAAAGGAGCTTTTATTGCCTCAAAAGTGCTTGGATACTTGCAGTACTGTACTGAAAAAAAAATGGGTGCTGATCATGAAATCTATACAAATAATTCAGCTCTGTTCACATAAACTTGCCTTGCCTTGCCTATTTGTAGAGCACAATTTGTACACAAGGCAATTAAAAGTGCTTCACATAACAGGAAAAAAATGCTTTAAAATCAAAGAGACATGGCAGAAATCACAAAAAATCTTAATTTAAAAGTGCCATTTTCAGGCTATCCGTCATATAGTTCAAGACATAAAAGAGAAGAGTGCAAAGAAAAGCATTTCAGTCATATGCACAGCCAAACTAAAACAGTTTTTAGCTTAGATTTGAACATTGCCAGAGTAGCGGCCTGTCTCACATCCTCAGGATGACTGAGCTGCATAAAACTGAAACGCACATTCCCCATGTTTAGTCCTGACTCTGGGCATCAGCAGGAGGCTGGTCCCTGAGGTTCTCAGAGTCCGAGATGGTTCATATGGCACTAACATGATGTACTTTGGTGCTAGGCCATGGAGAGACTTGTATACAAGCAGAGCTGCTTTGAAGTCTATTCTCTGAGCCACAGGGAGCCAGTGCAGAGACATTAGCACAGGACTAATGTGATCGTACTTCCTGGTTCTAGTCAGGACCCGAGCAACAGCGTTCTGGATGTACTGCAGCTGTTTTACAGCTCGTTTGGAGAGGCCAGTGAGCAGGCCGTTACAGTAGTCTAATCTACTAGAGACAAACGCATGGATAAGTGTCTCCAGGTCTGGTTTAGACACTATACTTTTAGATTTTGGCTAATGTTTTTTAGGTGGTAAAAAGCTGCTGATGTTATTGATTTGTTATTGATTTAACTCTTGTGTACATAAGAATGCCTATTTTCATTTTTATTTGATAGACATTTTTTAAATTGTTTCTTAATGCATGCCCTTTTTGATTGAATATATGTTATTTTATTATTGCTCAGTGTTCTATGTTGCACCTTAAGGCCGAGACAAGTTCCTATGTTTGTGAATTTTGTTCATTGACAATGGTAATAAACTCTTTCTGATTCTGATTCTGATTCTGACGTGGTTGTTGAAATTCAAAGCTGAGTCCATTATTACCCACAGATTTCTAACTTGATTTGTAGGTTTTAGAGCGAGACTCTGGAGGTGACTGTTAACACTTTCTCTTTTGTTTCTGTCGGCCAAAGACGATGATTTCAGTTTTGTCTGAGTTCAGCTGGAGAAAGTTGTTTTGCATCCACACACTGATCTGTTGGATGCAGTGACAGAGTGAATCCACTGGTCCATATTCACCTGCCGTCAGTGAAACATAGATCTGAGTGTCGTCTGCATAATTGTGATTGGACACATTCTCGCTGCGTATCAACTGACCTAACGGCAGCATGTAGAGGTTGAACAGAAGGGGTCCCAGGACTGACCCTTGGGGCACCCCACAGTTACCAATTTCAACAAAGTACTTCCTGTCTTCCAGATAGGACTTTAACCAGTTTAGGGCAGTGCCATTGATTGCCACCCAGTCCTCTAGTCTCTGTAAAAGTCTCAAAGTCTCCCATGATCGACAGTGTCAAAAGCAGCACTCAGATCTAACAGAATTAAGACTGAGGCTTTGCCCGCGTCAGTGTTCAGGTGGCTGTCATTTGTCACCTTGACAAGAGCAGTCTCAGTGCTGTGATGAGGTCTAAAACCTGACTGGAAAACATCAAATGAGTTGTTTATTAAGAGGAAATCAGTGAGCTGTTGGTAAACAACCTTTTCAAGGATTTGGCCCCAAAATGGCAGATTAGAGATGGGTCGGTAATTACTCAGTACTGCGGCATCAAGACTGCTCTTCTTTAGGAGAGGCTTTATGACCGCAGATTTTCAAAGACAATTGGGAATGTTCCAGATTGAAGCGACATGTTAACTATGTGAGTGAGTGGTGCTAACAAACTGTTCAGCACAGACTTTAGAAATCTGGTGGGTAACACATCGAGGCAGCATGTAGATGAACTCAAGACTGGTGATGATCTCCTGGACAGTTTTGTCAGTTACAGGTGCAAAACGAGTCAGCTCAAAGTGTGTAGGTGGTTTTAAGGTTTATTTTTTTGCATTGTAGAATTTATAGCATTTTTAATGCCTGAACTGAACTTTGTCATTAAAGAATAATGTGCTGTCATTTAAGTGTCTCCTCCTCCGAACAACTGCAGGACCAGCCAGTGGTTTGGGAAAAACAGACAGGTCAAAGAAGACATAGAAATGATCAGACAGAGCAACATCGATCACATTGACGTTTGAAATATTAACCCCCCCCTTTGTAATTAGAAGATCGAGAGTGTGCCCTCTGCTGTGGGTGGGGCCACTCACGTGCTGAGTAAGACCAAAAGTTTCAAGCACAGCATGAAGCTCTTTAGCGTTTCAGTCACAAATATTATTAACATGAACATTGAAACCACCTGTTATGACCAAACCATCAAAGTCTGAAAGCATCTCAGTAAAATCATCAATAAAACTTTGGCAGTGCTGAGGAGGCTTGTATAAAAACAATAAAGAGAATGGCTGGAGACTGTTTTAGGTCAATTTTAAAGGATACGTACTCAAATGTTGAAAACACCCCAAAAGACAACCTGTGGGTAACTATTTCATCTCTAACAAAAGCACACACACCTCCTCCCTTTTTGTTTTCTCGTGTTTCAGATTCAAACATAAAGTTGGGTGGAGCAGATTCTATTAGAACTAAATTTCCTGTGTATTTGTCAAGCCATGTTTCAGTTAAAAACATAAAATCAAGATTATAAGAAGAAATACAATTATTAATTAAGAATGATTTGTTACATAAGGATCTGACATTGAGCACAGCAAGTTTCAGACTAGTTTCAGTGAGACTGGGCGTTATCTTTTTACAGGGAATAGTAAATAGACTGCCCAATTTCTCAGATTGGGCAGTCTGACTCGCATTTTGTTTTCCCATCTGTGTGATGTTACTACAGAAATAGCACTAGGGGAGGCTGTTTTTACACAGGGTTTGTTTGATTTCATTATGACTATAAGTCCCGGCAACGCTGAGACCCAGTGCATCCTAGCTATGAGAGATAACAGGTGAAAGGCGAGGGGGGATAGGTGGGGGGGGGGCGATTTTTGTCTGTGTAGTAACAGTCAGGGGAGAGTTCATCATCGTTGATATCAGAACTGAATTATGTTTCACTTTCTCCACAAAATTATGTGTGTTTTCCACATGGTGTTTCGAGTTCCAGACCAATGTAAAAGGCACTGAGTTCTTCGGCCGGTCTGCGGTCGTTTGCATCACGAGGGGGAAAATTTATATTTAAATAAGAAATATAATATAATTTTCAACAGATAGGAGCGAGAGGTCTGAACTTGTCAGGAGGGCAGAAGCAGAGGATCAGTTTGGCCAGAGCAGTCTACTCCAACAGAGACATTGTTCTTCTTGATGATCCTTTGTCAGCTGTTGATGCCCATGTGGGAAAACACATGTTTGAAGAATGCATCAAGAAGGAGCTCCACGGAAAAACTATCATTCTTATTACACACCAACTTCAGGTACTTGAGTGATGAAAAGGAATATTTATTTGTACAACATATACATGTTTTGCTCTTTGTGTATTTTATACTGTCTGCTGGCCAGTATCTGGAGTTCTGTGATAGCATTTTGCTGCTGGAGGATGGAGAGATTGTTGAAAGTGGGCACCACCAGCAACTTATGAGCTTTAACAAGCGCTACGCTCAGCTCATTAGAAACTATCAAATTGAGCAGTCCAAAGTAAGACATGTACAAATTATCATGTCATGACCCAAACCATTTCAAAATATAATTTTCCTGACACAGAAGGATGAAGATGAGATACCCATTCAGGACAGAGTCCAGGAAGATACCATGCGAAGAGTCCGAGCAGAAAGTGGAATAGACAATCCAGGTTGCACTTAATTTTACAAATTTGGATCAAGCATTTGTTCGAAAAGCATTGTGCAATAATTTTACGATAAAACAACTGAAGCCCTACCATTCACCCTTTGGCCAGATTGAATATACTCAATTTAAAAAAACGTACATTTTTGCCCAATATTGAAAAGATGTCCTCATTTGTCTTCATTAATTAAAAAAATATATATATATTGTGTTTATAGATATTTAGTAATGTATGTAGTATGCTTATCTTTTAGGCTTTGACATGTCAGGCGAAAATGTTGAACCAGTTTCCCCGAAATGTAAGTTTGTTTTTTCTTTTTGTAAAAACAGCAATACTATACATTTTTAAGTACCCGGTTAGGATTTGCACCTTTGACTCCTAAGGGGAAAAAGCAATAGAAGATGGAAGAATTAATTCAGAAACTGTATAACTTAAACTGATACAGATGTGACTGTGATATGTATTATTCTTCTGAAGGTCCTGCTGACGGAGACCAACTTGTTAGACAAGAAACCTCCACTGAGGGCACCATGAAATGTAGCGTCTACTACAGTTACATTAAAGCAACAGGAGGTGATGCAGAAAGCACTTATACCTACATTCACAAATGCAATTTCTCAATTCATATTGAGTACTTACATGCATTTTCTTCCATGTATCTCTCTTTTTCTCCACAGGATTGTGTGTTGTTTTTCTAATGTTGGTAATCTTTGTCTTGCTACTTGGATCCACAGTCTTTAACAACTGGTGGCTTAGTTATTGGCTTGGACAGGGAAATGGGGTAAGACATTTACCATCATAAGTTTTCAAATTCTTAACATATGGGGGGGATTTCTTTTTTTTTTTTAAAGTCATAAATGCGTTTTGTGAGGTTTAGTTAGGTCCCGTTTAGTCTGTGTTAGCCCTGCATAATTTTCCTTCAAGGCTTCAGGCATCCGGGTTCTTATGGGTACATTTTGCACAAACTCCAATTGCATCTTCTTTTATTCATTCACTTAATTAATCATGTCGCTGATTCACTCAAAAGCTCTCTGATTGGTTTACAAGTTGCCCTAACCAATCAGCGAGCTCATTAATAGTTCACAGTTATTTACTTTACATTAGTCAAGAGGACCAGGAGTGCCATGGAAAAGCTAAACCGAGAAGCTAATTGAAGTAACTATTACTGTTTACAAAGGATTTCCTAAAACAATATATCAATGCAATAAAGTTATTGTTTGACTAAGCCATGTACACACGTAGGCGGGTATTTTTATAAACGCATATCCGCAGCCCTTCGTTTTATAAAAAGTACTGCGTACCCACGTAATTTGTTTTAAATATATGTCCATCCACACAAACCCGTATAATTGCGCTCTTGAGTGTGGTCATAAACATGCCAGACCAATAGTTGGCAGTGTTTGCCTAAAAGTTAGACCCAATCCATCAAATGAGAGCAAGCTTTTGCCCGTCTTCATGTCCTCAAAACATGAAGCATGGCGCCAGATTTTGCGAGTAGCATGCATGTCAGGCATAAACATGGACGTATGTGACATGTATTTGACATTTGGTCCAAAGTTGGTCAAATTTGTCCATTTCCAAATTAAGTCGGAATGTCATTTTTTTTCCATCTGTCTGGTATCAGTCACAATGTCAGTCTAGTCCTTGATCTATGGCAATATTTGTGTCATCCATTTCTTTGTTATGGTTTTTTCCTGCCACCAAAAGGTATCCGCTGATTGTGTCCATGGCTGAAGTTTTGAGGCCCAATTACATTGTTCTAAAATTAAGTGAGTTTTCTCAAAAACTGTCTGCAGTGCATTATTAATTTCCAATAACTCCGAACGACTGGACAGTCCCAAAACGCATGGTAGTGGTTTGCCTCCTGGATGCCACAGTTTCTCTAAAGCCTTGTCCAGACCGCTGCGTCAAAGCTTCCGATTTACATTCAAAGTCTATGTGGATGTGCGTCCAGGGAGTCCAGCGTTTTTGCGGCGCAATGTGAGCGTTTTTGCAGCATGAATCCTGCGTTTTGAGCATGGGCGCGGTGCGCCAGGGGTGTTTGAGCGTCCAGAGCAGCCGACGCAGAAAAGTTGGACAAACCTGAGCTTTTTAGCGGCCGACGCGGCACAGCAACCAATCAGAGATTACGCTCCAGTGATGTACCTACGCATTTCACTATCCATAAGAAGGATCAAAGCAAAAATAATGATATTCACTAAACTCTGCTCAACTCTGAAGCATCTAGTGGACCCAGACAGCCTCCCATTTTGGACTTTGTAAAGTAAATACACCAAACCCATAGGACTAAAAGGGAAACACAACTCCTCTACTGCGCATGTCCAAATTTGGAACAGTTGGCATTTAGCTTTGAGTAATGAGTACTTTGACATGGTGTAATAAAGAAGCGATACACACAGATCCAACAGCATTCTCTCCAAACATGTGACAGTGGCCCTCTCTTTTCCATCTTTCCTTTATGTAATCAGTAAAATGAAAGCACAAATTGCTAATACATTTATATAATTTGGATATTATTCCTCTTGAAAGTTCTGATTTATAAGATTGAATAAATATTTCATTCAAGGGGCTCTGATTGTCATTACTCTGTTTAATTTCTTAGTTATAATAACTCCTTATTTGTAAATGCATAAAAAAGTCCTGTTTGAGGATTCTTCAGTCAAAGGATTCTTTCAAAGCAAAGCTTTTAATTTTTTGTTTCCTTTACAATCTGGTGAAAAAAACGTTATACCTTTTTTTGTCCAGACTTTGAACCTTGAGTTTGTGCCGTTAGGTGTGAAATTTTGATTATAAGACAACCAATTTAAAATTTTAACATCCTTTTTCAATTCAATTTATTTTTGTAACGCCCAAAATCACAACAGTAGTTGCCTCGAGGGTCTACAGTGGAAAACAAAATAAACAGTGTTCATAGGGACTTGGAATTGTCCCAGCGTCCTGTGTCCTTAGACACTCCTTCTCGGCCAGGAAAAACTACCAAACCTCTTTGGGAAAAAGTAGAAACCTGTAGGAGTTCCACAGTGAAGGAGAGATCCGACTCCCTCGGACGGACAGGCGGACGCGCCTCAATTTGCAGATACACGGTGGAGCTAGACCCACTCAGGAGGAGAACCAATTCTTCGAGGCCGATGAAGAACCGTTCATATGGAGTAGAGACCGTTTCTCCAGGCAGACCGTTTCTCCAGGCAGATGGGCAGCATCTGGATCCACAGGTCATCGATGTGCCTGCTCCACTCCCGTCGGGGAAGTGGGAGAAAAAGAAGGAAAAGCGATGAACAAATTGCCAGTGAAATAAAATATTGAATATTGTTTGATAGAAAAGTAGTAGGAAACAGAGGATAGTGCTCAAGCTGCCATACTTCCCCCAGTATAGTTGCTCCTAGGGCAGCACAGCTGGGAACTGTAGGTTTTTATTTCTGTTCCTAACTGGCCTGACCATAAGCGATTTCAAAGAGGAACGTTTTAAGCCTGGTCTTAAATGAAGAGACTGTGTCGGCCTCTTTAACATGGACAGGAAGCTGATTCCACAACACAGGAGCTTGGTAGCTAAACGCTCTACCTCCTACTGTGCTTTTAGAGACTCTTGGGACCACCAGAAGTCCAGCATTTTGAGAGCGAAGTGCTCTGTTTGGAATGATAAGTACTATAGCCTCTTTGAGGTAGGATGGGGCCAGGTCATTTTATGGCTTTGTAAGTCAGGAGGAGGATTTTGAATTTGATTCTAAACTCGACAGGGAGCCAGTGAAGAGACTCGAGCACCGGCGTAATGTGCTTGTGCTCTCTTCTTTTAGTTCCTGTCAGTAATCTTGCTGCTGTATTTTGAACAAGTTGAAAGCTTTTTATGGCGCTTTTAGGGCACGCTGCAAGCAGGGAGTTACAGTAGTCTAATCTAGATGTTACAAACGCATGGACAAGTTTTTTAAGTTTTAAGTTTGTATGTTTTGATTAATGCCTTCCATATTGTAAGAACAGATTTCAACCAAGGGTTCTCCTCCTCCCCCAAATAACTTAACTGTCTATCATATGCCAGTAAGGCCCGTACAAGAACCCACAACATTAATCTCAATATTAAGTAAACTTTTTAGACAAGGTAAACCCCAGCCTCCTTTTTCTTTTGATAATTGTAGAGTTTTGAATCAGATACAAGGTTTTCTTTCCTTGCCATATAAAACTAGAGATTTTTTTATTTCACACATCAAACAGCCAAATGGGGATGGAAATAAGAGTCTGGAACAGATGGAGATATCTGTGCAAAACATTTATTTTTATAGTTTCAATCCTTTGACTTAAGTGTGGGATAAGATTCCATTCTTCAAGACCTTTTTTATGGTCGTAAAAAGAGGGGTATAATCTTTCTCTTTCTTTGTTGATAGGTCTTTATGGAGTACAACACCTAAATATCTAAGAGATTCCGTTTGCCATTTAAATGGGTAGATCTTTTTAAAGGTCAGAGGGGGTTGCCAGTAAGAGAGAATTTTAGTTTTTTTGTACATTTAATTTGTATCCAGACATTGGACCAATTTCTTGAAGAAAACCCAAATCACATTGGGTATGGAAATTTCTGGTTTGGCCAAAAAGGGAGGGAAGACCAGGCACAGCCCTGCTTCTACCCCTTTCCCCTACCATTGATGTTAATTCTTGATGTTGGACAATCATAAAGAGCCCCAATATTTTGTATAATTAAAATCGTCGATTTGAAATTTGTTTAGCACTTTAAATAAATATGGCCAGCAAACAGAATCAAAAGCCTTCTCAGTGTCCAAACGAATTATTACGGCTTTGTTTTGTTGTTTTTGTATTTGACCCATTATGTGTAAGGATCGTCTTATGTTGTCTTGTGTTTGTCGTTTGGTAATGACACCTGTTTGATCATTGTGGATTAAATTTGGGAGTATTTGCTCCATTCTTTTGGACATAATTGAGGTACATCAGGAATCAGGATATATTTATTGCCATTGTCAATGAACAGAATACACGACATAGGAACGTGATTTGATGACAGATGCGACATGGAAAGACATGCAAAAGAGCATCAGCCACCCGGGCAGCTGGTTTTCTCTCAGCGCCTTCTAGGATACTTGAACTCTTGGAAAATGAAAAAAAATACACAGTATACAACACATATAATGAATACGTTGCACAAGGTCACACGCATAATTTTTCAGTGGATGTGGGCCAGGGTCACAAACAAGAGGAGAAGTAGATACGAGGGAGTGCAGACAGCGATAATGAAGGCAGATGTCTGTTGTTTGTGCGTGTGTGTGGGGCTCGGTTTCGCTGGCTGTCCAGCTGGTCTCAAGGCCAAGGCCGGGAGAAAAGATAGGAGAAGGAGCATGAGTATGGAGCATAAAGGGGAAAAAATACTTTAGTACATTTGTTTGATCAGTAATCAATTAGTCCAATCATTTCTGGTCCTCTGTGTAGCGGTCCACTTGTGCCATTGAGTTAATCCATCGTTCAAAAAGTTCACTGGTCTTGATCTCGTCACACAGTCTTCTGCTCGTCCATGATCCGTGCTAAGATGTTTTTGTCCAGTTCTACGAGCTGTGCCATACTGTGCTCAAGTCTCTGAGTCATTTTCATCCTTTCACACAATTCTACAAACTCCTTTTTGTTGTTGTCAGACAGTATTTGGGTTAATTTTCCTGTCTTACCAATTTTCCGTTAGAGCAATGTGACTCCAAGCCCAATAAGAAGGAATCCCGCTATCATAAATACGAATAGGCCTTCTACGTCTTCCACAAGTAAGGGCTTGATGCATACGACCTGCCATTTATTCCCAGAGTCCCGTACGTACCCCGTCGCGTCCGTACTATCGGGACAGGTGGCTTCTCCCGGAGCAGCTTTTCTTGGGGAAAAAAACTTATCCAATGCACTCAGAGACCAATGAATAAGATGAATCTTTCCAGAGAACAGCAGGTGAGCACATGAACCGTGAGTAGAGACAAAAGGTGAAGTAGCACGCAGAGAGGGAGCAAAGGGTAACCATATCTGCACTGAAAAAGAGCTGAGAAGTCATCCACATTCAGATTAGAAATGGGTCCATACGAGGCACAATCCAATCGGTCCTTCCCTTCTTTTGGTATCAGTGATACGAAGGTCTCTTTCCAACCAGGAGGGGTTGAGTTGTCTCAAGTGCCCAGTTCAAAGTTGCCAAAAGGAAAAGAGCAAGTGTGTTTTTTAAAGCTTTATACCACTCTGAGGTGAACCCATAGCTCCCCGGAGATTTATTGTTCTTCAATCTTTTGATTGCGCCTTGTATTTCAACTGTTTATTTCAGCTCCTAACTTCCATTTGCTTCTTCTGAGATAACAGGCAAATTGAGGGTGTTTTCCTCCAGATAAGTCTTAATGTTGATGGACATTTTTTCTTTAAACAAAGGGTCATTAAGCAGGCTGGCATTGAACCTCCATAGTGTGTTTTTTCATCTTGTAGATAGGGGCATGATCACTTAGGTCTATAGTTTTTGATGGTCAATGTTATTCAAATGGGTCTCTTGTAAAAATATGTCTATTCTTTCTTTTCTCATTTGTGTTAATCTTTGATTGTTTCATTGGATTTAGTATGCCGTTAACATTAAAGGTTGCTACTTGTGAAAAATCAGATGCCATTGGATTGATCGTTTTGATTTTGTCATTGATAGATTCTGAAAGCTTTTAGACTCGCTGGTCAAAAACAACAAATGAACATAAGAACCACAGAGACAGGAATCAGATGTAAAGGTAACACAGAAAACAAAAAGGGTTCATGCTGAAAACGTGCACAAACCCAAAACCTCGACATACAAATGATCCAAAAATGGAGGAAAGTCTATTCCTAATGAAGGGCCTCCGAAAGCTACTCCTGGCTCCAATCCTCATAAAAAACTGGACACACCACCTTCCCAGTACACCACAGGATTTTCACCCCCAAATCCCCACCGACACGAGACAGGTAACGCTACCTAAACAATCAAAGCTGATGGTCCACGGCTCCAATGAAAAACAGCCAGTTTATTTGTAGAGCACAATTCGTACACAAGGCAATTCAAAAGTGCTTCATACAACAGGAAAAAAGGCATTAAAATCACAAAGACAAGACAGAAATCACAAAACCTTCGTTTAAGGAAATTTAAAAAGGTGCCATTTTAAGGCTATCCATCAAATAGTTTAAGACATAAAAGAGAAGAGTGCAAAGAAAATCATTTCAGCCATATGCACGGCGAAACAAAAACGTTTTTAGCTTAGATTTGAACAATGCCAGAGGAGAGGCCTGTCTCACATCCTCAGGAAGACTGTTCCAGATTTTGGCTGCATAAAACTGAAATGCAGATTCCCCATGTTTAGTCCTGACCCTGGGCACCAGCAGGTGGCTGGTCCCTGAGGTCCTCAGAGTCTGAGATGGTTCATATGGCACTAACATGTCCGAGATGTACATTGGTGCTATGCCATGGAGAGACTTTTATACAAGCAGAGCTGCTTTGAAGTCTATTCTCTGAGCCACAGGGAGCCAGTGCAGAGACCTGAGCACAGGACTAATGTGATCGTACTTCCTGGTTCTAGTCAGGATCCGATCTCAGCGTTCTGGATGTACTGCAGCTGTTTTACAGCTCGTTTGGAGAGGCCAGTGAGCAGGCCGTTACAGTAGTCTAATCTACTAGAGACAAACGCATGGATAAGTCTCTCGAGGTCTGGTTTAGACACTATACTTTTGATTTTGGCAATGTTTTTTAGATAGTAAAAGGCTGCTGATGTTATTGATTTGACATGGCTGTTAAAATTCAAGTCCAAGTCCATTATTACCCCCAGATTTCTAACTTGATTTGTAGGTTTTAGAGCGAGACTCTGGAAGTGACTGCAAACACTTTCTCTTTGTTTCTGTGGGCCAAAGACGATGATTTCAGTCTTGTCTGAGTTCAGCTGGAGAAAGTTGTTTTGCATCCACACACTGATCTGTTGGATGCAGTGACAGAGTGAATCCACTGGTCCATATTCACCTGCCGTCAGTGAAACAATAGATCTGAGTGTCGTCTGCATAATTGTGATAGGATACATTTTACGCTGCGATATCAACTGACCTAACGGCAGCATGTTGAGGTTGAATAGAAGGGGTCCCAGGATTGACCCTTGGGGGCACCCCACAGGTCAGGAGCATCTGGTCTGAGACAGTTACCAATTTCAAAGTACTTTCTGTCTGCCAGATAGGACTTTAAACCAGTTTAGGGCAGTGCCATTGATGCCCACCCAGTCCTCTAGTCTCTGTAAAAGGATCCCATGATCGACAGTGTCAAAAGCAGCACTCAGATCTAACAGAATTAAGACTGAGGCTTTGCCCGCGTCAGTGTTCAGGTGGATGTCATTTGTCACCTAGACAAGAGCAGTCTCTGTGCTGTGATGAGGTCTAAAACCTGACTGGAAAACATCAAATGGAGGAACTCTGAGCTGTTGGTAAATAACCTTCTCAAATACTTTGCCCCAAAATGGCAGATTAGAGATGGGCTGGTAATTACTCAGTACTGCGGCATCAAGACTGCTCTTCTTTAGGAGAGGCTTTATGACCGCAGTTTTCAAAGACATTGGGAATGTTCCAGATTGAAGCGACATGTTAACTATGTGAGTGAGTGGTGCTAACAAACTGTTCAGCACAGACTTTAGAAATCTGGGTGGGTAACACATCGAGGCAGCATGTAGATGAACTCAGACTGGTGATCTCCTGGACAGTTCTGTTAGTTACAGATGCAAAGTGGGTCAGCTCTAAGTGTGTAGGTGGTTTTAGGGTTATTTTTTGCATTGTAGAATTTATAGCATTTTTAAAAACTCATGCAAACTCATTACACTTGGATGTGGAAATGAGTTCTAACGGCAGTCGAGCTGGAGGGTTTGTTAATCTGTTTACTGTGGCAAACAAGACATGCGAATTGTTACTACAGCTTCCAATTATTTCAGAAAAATATCGTTCCCTAGCTCTACATAAAATGAGGTTTCTGTCAAATATTAAACATTGAAATCACCTGTTATGACCAAACCAAAGTCTGTACATATGATTGAAAGCATCTCAGTAAAACTTTGGCAGTACTGGGGAAGCTTGTATAAAAGAATGACTCAAATGTACTCAAGACTCTACGTCTTGAAACACCCCAAAGGACAACCTGTGGGTAACCATTTCATCTCTAACAAAAGCACACACCTTGTTTTTGTCAAGCCATGTTTCAGTTAAAAACCAAAAGAATTTTATTTCTCCTTAATTAAGAATGATTTGTTACATAAGGATCTGACATTTAGCACAGCAAGTTTCAGACTAGTAGGATATCATACAACTATGGTCAACTGAGGCTATAAAATAAATAGATTTGCAATGAACAGGACTCCCTGAGTACTGTAATGTTATGGTGTCATAGTAGGCTGTCTGCCTTCAACTCCTCGGTCATGGACAAGAGTTTCTTTTTCATTGTAAGTGGATTAATTCAAAGTAATCTTACAGAAATGACTGCTGTAATTTGATTATTTTATTAAACCATGTAACTTGACAGATTTTATACCACAGTGCACACGTCTGAAGTTGCTCAAAGTGGTCCAAGGGACCGCTCAGGGAGATTGTGCGTTTGCTCAGACACGGGGAGTCCAGATGCTGCAGGATGAAGTGGACTGCCAGGTTGATGGTGTTGTCTTCAGACCTGTTGGCTCTGTAGGCGAACTGCAGGGGGTCCAGCAGGGAGGAGGTGAAGGACTTGAGGTGGGGCAAGACCAGGCGTTCAAATGACTTCATGACTACAGACGTCAGCGCTACTGGCCTGTAGTCATTAAGTCCAGTGGTCCGGGGCTTCTTGGGGACAGGGACAATGATGGCTGACTTGAAGCAGGCTGGGACATGGCATGACCCAAGGGAGGTGTTAAAAATGTCTAAGACTGGGGTTAACTCTCCTGCGCAGTGTCTTAATGTGGCGGGAGGTACGCCATCTAGTCCAGCAGCTTTTCGGGGGTTGGATTTCCGAAATAGCTTGTGAACATCCTGTTCCTGAACTGAGAGTGGTGGGGACCAGGTTTGGGATGGCGGAGGTAGCCACATCAAAACTTGGAGTAGAAGGTGTTAAGTTGCTCAGCCAGTTTGATTCTCTGCAGCAGGGGGGGGAGGATGATTGGTGAGAAGCCGGAGCCCCCGCCACATGGGAGGCATCTTTGTAGCGCTCGCTGTCTCCAGCCCTTTGCGCTGCCTCCTTTTGCTGCCTTAACATCCTCAGTTTTGGAGTGAACCAGGGTTTGTCTTTGTTGAAAGTGACTTTGGTTTGTGTTGGTATGCTGCTGTCCTCGCAGAATCAAATGTATGACACAGTGTACTCATTCAGACTCTGTGGCAGCTCTGAAAACCTCCCAGTCTGTAATGTCCAAACACGCACGTAGCTCCTCCACTGCCTCCTTGGTCCACTTAGATTTCCTCACTGCAGGTTTTGAGCGCGTCAGCCTCTGTCTGTACGTGGGGATCAGGTGAACCATGGCGTGATCTGAAAAACCGTGAGCAGCGCGAGCCACGGCGCGGAAGGCGTTACTGACTGTTGTGTAACAGTGATCCAACGTGCCCTGGTCTCTTGTCAGGACTTTAATAAACTGTCTGTACTTTGGTAGTTCGTGGCTGAGATTCCTTGTTAAAAATCACCCAGGATAATACACAAGAGTCCGGGAAGGTCCGCTCCACACTCAGAATCTGGTCCGCGAGCTGTGCCACTTGCAAACATAATGGCATCAGAAGTTTTGAATGTAAAGACAAAGAAGGCAGATATGTACTGGCTAAAAAGAGGGGAACTATTACTGGAAAGTATTTTACTATATTGAATGTTTGTGCTCCACCAGGGAGTTCTATCACCATACTATTATGATGGACCTTATTGTAAACCACTCTGGGGGAACCCTCCTCTGTGGCGGCGATTGGAATTTTCGCATTCAACCAAGATTAGACATTTTAAACTCAAGAGGCAAGACTGGAGGAACAATAAACAAATTCCATAAATAAATGAAGACTGTAGGACTGATACATACAATATACCCCAGAGTGGATAATTTATTTTCAATAAAGACAGATAAAGTTACTGAGGCAGATAGAGGCACAATAAATGTATTGCGCCTATCTACATTACTGTAGACTAGAGAAAAAAAAACTTCAGTTCAGTTCCAGCCTGCTTGATGACCAACAAAAAAAATGTCAGACATTAAGACTTATCTGGAGGAAAAAAATTGTATTGGGGAAACTTCCCCACCCATTCTTTGGGATCCGTCTAAAGCAGTTTTAAAGAAAAATGATAGCCATGAGCGGGGTGCACGGTGCAGAGAGCGGTTAGAGCTCTCGCCTCCCAAGAAGGAAATCATGGGTTGATTCCTGGCGCAACATTACATCACATGATTTCTCTGGGTGGAGTCTGCATGTCCTCCCCGTGTTACCGTGGGTTCTCTCCGGGTTCTCCGGCCTTCCTCCCACCGTCCAAAGCACATTGCATGTGTTAGGTCAATTGGCAACTGTAAATTGGCCCTAGTGAATGAGTGTGAGAGTGAATGGTTGTCTGTGTGTCTGTGTGTCTATGTCTCTGTGTTAGCCCTGCGACGAGTTGGCCACTGTCCAGGGTGTACCCTGCCTAAGGCCCAAAGTCACTGGATAGGCTCCAGTCACCCGCGACCCCTAACGGAACAAGCGGTATTACGAGTGGGATCAAAAATATCGGCAGTGAAGGCTTGCATGGAGGAGCACTCTGGAGTGGGACGCTCCCACTCGGCTGTTCCCACAGCCGAGCACCGCCTGTCCAGATGGCGTCCTCAGAAGCGAAGGTATGGGGCCGGAGAGCGAACAAGATGGAACAGTTTGTAAAGGATCCCCGGTGTAGCGTTCAGGCACCCCCACACGAGGCTCTGAGCGAAAGCAGAGGCAGAGGCAACCAGGGCAGTTGGATTACCTAGCTGGCAGACAGGTCCAGTGGTGACAGGCAGACTGTCCAGTGGTGAATTACTCATGGTAATATCCAGGGCAAAGACGAGGCAGGCAACAGACGGTTGGCAACAGGTGATCAGTCCGGGGAAAACCGTTGGAAAGTCACTGAAGCAGAGACAGGAGAGCAGGCTTAAATGACAGCCAGAGCTGTCACAGGTGTGGAGAGTTGGCCTGATGAGGAGGTGTGGCTAACATGTAGAGCGGAGCAGAGACAGGTGTAGGGAGTTGGTCTGATGAGGAGGCGTGGCTGACTGGCAGAGTAGAACGATACCAGCAGACAGGAGATGAGCAGACTGTGACACTAATAGCACTTAAACACAGTTCACGGTGGCAGAAATGCACAGTTACAGCCAGAGCTAAACCGTGACGTAAACATCATATAAACATTTGTGTAAGACTCTTTGTCTCCTGCTGTCATATTGTCCTTACTGTATTTCTGTATTAGCCATTGTTTGTAGCTTTGATCTCTCGTCATGACGCTAAAGCGCTCTTTTAACAATGAGTAACTTCTCTCTGTAATCCACATGCCTATTCCAACGTCTTCACTGCACTTCAATAATCACCACGCCTAATTTATATGTGAAAAGACAAAAACAAGCCGCTCTCTGATCTGATTTCATACTGTAAAACAGTGGTCATATTGTTTTGGTTCATGCTCCACATCTTTAGTGGGGTGGCACTAAGGTTGGCAGGCACTTTTTAGAGGTGGCATTGGCCACCCTGGCTACACCTCTGCCTGGCTCAGATAATCAAACAAACCCTGGATCCCGGGCTCCGACAATTTATGCTGCCATGCCCTCCCTTCTCTCTCATCCCCCTTTCACGCTGAGCTGTCCTGTCCAATAAAGCCTACAGGCCAAAAATCTTTTTAAAAAACCCACCACTTTTAATATAAGCATTTGCTAAGTTTTGTGGGCCTATAAATCCCTCTTTTATAGACTCCTTTAAATAGAGAATTACTCACTTAAACATGGCCTTCAGGGTCCTCTATAGGTTATTACTTATTGTGGGATTATGTTTATGGGTTTATTACTATTATTGGGGGCTAATGACCCTATAAAGTCTTTAAAATCTTTTTAAAAATCTACTGTTTTGAAGTCTATTGAAAAAATAAATTAAAATGTTACTCCTGAAACTATATTGGACCTTGAGGTGGGTGGAACTGTTCAGATTCTAGTATAAACTTGCTTCTCTTCTGTTGACAGTCCAATGAGACCACTTCAAACCCAGGCAACATCACAGAAAACCCTCAGCTTCACTTTTACCAAATGATTTATGGTTTAACTGTTGTTATTATGCTGGTACTTGCCATGTTAAAGTGTTTTGTCTACACAAGCATAACAATTAATGCAGCCTGCAACTACCATGACAAAATGTTCAGGAATGTGAGTATATGTACAATAGTATGTGTATACAGTGGTCCCTCGCTATAATGTGCTTCACCTTTCGCGGCCTCGCTGTTTCGCAGCTTTTTTTGTGTGTTTTTTAGATTTTAGATTAAAATTTGCCAAATTTATTGTTGGCAGTGTGACTGAAATGCTGTATGTTTGTACACGCCCCCTCGCTTTCCGTCAGCGAAATTAATTGGGATTTCTACTGTTGACACCGCGCAGACTATAAATATGGCCAACGTCTTCTCCGCTGCCCTCCACACCTCTCATTTCCACTTGGAATTTACATGCGGGATGTATAATCCAAGCCCACAATGTCGAACGAAACTTTCTGCACCGACAAAAGTGTATAAAGTGTGCAGTGGGGGGTTTTGCGACCTTAAAACATTTAAAAATCATTGTAAAAAATAATGCTGACTACTTCACGGATTTCACTTAGTGCACTTAATTATTTTTAGAACGTAATCCCGCGATGAACGAGGGACCACTGTATGTATAAGTACAATTGGCTGTAATAGATATTTTTGTCCTCTCACAGGTTATCTCTCGTCCCATGAGTTTTTTTGACACAACACCGACAGGTCGTATTCTGAACCGCTTTTCTAAAGACCAAGAAGAAGTGGATGCTCTGCTTCCAGCAAGCATGGATCCTTTTATTCAATATTGTATTTTACTCACCTTTACCCTAATTGTTATTGCCTCCATCTTTCCATGGATACTTTTGGGGTCGCTGATTTTTGGACTCTTGTTTGCGCTCATTCTCTTGTAAGTAGTGCTTTTTTAGTGAACACAGACGTTTCACTGGAAATTGCTTTGGGTGTGGACAACTACAGGGGCCGCAAAGGCAATCTGCTACACTTTGTGTGTTAGTGCTCCCTGTACCCCCAGCATGATGACGCTCACCACTATAACATGCGTATTTACCAGGCAAGGTTCAGTGTGACCATTTAAAGCCGTATATAACAAGACTTACTGTGAACACTTACAAATTCAAAGTATAATTTAGTTTTGTATTTATTTGTCAAGAACTATATGTACAAAAACATTCATCTTTTAAAGAGAAGATGCTTTGTACCTTATTCAGCAAAAGCTACTTTCCATCTGTAGTCCCCGTGCAGAAGCATACAAAAGGTAAAACATTAGAAATAGTAAAAAATTCTATAAAACGTCATTAGGCCCGAGCCGAAAGACGAGAATCGTCCCGGCGAGGGACTTATTAAAATTGTATCCAGGGGTCGGAAAAATGCAAAAATCGAGTAGTAAACAAGGGCAAATATGCCCGTGAGTGGTAACGAAAATTAGAACTCAGTGATTTCTATTTTTGAGTGAAGATCCCGTAAAAAATATTGAAAGATGGCTCAGTAGCGCACACCTCAAAAATTGATTAACATGGGGCCAATGGGAGCCCAAAGCAACAACAAAAAAGTCGCTGTAAAAATATGAAGCTCACTCCAAAAAATAGTTGATTATGACCCCGCTCTAAATCATACAGGAAGTTGACCATGTTGGATCAAACACTCATTCTCTCCTGGCATCTCCTCCTACAGTTCATTGAAACTTTCACTGAAAACACATCAAATTTGTCCACAAGACACAAAGCCCATGAGCAAGGAAATGTAATCAGTTTGAAGCTGATACATCTTCGGTTTGGTCATCGTAAATTTTAGACAAAATTGGAAATTGGGGAAAATATCCAAAAAATCCACGTTTCTTAATAGGAAAATGCTACTCGAGCATTTCTCAAGATGTCCAAGCTGAACGCAATGATATGCAAATGTAGTGGCTAGCTAATAAAATGGCTCTCGAGCGCCCTCTCCAAATTTGTTGTTTAAGAAATTCATAAAAGACAATTTATTTGTAATTAGGCAACTGAAAATATTTCTGATGGGTTCATTTGTGACCGGGCACAATGCGACTAAATCACGTGACTCCAGCACAAGTTTTTATAGAGTGAAAAAAATGGCAGAACGAATTGTTTCCATTACCATACAGTGCCCTCTCCAAATTAGATTTTTAAAAATTCATAAAAGACAATCTATTTGTCATAGACAACTGAAAAGGAGTTATAACGGGTTAATTTGTGACCGGGCACAATGCGACAAAAATCACGTGACTCTAGCACAAGTTTTTATAATTAAAAAAAAAAAAAGTTTATTAATATGTTTAGTCCTAACTCTGGCACCAGCAGGAGGCCGGTCCATGTTTAGTCCTGACTCTGGGCACCATCAGGAGGCCGGTTCCTGAGGTCCTCAGAGTCCGAGATGGTTCATATGGCACAGACATGTCCGAGATGTACTTTGGCGCTAGGCCATGGAGAGACTTGTTCACAAGCAGAGCTTGTCTATTCTAGTCTATTCTCTGAGCCTCATAGAGCACTATCTGGGCTATTTAGACATGAAACGTCCACTTATTATTAATATTATCATCAAGACAATTTTGGCATTTTGCTGTTGTCAGTTTTAGTTATTAGAGTATTCATTCATTAATTCATTTTCTACTGCTTGTTCCTGTTAGGGGTCGCGGGTGACTGGTGCCTATCCCGGTGACTTTGGGCTTTAGGCGGGGTACACCCTGGACAGTGGCCAACTTGTCACAGGGGCTCAGAAATGCAAATGCTTTACATCTATATCACAACATTTATACAAAAATCTTATTCTACAAAAATAGAAAATATATTTTAAACCTGCGGAACAAAAAAGAAAGGGACTACAGGTGCTGGTTAAATCTTACGTTCAGCACAGCATTTGCAACACTACCTCTAAAACATGTTAGCTTTAATGAGTTTATTGCATAAGCAAATCTACAATTGAGTATTCCCCAAATATACTCAGGATATTTAACCTAAAAGTATAACTGTTTGGTATGTTTATTTTTTACAGCATATCAAAACGAAGTATTCGACAGATGAAGCAAATTGAAAACATAAGTCGTTCTCCTTGCATTTCTTTGACTACTTCAGCACTGCAAGGCCTGAGCACCATTCATGCCTACAACATTAAAGACAGCCATTTAAAAATGTACAATAATATTAGTCAATTCCTTAATCAATATGTGCTTACTTTATCTCTTCTGATTCTGACATATTCTTGTTTCTAATTTCTATACTTGGTTCTCCTGTTATAGGTTTAAGGTGCTCACAGATGTGAACTCAAACTACCTTTTTCTGTTTAATTCTGCATCAAGATGGTTGTCATTCTGTCTGGATAATTTTGCCATCACCATGAGTTTTTTGGTATCATTATTTGTCATTTTCAGCAGTAACAATCTTATTCCACCATCTCTGAAAGGACTGGCCATGTCATACACTATACAGGTACTACACAATGTAATTGGCATATTTTTGAGAATACTTTCATTTGACGATATGTTTTATATGTATAGCTGACAGGAATGCTTCAGTACGTTGTGAAGCAGTCAATAGAAGTAGAGGCGAGGTTCATCTCAGTGGAGCGTCTTCAAGAATATATTATAGTAATCAAAATATTTTGTTATTTTAATATTGACAATAGTTTGTGTTGAACTCCTAATCAGTGTCCACACTTAAATAGGATGGTACATCAGAGTCTCCCAGACGAGTGAAAAATGCTCAAATTCCCCCAAACTGCCAATGAATGGGCCATCACGTTCCAAAACTACAAGATGAGATACAGAAAAAACACACCAATTGTCTTAAATGGTTGAACATGTCCATCAAAGGTGGAGAGAAGCTTGGCATTGTGGGAAGAACAGGATCGGGTTGGTCAAAATTGTACAATGTTGTGTTTCAATGTTGTTCCCTCTGTGTTTGAACTAATCCTTGATGTGGACAGGAAAGTCATCTTTGGGCGTTGCTCTGTTCCGTCTGGTCGAGCCGACAGAAGGGTCTATACTGATCGATGGAGTGGACGTAACAGCCATTGGTCTACATGATCTGCGCAGCAAACTGTCTGTCATCCCTCAAGACCCTGTTCTGTTTATTGGCACTGTCAGGTATTAGACACACAAGAATTGCATAACTGTGTAATGCAGTGAGGTTTACAGCTGGTGTGGTAAAGTGTAGAATCTTAATAATAATAATATAATAATAATAATAATAATAATAATAATAATAATAATAATAATATAATTATTATTATTATTATTATTATTATTATTATTATATTATTATTTTATTATTATTATTATATATGAGAGAATGAGTATTTGTGTATGTATACGTGGATATATGTATGTGCAAACATATATTTATATATGTATGGGTATGAGGGAAAATGTGTATTTGAATGTTTTATGTATATATGTATGTATATGTGTAGTTGAATGTCTGTGTATGTGGATATGTATATTATGTGTACATATATACTGTATGTATGGTGTGTGTGTGTGTGTGTGGTGTGTGTTTATATATATATATTATATATATATAACACATTATTTATTTATTTTTCTCTCTTTACATAGGTTAGTTTGTGTGTGATGTAATTTTTGTTGCGATATGTTTAAAAAGAATAAATAGTTAAATCCAGTTTCAAATAAAAACAGTCATTTTAGGAAATGTTTATTCCAACGTTCAAAGCATGAAGCCTCTCCTTGTGCCAGAGACATCATAGAAAAATGAAGGTATGTGAACCTCCAAAAAGGGGGATGGTGCTACTTGATAATGAATGTCCGGCATTCCTGTCACCATGACAATGGTGGTGATCTGCAGGTTGCTACATATGGGTTTCCCTTTAGTTATTACGTTTGTGGGGAGTCATTACATGACTCTGATTTTTTTCTGTCCCACGAATGTAATAATTATTATGTTTGCGGGAATTTTGTTATTACCTTTGTGGGAATTTATTATGTTATCAAACCTGTGGGACAAAAAAAGATAAAAGTAGCGACACAGGGGCTTATCACAGAGACCAGACACTTGCAGTGTGCTGGAGTGATTCTGTTATGTCAAAAATTGAGACAGAAGAGCCGAATAGCCTCAAGGGACTGTGCGGTTAGCACACAGTTCTATTGTACAGATTAATTATGAATCATTAGCAGAACAATAGATTTGTATGTTTGCATGTTGTGTGTTAGTGATGTGTGAGAGGTAACATGTGGTTAACCCGAAAGTCAGATACCTTAATGAGAAGTATTTTAACATATACGCCACTAACTTCAGCACAATACCTCACCTAATGCTTGCTGTGCAGCCTGTTTAATGTGCACGGTAGAAGTGCTCCGATCAGGATTTTTGAGGCCGATCACTGTCAATCATCAAAATTTTCGATCACGTTGACTTTGATAATGTAATGTAACTCATTTGCATTATTTTTATGAATTTTTAAATAATTTTTATAATAGGAAGTTTGACCAAAACTAACTCGTTTTTAGAATTAATCTAGTTTTGTTAGGGAATAACAGGCCTCTACCCATCAATAAAGTGCGTGGATTTATTTGAACACTGCTGTTCATGTCCATTTCATGTGGCAGTGCACATCTTGCATTGTGTGCGGCCAAGTAGAGTGAATATGAGCAACTTTAAAACCCTGAGCAGTTTGAACAAAGTTTTAGGAAGAAAAACGTGCAGAAAAGGGAGAGGATGACAATGTAAGGTGCCACTCTCTAACATGTCTTTGACACAGTCATTTGCTTTTAATTTTCACTCTCTCTCTCCCTCTTGCTCACTTGCTAAATACAAGTGCAGGAGCAGAGCCACTATAGTTTGTGCTTTCATACGCTGTGAGGCCACAGGTGTGGATATTTTTGCATAACATTTTTGGTGCAAGGCTGGTATTACTATGAAGTAAGCATAATTGTGTTAAATACCTGCATTTGCCCACAGGTATAATGTGGACCCTTTTGACAATTACAGCGATGATGAAATCTGGACAGCACTGGAGAAGACCTACATGAAGGAATCGGTATGTATTTTGTAGCAAAACTAATTTAGAACTCTGTGGAGTTGTGGTGGTGGAAAGTAACAAAGTACTGTACTTAAGTATTTTTTAAAGGTATCTGTACTTTACTTGCATTGGATACTTTTTACTTTTACTTCACTACATTTGAGAGCAGGAATCTGTACTGTATACTTCACTACATAAGTTTTTCAATTTAATTGTACACAAACCATATTAACGGGGAACATGAACTGAGACCGAAGATAAATAATAATAATACAATTGATGAGAATAATAATAATAATGGCACAATGTGATAAAGCATAAATGAGGTTAGTGAGTCCAACATAAATATCCCATCTCGCCCAAGACTTTTCAAATTTTTCAAGTTTCGGGTCAAGTCTCTAAGTAATTTTTGCCATATGTCTGATGTCTGTTATGATGTCAATCCAGTCCTTAATTGACGGGGGATTTATGTCATCCATTTCCTTGTGTCTTGTTTTCCTGCTGCCAAAATTATATTCCAAAGATATTCGTTTATTGTGTCCGTGGCAGGGGTTTTGAGGTCCAAGTACATTGTTCTGACAGAGGGTTATAATGTTCATTACTTTGTTTAATTTCTTGGTTATAGTAACTATAGTAACTTCTCCAAGTCAAAGGATTCTTTTAACATACCAACGCTTTTAAGATGGTTTATCTTTTACAATCTGGTAATAAACGGTTATACCTTTTGTAATCCAGACCTTGAATCTCAAATCTGTTCTATTTAGTACAAAGCCAGTTTAAAATGTTAACGTCTTTGTTTAGTTTGTATGTCATGATTAGCTCCTTCCATGTTGTAAGCACAGATTTTACCCAGGGATTCTTAACTTCCTCCAGGTGACTCAACCGTTTGTCATCTGCCTGTATAGGAACTCCTGGCACCACATGAATCAAATTTTTTTTTCCATTGGGCTTCATATTCTGGATCACACCAGTACAGCAACGCTCTGATTTGAGCTGAGATAAAGTAACTTTTCAGAAATGGTAAACCCCAGCCTCCTTTTTCTTTTGGTAATTGTAAAGTTTTAAATCGAATTTGGGGTTTCTTGCCTTGCTATACAAATCTTGAGATTGTTTTATTCCACTCATCAAACAGCCGGTTGGGAATGGAAATTAGGAGAGTCTGGAATAGATCGAGAAATCTGGGCAAGACATTTTTTTTAATAGTTTTAATCCTTTGATTTAGACTTAAGTATAGGATAAGATTACATTTTTCAAGGTCTTTCTTTATAATGGAGAAAAGAGGGGTATAGTTTATCTCTAAAATTGTTGATAGTTCTTTATGGAGGACCACACTTCAATTTGTATCCAGACATTGAACCTATATCTTGGAGGAAATGCATCACATTGGGTATGGAAATTTCTGGTTTGGTCAGCTATAGGAGGACATCATCTGTATAGCAGGCAATTTTATGTTCTGTACCTTCAATTTAAATGCCATAAATTGTTTCCGATTGTCTAATATATTGGGTCAATGGTTTTAAGTACGAGGTGAGCAACAGAGGGGACCAAGCACAACCTTGCCTCAACCCTCTTTCCAAAGTCAATGTGTCTGTCAAGTGACCATTCATTTTGATTCTTGATGTTGGACGATCGTAGAGAGCCCCAATATTTTTTATTATTAAATCATCTATTTTAAAATTTGCTCAGCACTTTAAATAAATATGGCCAAATAACGGAGTCAAAAGCTTTCTCAGCGTCAAGACTTATGTTTTGATGTTCTTGTATATGGTTCATTATGTGTAAAGATCCATCCAACCATCCATCTTCTTCCGCTTTATCCGGGGCCGGGTCGCGGGGCAGCAGTCTAAACAGGGACTCCCAGACTTCCTTATCCCCAGACACTTCCTCCAACTCCTCCGGGAGGATCCTGAGGCGTTCCCAGGCCAGCCGAGAGACATAGTCCCTCCAGCGTGTCCTGGGTCTTCCCCGGGGCCTCCTCCTGGTGGGACATGCCCAAAACACCTCCCTAGGGAGGCGCCCAGGAGGCATCCGGAACAGATGCCCGAGCCACCTCAGCTGGCTCCTCTCGATGTGGAGGAGCAGCGGCTCTACTCCGAGCTCCTCCCGTGTGACTGAGCTCCTCACCCTATCTCTAAGGGAGTGCCCAGCCACCCTGCGAAGGAAACTCATTTCGACCGCTTGTATCCGCGATCTTGTCCTTTCGGTCATTACCCAAAGCTCATGACCGTAGGTGAGGGTAGGAACGTAGATTGACCGGTAAATCGAGAGCTTTGTCTTTCGACTCAGCTCCTTCTTTACCACAACAGTCCGATGCAGCGACCGCATCACTGCGGACGCTGCACCGATCCGCCTGTCAATCTCACGCTCCATCCTTCCCTCACTCGTGAACAAGACACCCGATATACTTGAACTCCTCCACTTGGGGCAAGGACTCCCCACCCACCTGGAGAGGGCAAGCCACCTTTTTTCCGGTTCGAGACCATGGCCTCAGATTTGGAGGTGCTGATTCTCATCCCAGCTGCTTCACACTCTGGCCCCCTCCGACCCCTGACTGCGCCTAGAAATTCTGTCCATAAAACAATGAACAGAACCGGTGACAAAGGGCAGCCCTGGCGGAGTCCAACACGCACTGGGAAAGATCTGACTTACTGCCGGCAATGCGAACACAGCTCCTGCTCCAGTCATACAGGGACCGGACAGCCCTGAGCAAAGGGCCCCGGACCCCGTACTCCTGCAGCACCCCCCAAAGGGCACCCCGTGGGACACGGTCGAAAGCATTCTCCAGATCCACAAAGAACATGTGGACTGGTTGGGCAAACTCCCATGAACCCTCGAGCACCCGATGGAGAGTATAGAGCTGGTCCAGTGTTCCACGACCAGGACGAAAACCCCTCTGCTCCTCCTGAATCCGAGGTTAGACTATCGGTCAGATTCTCCTCTCCAGTACCCCGGAATAGGGAGGCTGAGGAGTGTGATCCCTCTATAGTTGGAACACACCCTCCGGTCCCCCTTCTTGAACAGAGGGACCACCACCTCGGTCTGACAGTCCAGAGGCACCGTCCCCGACCGCCACGTGATGTTGCAGAGACGTGTCAACCAAGACAGTCCTACAACATCCAGAGACTTTAGGTACTTCGGGGCGTATCTCATCCACCCCCGGAGCCCTGCCACCGAGGAGTTTGCCAACAACCTCAATAACTTCGGCTTGGGTGATGGATGAAGTCAGCCTCCGAGTCCTCAGTCTCTACTTCCTTTTCGGAAGACGTGACAGTGGGATTTCGGAGGAGAATTTCTTTGGGGCCGACCGATAGTCCTCCTCCATGGCCTCCCCGAACTCCTCCCCAGCCCCGGGTTTTTGCCTCTGTGACAGCACGAGCTGCGGCACGCCTGGCCTGCCGATACCCGTCAACGGCCTCAGGAGTCCTACAAGCCAAAGAGGCCTGATAGGCCTTCTTCTTCCGCCTCCTACTACCGGTGTCCACCACCGGGTTCGGGGGTTGCCACCGTGACAGGCACCTGAGACCTTGCGACCACAGCTCCAAGCAGCTGCATTGACAATGGAGGTCGAGAACATGGTCCACTTGGACTCAATGTCCCCAGCCTTCCCCGGGATTTGGGAGAAGCTCTCCCGGAGGTGTGAATATAAGACCCTGCTTACAGCGGGCTCCGCAAGACGTTCCCAACAGACCCTCACTATACGCTTGGGCCGCCAAGCCTGTCCGGATTCCTCCGCCGCCAGCGGATCCAACTCACCACCAAGTGGTGATCGGTTGACAGCTTCGCCACTCTCTTTACCCGAGTGTCCAAGACACGCGGCCGGAGGTCAGATGACACGACAACAAAGTCGATCATTGATCTCCGGCCTAGGGTGTCCTGGTGCCACGTGCACTGGTGGACACCTTTGTGCTTGAACATGGTGTTCGTTATGGACAGTCCGTGACTAGCACAGAAATCCAATAACTGAACACCGCTCGGGTTTAGATCAGGGAGGCCATTCTTCCCAATCACCCCTCTCCAGGTGTCACTGTCGTTGCCCACGTGGGCGTTGAAGGCCCCCAGTAGAACAACGGAGTCCCCGGTCGGTGCACTGTCCAGTACCCCTCCCAGGGACTCCAAGAAGGCCGAGTACTCAGTACTCAGTAAAACTCCAAACACATGGCGGCTGAGCTGTGGGGTAATAAGCAAGCCCACGCCAGCCCGCCGCCTCTCCCCGTAGGCAACACCAGAGAAGTGGAGCGTCCAGCCCCTCGCGGGGGATGTGTAAAGATCGTCTTATGTTATCTTGTGTTTGTCGTTTGTTAATAAATCCTGTCTGATCATTGTGAACTAAACCTGGGAGTATTTGTTCCATTCTTTTAGACATAATTGAGGTGTCTGTATGAGAATTGAGATTGGTCTGTATGAGGCACTGTCAAGTAAATCCTTCCCCTCTTAAGGTATTAAGGATATGATGGCTTCTTTCCAACTTGGAGGGATCTGAGCTTTTCTAAGGGCCGAGTTGAAAGTTGTTAAAAGCAAGGGAGTCTTTTAGAGCTTTATACCACTCTGAGGTGAACCCGTCACTCCCTGGAGATTTATTGTTTTTTAGTCTTTTGATTACACTTTGAATTTCTTGAATTGTTATTTCAGCTCCTAACTTTTAGTTTTGTTCTTCGGTCATGCCGGGTAATTTGAGTGTGTCCAAAAAAAAACTGTATTTTTTTCTTCGTTTCCTGATATTTTGGTGAAAAGTTTGGTGAAATGGTTCAAATGCTGATTGTATTTGGTCGCATTTGGTTAAAATTGTGTTATTCTGCCTATCTCATATTTCAAAAATGTTTCTCTCTGCCTGTTGTTTTCCCAAGCTTCCACGCTAATAGTTTTGTGAATTTGGAGCCGTCCACTAAATTTTTTAACTGGACTAAAAGTAGAACGTACTTTTCTTCTGTTTTCAAGCACTTTTATGATTACAACTTGCCTGAAGGGTTTGAATTCCCTGTCCTGACTTTGAGCAAACCAAAACATAGTATCAAAAATATTGATTCTGTCGCCTGAAAATCAGCCAAAAAAATGTTTTATGAAAATAACTACATTTGATTGTAAATTTTTAAATGGCATCTGGACTCTGTTTTTAGAAAAACAAAATGTTTCGACTCTCATCCAAGTCATTCTCAATATGTGATACAAGTTGGAGAACTCCTGTTTATATCCTACTCTGTGAAAGCCCAGCCCAGAGGGCGGGACCTCCTGATAATGGCCCATTGAAACTTAACTGAGATGGGCCATCTACCTGCTATTTTTCACTGACTTTTGGCTCCCTCACATTGAGTGCCTGTTTACCATCCCGAATGCCTCGGGTGTCTCCAGGGTTTCAGCAGACCATTATAAACAACTGGAAGGTTGAATCTTAAACCTCCATTACGATTTAAGGAAGGATTCTCTTTTTTAACAAAGATTGCCTCCTTAACTCCTCTTTCAAACCATATTTTCTTCCTGCTCAGAATCTCCACCTCACTCTCTTCAATAGAGTGGTTTGTGGCTTTGAGATGAAGATGTATTTAATCACTATCAATCCGAGTCTTCCTTTTGCTCTTTAACCAATGCATGATAGGCCTGTGGTGTTGCTCAAGTCATCAAAATGCATTATTAAAAGTACATGTTCTATGTATTTTGACTTAACTGTGCGAGTCTTGAGCGGGAAAAATACGCTTGGAGCGTATTTTGGGTTGACAGGCGGCTTCGGCTCCAACCTGAGGCTCGCGGCTTTGGAGCATTCTGCTCCAAAATGCTCATGCAGTGTGTTTCGGGCATCATTCATTCAAATCTTAAAAACCAAGATGGCACCCGCCGATGGATGCCCTGGCCTTTAGGTGCTTTATGTTTTGTCTGTTTTTGTTCGTAAATTGTGTGTCAGCGTGTTCTTTCACCTGTGAAGAGCTCTTATCCATCTGAATCACAACTCCTGCGGACCTTGTTCCAATTTTTTGTAGCCTTTGCTGCAGAATTAGGGATTTTCCTCTCCAACGTTGGCTCACTCTCAAACCAAATGGATGAACTGGCGCTGCTGATAAGACACTTTTCTTCATCTCCTGTTTTGTGCTTCACGGAGACGTGGCTCAGCGTGTTGGTCCATGACTGCGCAGTACAGATCCAGGGCTTCGAGCCTTCTTCGTGCGGATAGACAAAGGGATCTCTCCGGGCGAAAAAACACGCGGCGGGGGAGTCTGTTTTTACATCAACAACGCCCTGGTCATCGGATACGACTGTGATCTCCAAGCACTGTTCTCCTGATCTGGAATATCTTTTAATTAACTGCAAACCATTCTACTCTCCACGTGAGTTAGCCTCATTGATCCTAGCTGTTAACATCCCATCGAGCGCACACATGCAGGAGTGTGGAGCGGACCTTCCCGGACTCCTTGTGTATTATCCTGGGTGATTTTTAACAAGGGGAATCTCAGTCACTAACTACCAAAGTACAGACAGTTTATTCAATTTCCGACCGGAGAGCAGAGCACATTGGATCATAACAGTCAGCAACGCCTTTCATATGCCATGGCCCGAGCTGCTCTCAGCTTTTCAGATCACGCCATGGTCCACCTGATCCCCACATACAGACAGAGGCTGAAGCTCTCAAAACCTGCAGTGAGGAAATCTAAGAAATGGACCATTGAGGCAGTGGAGGAGATACACTTGTGTTTGGACACTACAGACTGGGAGGTTTTCAGAGCTGCCACAGATTGTTTGGGTGAGTACACTTTCAATAATGACAAACCCTGGTTCACACCAAAACTGAGGCAGTTAAGGCAGCAGGAGGAAGCGCACAGGGCTGGCGACAGAGAGCGCTACAAATATGCAAAGTATGGATTTAGAAAAGAGGTGTCTCGAGCTAGATCACAGTACAATACGCGGCTGAAGCAGCAGTTCTCTAACAACAACCCCGCCTCTGTGTGGAGGGCGGGGTTGTTGTTCTGCAGACAACCGAAAAACTGGCTGAGCAATTTAACACCTTCTACTCCAGGTTTGATGTGACCACCCCCTCTGCCAACCCAACCCCGGTACCCCCCATCTCCCCCACACTCTCTCAGTTCAGGAACAGGATGTAAACAGACTATTTCGGAACCATCAACCTGGCACTCCACTTCATCTTGCAGCATCTGGATCCCCCAGGGAACCTACGCCAGGATCCTGTTTGTGGATTTTGGCTCTGCATTCAACACCATTCTCCCCTCATGGAGGAGCCTACGGTCCATCCGGACTAGAACCTCCCACCACAAGAATAATGTCCCTCTGCCGTTGGACTCATGAACACTTCTAAACACCTGCCACTTTAACTACAATTTAATCAATCACTCACTGCACTGTCACTTTCTGCACTCACATCTGTAAATTTAATTGTAATTTCTTGTGTACATAGTGATCCTATTTTTATTTTAAACTATAGTAATTTTAAATTGTTTCTCAATGCATGCCCTTTTGATTTCATATATGTTGTTTTTATTATTGATCAATGTTTTATGTTGCACTTTAATGGCAAAACAAGTTCCTATGTTGGTGAATTTTGTTCATTGACAATTGCAATAAACCTTTTCTGATTCTGATTCTGATTCTGAAATTAGTAATGCGTCAGTCTTGGTTAGGTCATCATCTCTGTGTAGTGACTGGGAGTCTTGTCCTCACGTCAAAGAGAAATAAACTTTTTTTTTAAAACTCAAAAATAAACTTTGGAAAAAACTCCTACGTTATAACCACTATTTTGTAGCTGAAAAGTAAATGTAGGGTAACAGCAATGTGGTGAGTTTGAGTTAAACAATTTTTTTATTTTATTGAATGTTTTATTTGGATATCCTGTGTTTGTTTGTTTTGCTGTGTTTTAACGGGTACCCATGAAAAAGAGAACTTTTCTCATTGGGTTTTCCCTGTATAAATAAATAAAATGAAATAAATGAATGTGAGAGTGAATGGTTGATTGTGTGTCTATGTCTCTGTGTTAACCCTGCGACGAGCTGGCCCCTGTCCAGCATGTACCCCACAAGGCCCCAAGTCAGTTGGATAGGCTCCGGTCTCCAGGTTTGAGATTGCATTTCATGCGCTTCGCTGCGCTTCGCTGCGCTTCGCCTCCTTTTGGTCATTCTTCATGCCTGTGCCCAAGCGTAAAATCTTTTAATTTCAACAAATCGTTATTTAAAACATATATTTGTATCTGATATCTGTGTAGTTTGAAATTATATTTGTGTCACTGCTGTGACATTGTCTGTCTACAGATCTCACAGCTTGAGGAGAAGTTACTTGCTCCAGTTTTGGAAAATGGAGAGAACTTCTCAGTAGGAGAAAAACAAATGCTGTGTATGGCTCGTGCTCTACTGCGCAATTCAAAGGTTTGTCCCACAGGTTATACGTGTATCCAGTTGTGGTAATGCACAATGCCATTTGTGTGTTACTAGCATGACAACCTATTTTAAATAAATAATTAAATATAACCCTTTACACATAATTGTGCTGTTCGATTACAGATTGTTCTGCTGGATGAGGCGACAGCATCCATCGATGCTGAGACAGATGCTCTCATCCAAAAAACAATCAAAGAAGCCTTCCAGGACTGCACTGTGTTGACCATTGCACACCGCATCAACACTGTTCTGACCTCTGATCGTATTCTGGTCATGGACCAAGGACAGGTAGAACTATATGGCCACACACCTTTTACAAACAATATGTGTTTATGTAACACTCTTTGTTGTGTTGATGTAGGTGGCAGAACTGGACAGGCCTGACGTGTTACAGCAAAGGCCGACTCGATCTTTCTTCTCTGGTGGAGGCTGCTAACGCTTCAAGCAGCTGAGGACGGCCAACATACATACTTTTTAAGATGATTGTACCGTTTTGTCAAGTTATCTTTATTGTGTACATTGGCTTTGTACCGTGTATTGTACTCAATTTATGTTGTTTGTAAAAGTAATAATAATAATAATAAAAATGCTCATGCAGTATATCTATAATGGCCAGTGGGAATTAAAGTCTAATGGCTCGGAACAGAAAAGGCCTGTCCAAACTACGGCCCGGGGGCCAAATGCGGCCCTCAGACCAATTTTTTTTGGTCCTCCGGGTTCCTGCTAAGTTGGTCCAAACCACAAAAACATTCAAGCATTTTGATGTTATATCAACCTAATATTAATGTTCCAAGTCTTATTAAAAGGTGTAGAGGCCCATCGAAACTATGTCCAATGCAAAATTTAGAATAATTCACTTCATTGCCAGGTTGTCTGTGGCCCTCCGTATAAGCCAATATATAATAAGCCGTATATTTCCAAATGCGGCCCTCTCTGAAAAAAAGATGGACACCCCTGGCTTACTAACTTGATTTTGTTTTTTCATCTTCCACTGCAAGCCCAATAAGAAGCCGTTCGAGTTTAGCTGCACCTTGTCTAGATGATTAATGAAAGCAGACGCGAGGCACACCTATAGGGTTAAACCGGGAACCGTACCGTCGATCGACATTCATCGGATCTCAAATGCGCCTACTGTATCTTGGTCTGTTGAGCCACAGAGAAGTATAAATGATTACAAGTATTACTTTTTGCTCCCAATGTAATGATAAAAATATGTCCTGTAGCTCTAAACACAGATTCATTCATTATATTTTATTATGTATATTTAATATTTTATATATATTTACCTTTTATTTAACCAGCAAAAAGAAACATTGAGATTAAAAAACAACATAGTACATTTATAATATCACACATTCTTAACATCACACAGGAACTTCTTTTCTGGCCTGGTTGTAGTTGTTCTGTCTTTTCTATAATAATATAATTTATCCCTTTTACATGTTTTTTTCACATCATCTTGGGGCGCTCTCATCAGAGTAAAATAACCGAAATTTGTTTTTGTACTGCTCAAAATTGCAAGAGCCTAACAAGGCTGACTTAGACTTAGTTGATTAGAAAGATAAACAGTTAAACAATAAAAGGTTAATCCTGGAAGAGGCGATGGCTCCTCCTTGTGCAAAGCTGCAGACTCAAAACGACGGTGTTTGTCTGAAGTCTTATATTTAAATAGCAACTGCTACAGGTAAGGCTTCTTTTTTTTCTCTGGTAATTTTATCACTTGAATAGATTAGGTTTTGAGACATCCAACAAATATATATATAATTGAACTATTCCAGCTGTATCTAGTTTTATTTTTGTTTAGATATTAGTGTTATTTAATATGCAACATTGTTAAACATGTAAAATGTGTGTAATGTGACAGGAAATATAATTTTTGTTGTATCAATTTAGAGCAGTCTCTAAATTCTGTGGTACTACTGCATTGCAATTTGACTCTTATACTCTGCTCTTGGCGGCAACAACTGTTTGTAGAAAAAAAGAAAACTAAGGATTTATAAAAGTTGTTGTTCAAAGTTTCATAAATATTATGCATCCGTATTCTCCGACATTAAGAATTGATTTTGATTTTGATAGTTGATTTTACTACTTCTGTGAATTTATTAACACATAGTACAAATTGCAGTGACATACTTTGTTAAAGATTTGCAGAAAATAAAAGTTTTCTGTAGCTTATTTTTATGTTTATTATTATATGAAGTCTATATTATTTCCAAATAAGAGAAGTCTTGAAAAAGTTGTTAAAATTAAGCTAATCTCACACTTAAGGATGATTTGCAGCTCATGTGGTACTTGTGGTAAATTATTCTGAATTACTGATGTGGATGATGAATACATGCAAATCAACTAGGGTATATGTTTTTATGTGTCAGTATTGTTTTGAAGCATTTTTTTTTTTGTTATGTAATGCACTTTGATTTGTGTACAAATTGTGTTCTACAAGTAAACTTGCCTTGCCTAATCATGAACTAACGTAGTAATTAACTTCAGCATGCATTTTCATCAAACAATGTAGACTCGTGGACTGTAAATCCTACAAAAGATGCCAGGATGGACTACGGCGCTATACCACGAGCCGCTGGATTTGGAAAATACCACCAGAGCCTCCAACCAATCTGCTTTTCTTCACCTGAGTAAGTTTCATTTCCTAATCCACATAATTTATTTTGCATACTTCACACATCGTTTTGGTAAATAATTTTAATTGCTGATCCATAACCGCAACACAAGCTCACTTGATCATTATCTTTATGATTTATTTCAAGGTGTAATCCATTAGATAATGCGGGTTTTCTATCCTTTGCAACATTTTCCTGGATAACCCCTATGTTGTGGTCACTTTTCCGAAAAAAGCTGGACTTGACTTCACTCATTATATCTCCCTATGATGCATCAGACATCAGCACAGAGAGGTCAGAAATTAAAGGAATGTTTGACAACAAAAATCCTTATTGTTAAAGAAATATTGGGTATGTTTAACTGTTTATTTTATAGACTTGACAGATTGTGGGAAAAAGAAGTGGCCAGAGTGGGACAAAAAAAAGCATCTTTAAGCCGAGTGATGATGAGGTTTTAGAGAACCAGGTTAATCTTGTCTTCAATGGCAGGAGGCTTTTCAGTGATGGCTTCATTTTTTGGCCGAGTAAGTCACCACACATTCATGTTCATGCCAGTGAAAATATGCATGTATCAAAAACTACTGCAATTCTATACAAATTGGAGTATATTCTGAACAAAAATGCTATATTTTTACTTTATTGTTCTGTCATCACACCATACTTGACATTTGGTATTGAAATTTAGCAAAGTTGAGCAAGAGAGAATGTAAATATAATTTAAGGGGAGCCTGTATGTTTGACAGACCTCATGTGAAAATGAAGCTTAGGGAACATTATATAAATTATGAGTTATATTATGGAATAGTTGTTGCAACACGACATTTTTTTTACTAGTATATGGAAAACATGTATAGTTAAAACCCTTCTATTGCTGTTTATATCTCTCAACTAAACCTGCCAATATAAAAGGTTAATAAGTTGTGGTTTGGTGCGAGTTAAATTGTTTAGTGCTTAATCAAAGTTGTATCAAAGTTGTGCTATTCATGTAGTCCCTCATTCATCCAGGCATGGTACATGGTATTAAAGATTTCATATCATCTGGACAATGATTAAGGTCAAGAAGCCATATTTAAAATTACTGGTCTGAGGAGCGAGAATGTATCCTGTCCTGGTAATCAAAGCATCTTGAGCTTAAAATTGTTTTCAGATTACTTTGAAACCTTTGATGTCATGGACCAATGGTATCAAAGGATGAAACACCATAATTTAACTAAATGAACATATTTCTCCAGGCTGTTTTGGTTTATCAGATTCTTCAATACATCAATGATCCAGAGTCTCACACATTTGGCAGAGGAATAGGTCTGGCCTTGGCATTGTTCACCTCTGAGCTCTGCTGTTTTGTGTTCATGTCACTGTTCTGGGCCATCAACCTGCGCTCAGCTGTCAGGCTGAAAGGGGCCTTCTCAGCACTAGCTTTACAGAAGAGCCTCTCCCTTAGAGTCAACACTGGCCTTACTATGGGCGAGGTAAACATCCATACTGCACAGATGCTATGGGCTTTTAATGCTGCATGTAGCTTTGATGATGATAATAATAATAATAATAATAATAATAATAATAATAATAATAATAATAATAATTATATATAATATTATTATTATTATTATTATTATTATTATTATTTTTATTATTATTATTATTATTATCTGCACTTAAGTACAGCTACTAGAGATAAGCCTAATATTGTTTTTATTTTTTCTGTTTAGATGATAAATGTTTTGACCAGTGATGGACACTGGATTTTTGAGTTAGCCTTAAACGGACCCTATTTATTAATCTCACCAGTGCTTTTTATTACATGCACTGTGTTTGCCTGTTACATTTTGGGCTACACTGCTTTAGTTGGAATTCTTACATATATCCTTGCCATACCTATACAGGTAGGTTCTTTTTAGGCCTGAGCGAGACAAGAAATTGTCTGGCAAGGGAATAATTGAATCTGTAAATCTCCCAAAAAATTGACACCCAAAATCCAGTGAACAAGGACAAATATGCAAGTACCGGTATAAAGAATGTATACAAGTAACATCAAAAAGTGACATTCCAGGAAATAAATATGGAAAAATGACCTCAGTAGTGCTACTTCATGGGGCCAATACGAGCTTGAATATATTAAAAAAAAAAAACATGCACAGTCCTCTTTCTCATCCACAAATGTACAAAGTGCCAAGACTTTTTCTGGAAAAAAATAAATAAATCACTCCAACAAAACACTACCGAACCAAATGTAATCACTCCCACAAACTACCCCAAATGTGACCTCTTGAACAAGAATAAAAATGGAATTTAATTTGAAAAAACATTCAAGCTTGGTGAAAGTGTTATTAATTGAAGTCAGTGAGTAAAAATATTGGAATCGGCAGCGTCCCATATGGAGAATTAAAATAATAGTTTCTCGTTGACAGAAGAAATTTGGCACATACATAAATAAGTGGCATGGTGTCCATAGCTGGATGTTGGTGAATTAGGCCTAACTCTCATTTAAGAAGGAATTTGTCCATGAACACAACGTGGATCTAGCGCAGAAGTCTAGTGTAAGTGTAAGTTCCGAGCGTTTGCTCAGAAAACATTCATGCACGTGGTCCAATATAAGAAAGTGTCTAATTGGAATTAATAGAATAGTAAGGTACATGGACTTTGGGGGGAGGTGTTATTTAGACGAGAGAGGCATGGTGAGAGGGTCTTTTAATCCTGCATGTGCATGTCTTCAATGATTATTATTATTATCTGTTCTTGTGCAGCTTTTAATAAGTAAAATGATGCAGATATTCAGACTTTCTGCCATAAAGTCAACTGACAGTCGAGTTCGCACAATGAATGAGATACTGAATTGCATCAAAGTAATAAAAATGTATGCCTGGGAGGACTGCTTTGAGAAGAAAATTGCAGGTATGTCTCTGTAAATCTTTACTTGTGTCTTTCTTTGTAATAATGGGTGCAGTACTTCAATAAATGAATTAATTATTTAAAAACATTTTAAAACAAGATATTATTCTACACAAGCAGCAGTGAAAAAGAAACTTTTTGTGTGTATTTCTAATCAGAGCTATAGTTTACATTGGACCAGATATGAAAAATGATTGCATCGGACGTTATTGAGTTTTGGGTTATCCATAAAGCATTAGGCGTGCTCGTGTTTACCTGTGCCTCGTCTGGATGATCGACAAGAGTTGAAGTGTCCAATGAGAATGTAGAACGAGCCTAATATGGCCTGGTTAAAATTGTACAGCTGGCCCGTTGGACTAAAATGGCATAATTTAAAAGTGGCAGGGGAATAGTATGGCAATGTTTGTCGTAAAATGTTGAAACTATAAGATTATAATGATATTGTTTATACTTTAGGTATGAGGAAGAAAGAAATGGTACACATGCTAAACTTCAATTACTCTGTGAACTTCAACATATTAGTTCATGATTGTCTTCCTCTTATGGCCACTTCATTCACTATTTTGGTACACACTGGATTTGGCTTTTCTTTGAACAGTGCTGAGGTAAGTGTCCAACAACATTTTAAAGTCATAGTCTGGAATTACCACATTCTCTTTGTTAAATTTTGTTTTTAATCACCAGGTGTTTACCATTGTTTCCATCTTTGCGCTAATAAGGCTGAGTGAGAGTATGGCGTATTGTGGTCTGAAACCTTTGGCCGTTGCTGTTGTTGCAGTTGAAAGAATGCAGGTTATTTAAAATGCTTTACTAATTAAGTGTGTGTTTTTATTTGTTCTAAAGGTGCAGTTATTTAGTGATATTTTATCCCTGTATTAGTCCTGATCCTGTTCTACTGTACTGTTGCATACATGGCACCAAACATGAGCTTGTCAAATGGATTTTAGGGGACATTTGCACACAGAATTGAACAGAAAAAATACATTCACAAGACATTTACTATTCAATGGAAATTATCTTATTCACAAATTCATTAAATTCATCCCGGGGAGTCTTTAATTACATAAAACTGTTCTGTCAAACAGAGAAGTCTTTTAAATGTGTTTTGATCTGTCGCCCTTCGAGGCAACCGCTGTTGTGATTTTGGGCGTTACGAAAATTAAATTGACCTGGAAGAAGAAATTACTCTTTTGAGTAGAGTTTGATCCAGTTTCAAAATACAAGCCGTTCTTCAAAAAAATGCTTTACTGTACCATCTTTTTTGCGGACTAAAACAATTGGAGTACCCCATGGATTGGACCGGGACACTAATATTTCAGAATCCAACATACCTAGAAATAAACTTCTTATTTCTTGGTACATTTAGATGGCATCTCTCACACTGTAGGGGTAGTGCCAGTGGATGATGCCAGTGGTCTGCTTGTCTGTGCTTGTACAGTAGGCCTTTTAGTCTAAATTTTTGTACCGTAGGAAGATCAAGATTAGTTGGGGGGACATATAGTTCAGGTCGGTCTTCTTCTGTTACTTTTAATGGCAGTTGGCAGCCAACTGAAAAGGTGCATTTACCCCCACCTACTGCAGTTCTACGTCTTCAAAGTATGAGTTTTATGCAATACCATAAAAATAAAAAAAAAGAGAGAGAAAGTAAGAGAAGGAGAGAGAGAAAGAGATGAGAGAGATCGTTGTTGTGTTACTTTTAATGGCGATTGGTGGTACCACCACCTACTGTAGTTGTACTTCTGTAGTTGTATGTCTTCTGTAGTTGTATGTCTTCAAAGCATGTCGGTGTAATCCCTCATTCGTCTAGGAGTGTTCCATTTTAGAAAAAGATTTGGTGGTTTTGTTCAAGAATCACAAGCATGCTCTAATAACAAAGCAAGTCAGTCAGTGTGGGTCTAACAGCCTTAAGGCAGCTTTTATTTACAATAGAAAATCATTAAAAGTTTAGTTAAGATGAATTTGTGTTATTGCATTGGTGAGGCTCCACTCTAAAGTTGGGGAAAGAGAGAGGCATGCTAATAGTGACAAAGAAACCAGATTAAAACAAACAAATCAATTTCCATAACAGAAAACACCAACAACAAGTGCCACCATCACCAATAACTATAGATAAAGTCACCCTCTAAAGTGAGCCCCAATCCTCCCCAACAACCTGAAGACCTGCACCAACTGCAGGGCTATTAGATAATACGGAGTCAACTGTACAAAATATACTGTAAAAAACAGCAACCAGCACTGAGCCGTTAAAACACTGGACTGTTAAGACCCCATGGTTAAGACCAAGAAACCACCATGTGCTCACGACTGCTCTGGAAGAGGAAGTGAATCAGTTCACCTCTGACCTTTAAAGTCTCTGTCATGTGACTCGCTCAACAAGATTGACTCACTTATGTAGACAAGATTGAACCTCAAGGGGTTTCTGTTGTCCGCTAATTTCGTGGCTGTGGATTTGAGTTCCTGAACGAGATCCAAGGTTTTCCCAAAATCTTTTTCTACAATTCAAAGCATGTGTTTTACGCTATAACTTAAAAAAAATAATAAAAGGAAAAAAAGAAAGGAACGAGAGAGCGAAAGAGAGAAAAAAATTAGAGAAAGAGACTAAAAGAGAGAAAGAGAGAAGTACTCACTCTTACAGCATTAACCCCTACTAATCACTGTTACATCATTCTCTTTTATGACGTCAGCAGAATCTACTGTAAATGTCTTAATTAGCCTCTGAGGTCTGTAATGGTGTGTGAATAATCTGAGTAGCACTTTTTAATTCTTTTTTGCAAGAGTTTATTTTTGCATAAACAGTTTAGAATAGGGTGGCCAGATTTTCATAATAAATTCCAAATATTCTTTTGGAAACACTGGGGGTGGGGGGTTAATAATAAAATTGTAAAAAGCGGAAGTAATTAAGTAAAAATGTTTCTTTCACGGCTCACTTGTGAGTCTGTATAGTCTTGTGTTCTGGTTATTCTAAAGCCATATTTTCTTTATTCTGGCTAAAAAAAAACAATATATACCCCTCTTTACTGCTGGGAAACCTCGTCCCAGTTTTATACATCTGCTGGAACATGGGACACAGAAAAACACACTCAAAACTGGAATTGTACCATGTAAATAAGGATGTCTGGTCACCCTAGTTTAGAACAGACAGTATACAATTTTTTTTTTTTTAAAACACTCTGCTCACTCAGAAAAAAAAGGGTGCATCAATCCGAATACTACAAATATTCCGTAGTTACTTTAAACAAATACACAGAGTTCAGTTGTAGTAACACTCACATGTTCCAAATAAGGATGCCATATTTTAACAGAGGTGTCATAGGCCTTTCTGAGGCTATAAGTTATCTTTTCTTTTTTTATATATTTTAGTTTGTGAATGTTATTTAATATAAACAACAAAAACAACACAAAACAGGAGAGAAAATAGACAAAAACAAAATTCAAATCAGGATATCAAATTTAAGACTAAGGCAAGGGAGAATATTTTTTCAAGACTCTGAAATAGACATGGAAATCTGGGCAAAACAGTAATTTTTTTAGTTTCAATCCTTTGACTTAGACTTAAGTACGGGATAAGAGTATTTTTCTTTTAGATCTTTCTTTATAGTGGAGAAAAGAGTATTGTTGATAGTTCTTATAAAATATAAATATTTAAGGGATTCTGTTTTCCATTTAAATGGGTAGTTCTTTCTAAAGGACTAGAGGGGGTTGTCAATACGAGAGAATTTTGTTTTTTTTGTACATTCAATTTGTATCCAGACATTGGACCAATATCATGAAAGAAATGCGTCACACTGGGTATGGACATTTCTGGTTTGGTCAGATATAGTAAGGCAGGGGTGTCTAAACTTTTTTCACCAAGGGCCGCATTTTGAAACTTATACGGAGCAGAGGGCCACACACAACCCGACAATGAAGTGATTAATTCAAAATGTTGCATTTGACATAGTTTTGATGGGCCTCCACACCTTTAATAAGACTTGGAACATTAATATTAGGTTGGTATAACATCAGAATACTTTAATTATTTCCAATTCTCCAGTAAAAAGTACTACTTTTTGCTATTTGGATCAACTTGGCAAGAAGCCGGAGGGCCAACAAAAATTGGTCTGAGGGCTGCATTTGGCCCCCGGGCCATAGTTTGAACATGCCTGTAGTAAGACATCATCTTCATAGAAGACATCATAAATTGTTTCTGATTGTCCAATATATTGGACCAACGGTTCCATGTACAATGCAAATAATGGGGGACCAAGCAGAGCCCTGTCTCACCCCTCTTTCCAAAGTTGGTGAGTCTTTCAACTTTTCAAGTTTTGATTCTTGATGTTGAACTATTGTAAACAGGCTCAATGCTTTTTATTATTAAATCATCTATTTTAAATTTGGTTAGCACCTTGAATAAATAAGGCCAGCTAACCGAATCAAAAGCTTGTTCAGCGTCCAGACTTATTATAACAGCTTTGTTTTGAGGTTTTTTTTATATGATGACTACAATTGAATCTTTTTCTACAGTTTTTGTATATGGTTTATTATGTGTAAAGATAAATATTTGTTCCATTCTTTTGGGCATGATTGAGGTATAAACATGATAGTCCACATTCAGAATTGAGATTGGTCTGTATGAGGCACAGTCAAGTCGATCCTTCCTCTCTTTAGGTATTAAGGATATGACGGCTTCCTTCCAAATCGGAGGGAGAAAAGAGTATTTTTAAGGGCCCAGTTAAACCCATTAAACCCATCAGTCCCCGTAGTTTAATTGTTTTTTAGTCTTTTGATTGCACTTTGAATTTCAGTAGTGGTTATTTCAGCACCTCGTTTTTTGTTTTTCTCTTTGATCCTGGCGGCTAAATTGAGAGTGTCCAAAAAATATGTTATAATTTGTTTCCTGCTATTTTGGTGAAAAGTTTTTTGTAGAGGAATTCTACAAAAATCTCACCCCTAGTCTTTTTAATTATCTGTAACATTTGAGGATCCTTGGTTTCGGCATGTTTAGCTTCCTATAGCTTTAGTTTGTTCAGTATACTGTTTAATTTTTTCTGCCCTTGTTTCTTTTTGGCCGAGGCGACACCAATTACCCTGCCCCTCAAAACTGCCTTTGCTGCATCCCAGAGAAAGAGAAACTTAACCATTTTTGTATTCCTCTACATTCCTCTATTTACAAATTGTGAGTCATTGAGTAGACTAGCATTACATCCATAAAGTGTGTTTTTTGTTTCTGTTCCAGATCTAGAGTGATGTAAATAGGAACATGATCACTTAGATCCTCTGTAATTTTGGACCTATCTTTGTTGAAAATAAAAAAGTTGTCTATTCTAGTATACTGTAAATCTTATGTGGGTTGGAAAAATTTGCATATTGGCAGATTCATCTCTCTCCAGATACTAAATTATTTATAGATTTACCAGTACTTTGTGAACATGAGACATGTCGGCTGAACATGTAAATTCCTTTTCCGCCACAGCCATGGGTTCCCTCACAGTGTTTGCCATCAGTATACAAAGTATATAAAGTGAGGTTGCACAACAAAACAATGCTGTAGTAATAAGTCTGGATTCTGAAAAAGCTTTTGATTCTGTTTGCTTGCCTTATATATTTTATGTGTTGAAATGTTGTGTTAAAAAGATGATTTAATAATAAAAATAATGAGCCTCTTTACAATAGCCCAACATCAAGAATGAAGATAAACGGTCACTTGACAGACTCTATGACTTTGGAGAGAGGGGTAAGGCAGGGTTGTGCTTGGTCCCCCCTTTTGTTTGCTTTGTACTTGGAACCATTGGCCTAATATATTAGACAATCGGAAACAATTTATAGCAGATAACGTCTTATTATATTTAACCAAACCAGAAATTTTGATACCTAATGTGATCCTTCATGATATTGAACGAATGTCTGGATACAAATTGAAAGTACAAAAAACTCTTTAAAAGACATAAAAGATCCATTCCTATTTATTCAGTATTTTTGAAATATAAATAGTACAGGAAACAAAACACAGTCAATATACAATTTACATAAAACATTGGTAGTCCTAATTTACAAATCTGACAAATTTGTCCCAATTAGTAACATTTGTTTCTCGAATTTCGAAATTGTCAATTTTCTCCACATCAAACTGAACAAAAAATACAACGACGTGACAAGGTCATAAAGTGTCTTATTGCTAAAAATGGAGTATACAGATATTATAGTTTGTGAGGGAAGGGGTGATATGTCAGAGACGCTCTTAGCGGTGGCGAGGGCCTTTAAAGCATTGTGCACAGTTTTTTATTGACTTATATTTTCCTCGCCAAATAAATTCGCATTTTGAAAACCTAAACATGCGTGATCAAATAAAATTGAATATAGGCTCACATGAAGTCACCAAAAATCTGTTAAAAGACGGCTCAATGGTACCCTCTGGAAAATCTAGATACATTACTAGATGCATTCTGCTGAGAAGGTGATCGGCTGCAGACTTCCATCTCTGCAGGACCTGTACGTCTCCAGGGCTCTGGGACGAGCAGGTTGGATCACAGCTGATCCTTCTCACCCTAGACACGGACTATTTGAACCACTTCCCTCAGGCAGGAGGCTACAGTCCATCTGGACCAGGACCTCCCACCACAAGAATAGTTTCTTTCCCTCTGCCGTTGGACTCATGAACACTTCTTATACACCTGCCACTTTAACCACAATTTAATCAATCACTCACTGCACTGTCACTTTCTGCACTCATATCTGTAAATGTAACTGTAAATTCTTGCATACATAGTAAGTCTATTTTTATTTTATACTAGTAAATTTTAATAGTTTCCTAATGCATGCCCTTCGGATTTCATATATGTTTCATATGTTATTTTTATCATTGCTCAGTGTTTTATGTTGCACCTTAACGCTGAAACTAGTTCCTATGTTTGTGAATTCTGTTCGTTGAGAATGGCAATAAACCTGTTCTGATTCTGACCCTGATTCTGATATATAAGACAGGGACGGTACAAATTTTTTGGCGTATTTTTTTTATTTGACGGACTCCCACCTGAGGAAGAATCATGAGGACCTATCTGCGATCTAAAGTTGTAAGAATTTGCCTGAATCTCAGCATGTGGTCATGACACGCCATTTTGAAAGCATAAAGATCATTCTAACTTTTGCAAACTTTGTTGGATTCGGACAATTTTAGCATTTGTGTACTTTGATTATCTGGACATAATTATGTATGAATTAGACTTATGAATTAAAAATGGCTCTCCAGCGCCCCCTGTTATTTTATATTTGGGACAGAAACATTTATCTATAACGTGACAGCTGCAAGGGCTTTTTATCACTGCTTATAGTTTTAATTAGGAATTTAAATCTAAATAGGTCTATTTGTCTGACTTGAGTCCAATTTGATATTCAAGGCATTACATTGTTTGTTATAGAATGAAAATAACATGACGTAACGTGTTTTGTAGAAAATTCTGCGGCTCAAGAATCCAGAACCATACCCGATTCAGGGGAACGATCCAGACTTGGCTGTAGCTATGGAGAATGCAACACTTTCTTGGGTCAGACCAGACAAAAAGACAGAGCCCAAGGCTGAAGACAGGGAGAATTCTTCAGACTCCCAGCTGGAAGGCAAGCCCACTTTGAAGAACATTTCCTTCACATTACCAAAGGTATCTTTCCTTTGTATTTAGAATTAACAGGGCAAATTCTACTATGCTAATCACTGTCTTGTCTTCTGAAGGGAAAACTCTTAGGAGTGTGTGGGAATGTAGGGAGTGGCAAAACATCTCTCATTGCTGCCATTTTAGAACAGGTTTGTTGTAATTAATCTTATTATCTTCGTTTTATTCATTCATTAATTTTCTACTGCTTTTCCCATTAGGGGTTGTGGGCAAAGTTGGGGGTAACGCGTTAGCTGGTAATGCGTTAGAGTACTCAAAAAAGTACGTACTTTTTTTAGAGTAACGAGGAAAGTAACGCGTTAGTTTTGCGCACCCATCGGTGCTCTTGCTAATTCACTCATTTTGTTTTAGTGATGTTTTTCATTGCTTGAGGACAGGCCTACACGCGCTTGTATAGCATTGTATTGTGGTAATCTGTCAACATAAAAGTTTCAAAAAACAAAAGAACACACAAAAATACGCATTTACTTTGCTTTTTTATTTGATATTTTAATGATTATGTTAATGTGTTTAGCAACGCGAAGGGATTGTTGGCAAACAATATAGGCTATATGAGCGATAACTGTTTTCTTCCAGGATTATTGGCTCTCGCGTGCCTGCAGCGCCGCAGCTCTGCAGCTCCATATTATCCTTATCTATCACCAGAGCCACGGCAATTTTATTACCTGATTTCCACTGTATAACACTGTTATGTTCGTAAGTGCTTGGTATGTTTCAATAGTTCAGTTTTAGTTGAATTGTTGACAGTACAGTCCGATAGAGAGAGGCGAATGTTACGTTGTGCTGTGGATTCTCTTATTCCACTGACACTGAAGTGAATTTGATTGTTAAAACTTCCCTGAAACTTTCTAAAACTTTAACCCAAGCACCCGATGTCTTTGCCTACTCCCACAATCAAGAAAACGTAAGATAGTGACCTCAAATGTGGTGATTTGACTGTTTATTAGCGCCACCGGTAGCATTGCTCCATTTGCGGTTGTGTTTTCTCCCTACCGTGGGCGGCCGCAGCCGAATGTGACTTCATCGTGATCGCTTGTACACCATAATGTTAATTATTGGTAACGCAAGAGTACTCTAACGCGATTCTTTTAAAATACAGTAGCAAAGAAACGTAACGCGTTAGTTTTCCAGGGCAGTAACAAGGTAAAGTAAGGAGTTACTTTTAAAAGTAACGCTATAGTATACTGTAGCCTATTGAGGCTTTAGGCGGGGTACACACTGGACAGGGGCCTGCTAATCATAGACACATATAGACAACCATTCACGTCTTTGGACAAACCCACGGTAACACAGGAAGGACATGCAGATTCCACCACCCAGAGGGATCATGTGATGCTCGTCTGGCCCAGGAATTGAACCCGTGATCTCCTTATTGGAATGCGAGAGCTCCCACCACTCTGCCACCCGGCATCTTAGTTTTTTTGATTAAGATTGTTTATATTTGAGCATGTATTTATATTGTTTTAGATGTATCTTCAGCAGGGGTCAGTTATGACCAATGGGACATTTGCCTATGTTGCTCAACAAGCCTGGATATTTCATGGGACTGTCCAAGAAAACATCCTGATGGGCGAAACCTTTGAACAGAACAAGTACATTTACTTTTCTAGTGTTGATCCAGTACCTACTTTTTTGTCTCCTCCTACTTCACTATACTAAACAAAAACGCATTCTATTTTCTCACAGTTTCTGTTTATCTAAAGCTGGGAGTGGTCGCTAGCTTACTGCTTGGATATCCTGTTTTATGTGTACTGTTTTGCTTGTTACAGATATAACAGAGTCTTGGGTGGCTGTAGTCTTCATGCTGACTTGAAGATTCTCCAAAATGGGGATCAAGCTTTGGTTAGTATCCATCAAAGTTATCTAACTTTTCCCATCTAGGACATCAAGTATTATATATTTAGCTCTAAGAGCACTTTCACACCTAGTTTGATTGGGCATATTTCACCTCATGGGAATGAAAGGATTTTCCTTGATAGTACACAAACATCAGGATGTGGGTAAAGAAAAATCACTTTATGAAATAATGTATGATAATTCAATTTTCTGTACTTGCTATCTGGCTATTTATCCAGTTGCAACACATACATATTTTTGCTTTGCACTGTATCTCAGGATTCATGTACTTTTTCAATGATATTTTATATAGAATTTCTCAACAGATAGGAGAGAGAGGTCTGAACTTGTCAGGAGGGCAGAAGCAGAGGATCAGTTTGGCCAGAGCAGTCTACTCCAACAGAGACATTGTTCTTCTTGATGACCCTCTGTCAGCTGTTGCCCATTGTGGGAAAACACATCTTTGAAGAATGCATCAAGAAGGAGCTCCACGGAAAAATATCATACTTATTACACACCAACTTCAGGTGTGGCTGAGTGAAAATAAATACTTATTTTATACAACATATAAATGCAATGTTCTTTGTGTATCTTACATTGTCATGTTGATGCTGCTCTCTCTGTTGGCCAGTATCTGGAGTTTTGTGACAGCATTTTGCTGCTGGAGGATGGAGAGATTGTTGAAAAGGGCACCATCAGGAACTTTTGATATTTAACAAGCGCTACGCTCGCTCATTAGGAACTATCAAATAGAGCAGTCCAAAGTAAGACAGCTTACAATGATACTTTTATAAAGCAGTTTAACCTGTTTTACACTCACTGAAACATAATTTTCAGACTCAGAAAGAGAACGTGGACAAGCACATGTGCAGAGGCATGCAGGAAGATACCATGCAACATGCTGTGCAGAAAGTGGAATAGATCATTCAGGTTGGAATGGGTGTGATGCTGTTCTAAAAGTTTTTGGCTGACTGAATGCTACTGCTAATCAAGCAGCACTATTGTAAATTTTTAAACAACAATCTACCATTGTCTCTGTCTCCAATTGCATTTTTAGCCAAAGCTGATGAGCTGGTTAACCAGGAAACCTCCACTGACGCCACAGTAAAATGGAGAGTCTACAATAGTTATATGAAGTCAACTGGAGGTGATACTATAACATTAGATTTGAGCTGACAATTTCACAAAGTTGAGTTGGGCATTGCCAAAATACCCCACAATATAATGTTTATCCCAATACAAATATCCCTAAAAGCAGTCTTAAAACTTTTCTAAATTAAAAAAAGTATTAAAATGTGTGTGTGTATATATATATTTGAGATATGCATATATGTATATATGATATGCGTGTACATATATATTATATATATATATATATATATATATATATTGACTCAAACAACAAAACGTTTCGACTCTCATCCAAGAGTCGTTCTCAATCTGTGAAACAAGTCTGAGAACTCCGGTTTATATCTTACTCTGTTAAAGTCCTGCCCACAGGGCTCCTGATGATGGACCATTGAAACTTAACTGAGATGGGCCATCTACATCCTATTGTGACCTGACTTTAGCCCCCTCCTTATTAAGTACCTGATTAACATCAGAATACCTCGGGCGTTCCAGGGTTTCAGCAAATAATTATAAACAACGGAAGGTTGAATCTTAAACCTCCATTACGATTTAAGGAAGGATTCTCTTTTTTAACAAAGATAGCCTCCTTAACTCCTCTTTCAAACCATCTTTCTCCCTGCTCAGAATCCTCACTCCACCTCACTGTCTTCAAAAGAGTAGTTTGTGGCTTTGAGATGAAGATGTACAGCGCTCTGGGGTCCTGAACTCGCGTGTCTTCTGTGCTGATAAAGCCTCTTGTGCAGTGGCTGTTTAGTCTCCCCTATGTACCGCTCTTTACAACTTTCTTCATTGCATTGGATAGAATACACTACATTGTTCTGTTTTTGTGTAGGTATCTTGTCCTTAGGGTGAACCACTTTTTGTCTTAAAGTGTTGCCTGGCTTGCAATTCTTTGCAGTTTTTCTGACAGTCCCGAGACATAGCGGATAGAAATACCCTTATGTCTCAGACTTGTTTCACAGATTGAGAATGACTCTTGGATGAGAGTCGAAACGTGTGTGTGTGTATATATATGTATATATATACACACACACACACACACACACACACACACATATACATACACACACAAATATATATATATATACTTTCCAAAACAATGAATATATAGTGCCCTGAAGTTAGGCCATCATCAATTTCTAGAACGCAATTTCTAATATTCTTCTCTGCATATCCACAGGATTGTGTCTTGTATTGGGGGTGTTTTTTCTCTTTGTCCTGCTTGGGGTTTCCACAGCCTTTAGTAGCTGGTGGCTTAGTTACTGGCTCAGGCAGGGAGATGGGGAAATAGAAGCTAGAGGTGATTCATCAAAAGTAGGTATCAAAATACAACATTCACAAAATTTGGTCAATGTGATCCAGCATTTCAAGTATGACATGACACATTGGTACTCCCGGTTCAATTTTTTTTTCACAGTCCAATGAGACCACTTCAAACTCAGACAACATCACTGAAAACCCTCAGCTTCCCTTCTACCAAATGATTTGTGGTTTAATTGTTGTTGTTGTGCTAGTACTTGCCCTCATAAAGTACTTTGTCTACACAAGAATAACATTTAATATATCCTGCAAATACCATGACAATGTGTTCAGAAACGTAAGTATATGGCAACTGACCAATTAAAGGCTTTCAGTTGGCTGTCTGTAATATGTTTTATTTTATAGGTAATGTCTCGACCCATGAGTTTCTTTGACACAACACCAACAGGTCGTATTCTGAACCGCTTTTCTAAAGACCTAGAAATTGTGGACTTGGGTCTTCCTGAGCAAATACATCTTTTGTTTCTAACTTCCATACTAGTCACCATTAATCTTATTGTTATTGTCTTCATATTCCCATGGATATTCATGGGTGTCGTTTTTATTGGAGCCCTCTTTTTTCTGATCTTTATGTAAGATTGCATTACAGCACTTGTAAACATTGTCATAGATAATACATTTTATATAAAAATGTCTCCATGGGTTTCAGAACGTTGAGAACCACTGTCATTCCAATTGACAATTTACAAAGAATTATTGTTTGTTTTCAGATTCTAGAATATGGTGATGTCATAACCTCAGATGGGGGTCAAGAGCCAGAATCCCCTATTGATAACATTGTAATTTGCTGTGAAATATCCAAAACGTAAATTCACAAATGTTTAGTCTGAAGATTTCTATTCATGACGAGTCCCTAAACAGCATTCATTTTAGCTGCCCCCATCTGTATTAGATGTTATTGGCTTTTGGAATGCTGTGATGTCATCTGAAACCCTGCAATATCTTTTGAATGGGAAAAGTCCTCCAAATTTAGCCTATAACAGGAAACCCATGAATACATTGCTTACTGTCTTTTTTAAGCAGGAATTTAGCATTTTATATGTAGAATATACATTATACACGTTTTGTCAGACACTACAAAAGCAAAACATATTTGTGACAACAACAAAGGATTTTCTTTTACAGGATTTCTCAGGGAAGTATTCGAAAACTGAGGCAAATTGAGAACACAAGTCGTTCTCCTTGCATTTCTTTGACCACTTCAGCCCTGCAAGGCCTGAGCACAATCCATGCCTACAACCTTAAAGACAGCCACATCAAACTGTATGATTGCTGCTCTTTCTATTGATGCATCATTCTTTTAAGCCTGTAGTTAATGTCTATACTTGGTTCTCCTGTTCTAGGTTTAAGGTGCTCACAGATGTGAACTCAAACCAATTGTTCCTGTTCCATTCAGTATCAAGATGGATGTTATTCTGGATGGATTTTTTTGTCTCCATCATCATTGGTGGAGTGTCTTTGTTTGTCATTTTTAGTAGCAACGACTCAGTACCACCATCTCTGAAAGGACTGGTCATGTCATTCACTATACAGGTATTTACAGTCAGCCAAGCAATATTTTGGACGTGCTTTGATAGTTACAAATGTCTTTCATGTGTCTAGTTGACAGCCACTCTGCTTTTTGTTATTAAGCAGTCCATAGAGGTGGAGGCCAGTTTTATCTCGGTTGAGCGTCTGCAAGAATACATCAAGGTCAGTCAACTATGTTTAGCTATGTCTTTTTATTTTTTCAATTTCCCACTTTTGGGTCAGAAGGTCTCATCTGACCCCAGAAAAGAACCTCAGACCCTCTTGTTGTGAGACGAACGTGTTTGTTTTAAGTTTAGAACTAAGGTAATAGTTCTATGTACACACGTAGGCGGGTATTTTTATGAACACATATCCACCGCCCTTTGTTTAATAAAAAGTACTGCGTACACACATAATTGTTTTAAATACATGTCCATCCACACAAACCTGTATAATTGTGCTCTTGAGCGCGGTCATAAACATGCCAAACCAATAGTTGACGGTGTTTACCTAAAAGTTAGACCCAATCTATCCAATGAGAGCACGCCTTTTCTCATCATCACTTCCGCAAAACATGACGCGTGGCGCCAGTAATTTGCATGGATCTATTAGGTTATTTATTGCAATATAGCTGACTATAATGCACTCATTCTGTGCGCCGCACTCGTAGAATCAAAAGTAACACGCTTCTCGTTGTCCACTGGCGTAAGCATGCAGGTGTGTCGTGTATTCAGTAATTGTCGCAGATAGACCTTAAAACACTGTGTATCCATGTCCACACTCATACACAAAACCGGAACTTTCATAAGCACCGTTTTCAAGAGCATAATCCTTTGGTTATGTGTGGATGACAGGTGAAATTGTAAAAATATATATGCGTTTTATCAGATACCCGGCTACGTGTGGACATGGCCTAAAATGCCTGTATATAAACTGTGTTTTTAGGATGTTACATCCGAGTCTCCCAGACAAGTGCAAAGTTCTCCAATCCCTCAAAACTGGCCAATGAATGGGGCCATCACGTTCCAAAACTACAAGATGAGATACAGAAAAAACACACCAATTGTCTTAAATGGGTTGAACATGTCCATCAAAGGTGGAGAGAAGCTTGGCATTGTGGAAGAACAGGATCGGGTGGTAAAAAATTATTTTTTGTGTTTGTTGTTTCTTCTATGCTTGAACTAATCCTTGATGTGGACAGGGAAGTCATCTTTGGGCGTTGCTCTGTTCCGTCTGGTCGAGCCAACAGAAGGGTCTATACTGATCGATGGAGTGGACGTAACAGCCATCGGTCTGCATGATTTGCGCAGCAAGCTGTCTGTCATCCCTCAAGACCCTGTTCTGTTTATTGGCACTGTCAGGTATTGTTGTTGGTGAACCTGTGAATGTAAAGTTTAAACCTTGGAGTCACTGTTACCTCAAGTGCATTTGACATAGCTATTTGAAGCTGCGATACAACGGCATGCTTCTTACTAGACTAGATCACCAATAAATCATGGGCCCAAAGTAAGGCAGCAAGCCCCTCTTTGAGAGTCGCAAAATCAGTCAACTCTAATTCATTTGATATGAGTATAGACCCCAAGTTTCTTTGTACAGAAAAGGTCGGGCCTCGAGGTAAAAATAGTTCAGAATCCCTGCTGTAAATCACAAACAGAGAGCAAAACCATGTCATTTCTTAAAATGTGTTGTTTCAAAAAGAGCGTGTGGTTGGCACACAGAATCCACCGTGAGCCTGCAAGGCACATACAGAACATCCTTGCTGGCTCACAGTGGAACCATGTCAGATTAAAGCTAAACATATGAATTTTCCTAGTTTGTATAAAGGGAGTGTGCATGCTTACATATGCTGTGTACCATGTACTATGAACCTACGTTTACGCACATTTGACACCATTTTTTGAAAATGCATTTGTTTACAGATCTAACTTGGATCCCTTTGACAAATATAGCGTTGATGAAATCTGGGCAGCGCTGCAGAAGACCTACATGAAGGAATCTGTATGTTAACCTATTTTGTTGCAAAAACTATCAGTACATGGGAACATGCAAGATTTATTGCCAACATCTTGATCCTCAAAGCACACAGTTGCTCAAAAAGCACAACATAGAAAACAAAACAAAAAATCTTCAATTATCAAATAGAATTGCTAGATAATAAAGTAAAGGGAAAGAAGGGCTATATTAATGTTTGAATTATGCGGATGACAGACTAAAGTAGATCTGGGCAAAAGACAACCCTAATATCCTGCAACATCAGAACACTGCTCCGTGAAACTGTCTAAGGACAGGGGAGCTTGGGACATCTGTCTAAGGACACAGGATGCTGGGACATTTCCAAGTCCCTATGAACATTGTTTATTTTGTTTTTTCCACTGTAGCCCCTCGAGGCAACTACTCTTGTGATTTGGGCGTTACAAAAATAAATTGAATTGAATTGAACTATAGAACTTCCAATTACCAGAGTATCACAAGTCCATTCAGTGGCCTTGTGATCGCTGAGGGGAGCAAACCTATTGTAGACGGGAAGCTCACGGTGCACTACAGGCTGGCGTTTAGCGTGTCGTTCCCTCCGAACTGTCAGAAATTGGTCCCTATTTCGTTCCTGGTCTAGTCCCGGGCTAAGCGGGAGGCACTGAGGGGCTAGTCTTAGCCTTGCTAGCGGCTAAACTAACTCGGGCTGAGACTAGAGAGCAAGGGGGTTTTTAATCCACAAAAATACTGAACGAAAGTGAGCTGTACAAGGCTCTGGATTGTTTAAGGAGCAATCAAACTTTCACCGGTGTATAGGAAGCTAGAACTAGTATTTGTATAATTCGTGGATTAACAATAAAAAGAAGCGAGCGAGCGACTCTCAAAATAGCACACACTTACCCAGAAGTCTACACTTGGGTGTCCAAAAGAATTTAAAACTCATTATACCATGGTCAGTGAGGATTCTAATGCTAATTTCCGTGCATTTTTTTAAAATAACCGCACAAGTAGTTCCAGCAACAGAATCCCTCACCATAGATCTGTTTGTCCACAGATCTCACAGCTTGAAGAGAAGTTACTTGCACCAGTTTTGGAAAATGGAGAGAACTTCTCAGCAGGAGAAAGACAACTGCTGTGTATGGCTCGAGTTGTACTGTGCAATTCAAAGGTTTGTCCCACAGATTATACTTTTATGCAGTTGTGGTTGTGCACAATGCCACTTGTGTGTTACTAGCCTGACAACCTATTTTAAATAAATAATTAAATATAACCCTTTACACATAATTGTAATGTTCAATTACAGATTGTTCTGCTGGATGAGGCGACAGCATCCATTGATGCTGAGACAGATGCTCTCATCCAAAAAACTATCAAAGAAGCCTTCCAGGACTGCACTGTGTTGACCATTGCACACCGCATCAACACTGTTCTGACCTCTGATCGTATTCTGGTCATGGACCAAGGACAGGTATAACATATATGGCCACACACCTTTTTGTACAAACAACAGGGTTGTGTGTAACACTCTTTGTTGTGTTGAGTGTAGGTGGCAGAACTGGACAGGCCTGATGTGTTACAGCAAAGGCCGGACTCGATCTTCTCTTCCTCTGGTACGAAGGCTGCCTACCACTCGTCAAGAAGCTGAGGACGGCCAACACACAAAATTTTTAGCGATTCGCTTTAAAATATGGGTTCCTTCGGGATTTTGTTTACTTATTGTAATTATTATTTCGGGGTATAAGCATCCCTCACGCATTCGTCCTAGAGTGTTCCATTGTAGAAAAAGATTCAGTTGTAGTCATCTGGACACAAACATTTCGACTGTCTTCCAAGAGTAATTCTCAATCTGCGGATCAACAGTGTGTAGGAATATTTATCCTACTCCCCTGAGTAGGCCCTGCCCACCAGGGCGGGGACCTCCTGATAAAGGGTGTTTACACAGTTTCTCTTGAGACTACTCTGCTTTGTTTCCTAACAGCCCTGTAATGGGCTATCAAAATCCTTATCCTATTTTTTTACAGACAGATTCACGGCAGTGCAATGGGCTCTCCGGTCTCTCCCATAGTGGCCGCAACTTGTACATGGAGCAGTTTGAGAAGAAGGCATTTTCAGGCACTGCTCCAAGTCTTTGGTAGTGCTACGTGGATGACACATTTGTGACAATCAAAAAACAAGAGCTGGAAGCCGGCTTCTCAGACAACATCAATGCGGGGGAACCGAATATCAGGTTTAGGAGGAGATGTCATATATCAGGAGAAGATGCTAAGGAGAACCCTGCTTGGCCTTTCTTTACTGTTCCACTATCCGAGGAGAAGACGGGAAGTTCTCCAGATAGAAGTATATTGAAAACCTACACACACGGGTCAGTACCTGCTCTTGTGGCTCTAACCACCCACTACAGCACAAGCTGGGGGTGATCAGAACACTACAAACACAGAGCACAAGCGGTGCCCACCAGCTTTCAGAGGGCAAGAGGAAAGAGGAAAAAACACGTCCGGAATGCTCTCTCAGCCTGTGGATACCCGACTTGGGCTCTGAAACAAAGTGAAGAATCAGAAAAACCAATTTTAAAGCAGGACAAAATAGGGAAACAGAACCAAGAAGAAATGGTGTCTCTATCCCTTATGTCTCGGGACTGTCGGAAAAACTGCAACAAATTTTTTAGACAACCCAAAATTCCTGTTTATTTTAAACCAGGCAACATTTTTGTCTTCACCCTAAAGGACAAGATGCCTTCATAAATGGAACTGAGCAATGTAGTGTATTTGGTCCAAATGCCGTGAAGAAAGTTGTAAAGAGCGGTACATAGGGGAGACTAAACAGCCACTTCAGAAGAGGATTTATCAACACAGAAGACACGCCGTGCATTTTCATCTTAAGCCAGCCACAAACCACTCCATTGAAGATTGGTGAAGATTCTAAACAGGGAGAAAAGATGGTTTGAAAGACCAGGAGTTAAGGAGGCAATCTTTTGTTAAAAGGGAGAGAATCCTTCTTTAAACAGAAATGGAGGTTTAAGGTTCAACCTTCCGGTCATGTATAAAAGTGTGTTGAATCCATGGAGCAGGAGACGCCCGGGGGCCATTCTCATGCTAATCAGGTACTCATTGAGTGAGGGAGCGAAAGTCGGTTTGTACAATAGCCCATTACAGGATTTTTAGGAAACAAAGAAGAGTAGTCTCAAGTCAAACTGTAAACAGGTCTGGTGGGCAGGGCCTACTCAGAGTAGGATAAATATCTGAGTTGCCCAGACTAGATCAGCAGATTGAGAATGACTCTTGGATGAGAGTCGAAAAATGTTATATTTTTTGCTACAAAAACAGTGTCCAGATGACTACAGCTGAATCTTTACTACAATGTTATCATTATTTCAAATTATTTGTGGCAATTATATAGACTCTGTTTCCTTCGCTGTAGTCGCATTTGTTATTTTGATTAAAAATGTATTTCTTGGCTTTCACTTAACCTGACCCTTAAAATCATTTTCATCATTGCTTCATTGTGGGTATGTATTGAATCATGACAACCATAATAATTCAAACAGTTGAATTAATGGAATGTCATAATATTTATTTTACGCTATGAGCCCTGTACAAATGTTACGCTATCGATATCTAATCTAAACTAAGTATGCGCAGTAGGCCGGAGGTTCACAATACTCTAACAGCGCCAATGTTGTGTAAGTGGACAATAGTACCAATATGGATAGTACAACAGCCACACGCCTCCTAATGTCGAACTCATGGATCTATCAAATTAACTGTTGAACGGCTCACGTGTTTTTCATGACTCAACATAATCTTAAACCAATAATACAAATATCTAATTACAATGTACCATGTTTATGAGTCATTTAATTTAAAAAATATATGTAATGTAACGATGGCTTGGTAACAGCTAGCAAACTAACATTATTTATCAGAATCAGAATCAGAGAATCAGAAAGAGTTTATTGCCATTGTCAATGAACAAAATTCAAAAACGTAGGAACTTGTCTCGGCCTTAAGGTGCAACATAAAACACTGAGCAATAATAAAACAAATTCAAAAACGTAGGAACTTGTCTCGGCCTTAAGGTGCAACATAAAACACTGAGCAATAATAAAACAACATATATTCAATCAAAAAAGGGCATGCATTAAGAAGCAATTTAAAATTACTATATTTCTAGCTGAAACCCAATACTCTACATTAGACATTGTATTTTGGGGGCCATTTTCTTAGTTATTGAGTTATTTACCAGCATATCTGTTTAAATGTGGATTGTATTTGAAGTTATGCATTTAAATAAAACATGAAAGCATAATTGAACCCAGCAGTTGGTTATTTTTGCCATATCACATTGTTCTATATTATAATATGCTCCTACTATACTTCTACTATAGAATGGGTATTTTTCTCACAAAGTGATTCAACGCATTCAAAACGTGTTTACAATAAGTATCAGTGTCACATATTTCAAAGTTTGCACCTTTAGTTTATACTATAATGGGAAATGTTGAAGCTTCAACCCACTGTGTTTGTGCAGCAAAAGCAGAATTTTAAAAATAAATATTTTATTGCCATTTTGCAATGCAATGGTAATATCCGTAAAATTATTTTCTCCATAATTGTATTCATGTTCAAAATGTACATGTGCCCTGTAGCGTCTTGCTGAAATGTGGCTTGTTCATGTTTTCTTCTTCTTTTTACAGATGGATGTTACAATTCAATTGTGGCAATCCCTTCCTTCAGAGCAGGTTGCGCTTCTTCAGGAAAGCTCATTTAACATCAATTGTTTTACCAGACAAACATCTGTGTCCTCTTCTACGTTGTGATCTGCTATGGAAGAAGAATACAGGGTGACGTGCTCACATTTGTGACAGAGAAGAGAAGCCTCAACAAACTCCACAATGGACAACCCCCAGCACCTTCACTGAACAAGAGAGCACGTTCTCTGTTCTGCTCCATGGAAGTTATTTCTGGTTATATTTTAAACTGTCAAAAGTTTTTCATCTGTTGCTGTGGTTTACCCTGGATTTCTGGCATAACTATAAACTTGCAGTGCAGATCCACATAATTGGTAGGAAGTTTCACCTAGTGATCTGGGCTACAGTTGTTCTGCCTTCTGCCCCTAGATGGCACTATCTTATTACTTTTTATTAACGGTCTGAGACACAACTGGCCCCCCAACTGTCCGAGCAACGCGCACATTCTGCCGCTCACACGGTCCGTTTATCATAATACCTCGCCTGATTTGTGCTTATGTTTTAAAGTTAGATTTTTCGTGTGGTAGAAAAATAGACACAAATACAACATTGTATTGAATTGTTAATTTTAGAAGAAAGTCGCTGTGTAGGCTGAATTGCGCGTACATCGCAGTGTTGTAACAGACGGGATATAGCCTGTAATACTGTAATGTACAATATTTAGATCATGAATGTGCTGCGGCCATCTCCGAGTGCGCACATGGAGCTGCGCAGCACCAGAGGAGGAGCAAACCATGGGGCAAACGTACGTCGATTTACTCTGCTCTCTGAGTTTGTCACTTTCTCATACATAACGCGGCGAATTGTCTACTTTCCTGCGGCTCTAGCCTACATTCAGCGCGTCGAAAAGAGCTCACGGGTAAGTCATTCTTACTGTGGCCTATTTAGGTCCGCTACTATTTATGTTTATGCTACAGCTTCACTTTGGGTCAGGACAGTTAATCATGATCAAAGTCACAGCCTCCAAGATCATTTAAAGTTAAATACTGGATCATAGTCTGCTGTTTAAGATGTGGACCCCAGAAAGGATTGCCGTGGCAATGGTTAATAAAATCCCAATAAACCAAAAAACTAACAAAAAACAAACAAACTCAGATTTCACTTTTGTTCTGGTCTGTTTGTGGTGATGTTGGGCGTGTGGACGCTTTAGCGGCTGGAGGACGACTCAAGCCCTTACATTTAGTGTTGTGTTTGGATGGGGTTTATTCTCAATGTGTCCTGGAGTTATTGTCCATTTGGGGACAATAATGGCCTCATCTTAATGTCATTAATTTTGGGGCCAGGGCCTTATGATTTGAAGGGGGGGTACTTGGAAAAGTTGCTTCTTTGGGCCCTTAGTTCACCCATGATGTGATTTCTCATTCTGCAAATGGACATAGATTAGGGCTGCAATGATTAATATACTTGTTGTGACTAGTTGAAAAATAAGTGGTCATATTTTGATTATAATTGTTATGGGGACTATGCAAAATACCTTTTTGACAGCAGCATTATTAAATCAAAGTGTCAAAAAACTATTTCAGATTTTCATCAATAATACACTTTAATTGTAAATTCAGTCACCACATTTGAAACTTTATTTGGTTCAATAGAAATAATTGTCTGACCAGTCGACTACTAAAATAATCGCTAGTTGCAGCTTCAACAGAGATCAGCACGCTTCGTGGCATAATCTTTTTCACAAACAACTACCATCATTACTACTAGACAAAGTTTGATTCCATTTAGTGTTCAGAAGGATGCAAGAGGGTGCGCTGTTTGAAACCGGCTGCTGTCCATCATCTTTGTTTTCATATTCCATTAGCAGAGCTTGTGATGTAGCCTCACATTGAATTATCCTCTCTGCCAGTGGAGCAGCAGCGCTTGTCTTCTGGTTCTTGTGATTACAGGCTTGAGGGGACAGGTAATCAGGTCATGGTCACACTGTCCTGTTATCATACAGCTGTGACCACAGGAAGCATATGGGAGGCCCTGTATGTACTGTATATAGGCTATAATGGATGTAGAGAAGTGCACAGATTTGCCACTTAAAGTGCCTCTGAATAGTTCTCCCAGATAGCAAATTTTTTAGGCTTATCATTTCACTTCCTGTTTGTAATTGATGACATCACACTAGGATATTACCCAGCAAACACTGGGCAAAAACTCGTCTAATGTCACATTTAAAAAAATGTAACTAGTGAAAATATATGAAAGCGTTGAAAAATGTTTAGAAGGGCAAAACAGTTGTTTCTTTTGTGTAAATTCTGCATAAAAGTAGATGAGAATGAGTGTGAATGAGTGTCCATTTTCGCTGCAAATACCTACTCAACTGGTGTAAAATATATACAACAAATAAAGTCCGAACGAGAAAATCGGGAAAACCTGTCTTAAGGAATGCACTGCAGACTTAAAACCAGAAAATGATTGGACTTTTGATCTTGTAACTAGGGCAATTAAGCAGTCGATAGTGTCTTACTCAAACAACATTTTTATTTGTCAACTAATTCTTTTCTATATATTAAAAGGATTCATATGGGACAGCAGCGAAAACGAGAAGATATGGAGTGAGTTATAGCTGAAGACTTTCAAGTGAATCATGAGTTTAATGTAACTTGTATATCCCACATATAAATTCACTGTTTCCTAGTTCTTTTCTGTATAAATAGTTGTTTTTTTGGACTAACTTCTGGGCAGTTGTTGTCTTTTTTAGTGCAGTTTGGGTTAGATACACAGACATACTAGATGTCTGTAGTTGAAACATGAATGTCTTTAGATGACTACAGCCCTAAATATAATAGAATGTCTTATTGCATATAATAAATGTGTCAAAATATAAGATGTTGTTTGTATTAGCTTGCCTTGAAGTGAGTTTCAGTACACTCTGGATATGAGGTGCTTAAGATCATTTTTTTCTTGTGAAATTGCCCTCAAGGTTGACAACCATTAACCTCCACTTCTCCACTGTGTCCATCCGTTTCCCCAGTGGTATTTCCTTCCCCTGCTTGTTTCCCTAATGACAGAATATTTAGGGCTAAGCAGAAGAAGCATTAATGCGTGCGTTTGCATGTTATTTCCAAAGGTTATTTTAAGTTATTTTCTTCTTTTTATGGTCAGTTACAGAACAGTGCTAATGTATGAGCTATGGATGTCAACTTTACGTATTTATTTATTGGGGCAACTCCATCAGACCATTTATAATTCATATTATAATTCTACAGAAATTCCCCAAAATTAAGTTGTTAGGGGAAAAAAAGGTCATCTTAAATGTACGGTTATTTTTTTCTCTTGACTTTAAGCTTGTGTACCTGATTTTCACCCCACGAAAGAAGGAAGTACCGTATTTTGCGGACTATTAGCCGCTACTTTTGTCAGATGTTTTGAGCCATGCGGCTTATTTAGAGGCTGCGGCTTTTCTGTGGTTTTTTTCTTTCACCGCTAGGGGCGAACTAACACTAACCGGAATTAGAATCAAAACTACAGAAAAGTTAAGCAAAGAAGCAGATGTTGCTTTTTTATTCAGCTAGCAAATAGAACACGGACGACAAATTACCAACTATATATTATTTTCAAATTCTTGCCCCATCATTATGGAACCCAAACGAAGAAGTTCGTATGAAGCAAGTTTTAAGCTGAAGGCCATCGATCTTGCTAGGAAAACCGCGCGGCTGCACGCAAGCTTACATCAATGAATGTACGTGAGACGCTGGAGGGGACGGAGGGGACAGCGGGGAGAGCTCATGCGATGCCAAAAGTCAAGGAAAGAGTTCTGCGGCCTATACAAAAGGTGCGGCCTATGTATTGTTTTATTATCGTTTTTTTAAAAATAGAGCAAATGCGGCTTATATAGGGGAGGGGGCTAAAGGTCCGGAAAATACGGTATGTATTTAAATCTATCTAACTCCTCGCTCTCACAAACCCTTTGGCACATATGATATCCACGTTCATTCATTTTAGGCGCGTCTATACGTTTTAGAAGAGCTCTTTTCATATGGTGAAGTGAAATTGGGGTGGACCACCTAAGCGCAGCCAATCAGAGCGCTTACTTCCAGCTTGATGAGAAATAAAACATTTTATTATTACATGCAGACAGTGTGCAAAAGTCCTGCTTTTACAATATAGCGGTACACTTTGGGGGAAAACAGAACATTTACTCATTTACCGGTACATTTAAAAAAAAAAAAAGAGGTACATTTTCAACATTAGTACTGATGACGCATGCACAGCAGAAGTGAGGACTCTTTTTTTAGCTGTCTGTACTTGTCAAATGGCATGGACCGTATTTGTGGGACTTTTCTTTGTATCAACAAGTGTGTAGAATTATGATGCACATATTTATCTTTAAACAACACAAAGTCCTTACCTGAACCTGGCACTGTTTTACCCTTAGCCTCTGTCAAAGAGCCTTCGGTGGCATTTTCTCTCTCTTTCAGATTCTTGACTGAACGTCTCCACTGCTTCACAGTTGTCATCAGTCGTCATGCTTCTCCACATTGTTGGTCTTGATGTCTGATGATGGATTTGCAAAACGGTAACCATAGTCACTGTTGACTATGGTTTTGTTTTAGTTTATTACAAAATGTATTGTAAAACAGTACACTTTCGGCACAGTTAAAGAGGACGAACATACGCTTTTTGTCTGGGTATATTTAGTATTAAACTGTAATATGATTTTATATTTTGTCCATTGTAAACTGTAATATTGATCTAAGACTGCTTAATTATAAAAAAAAACACTTTAGAAACACTTTAGTTCAAAACCCGCGTCTTGATGATGTAATTTCACTGTAACAAGCAGCAGAGTTTTATGTATTTATTTTGATTGAAAGATTATGTGACATTTTTAATGTCATAACATGTTTTTTAATGATCATAACTAATTACTGAAAAGTGGGTGGAGATAGGGGGTATGTGAAAACCAAACTTCTCGGACCAGTGAAGCTTCAAATGCAGGACAACTCGAGATTACTCAAACCTGCATGTATCGATCTTAATACGGTTTTGAGTAGCTAATGATGAGGGAACGCCTTTACAAGCCGGTTAAAAGCCCCGAAGTTGATTTGATATAATATGTCCCCTTTTAAGATTAAGAAAGTATATTTTGTAAATGAAGCAGACCTTAGCATTTAAATGGGGCCTAGACCAGATCAAATACAAATGGATTCCTGCACATTTAAACCAGGACAGACTAATCTTTTAACTATAAACTAACTATGCTCCTTGTGTTGATTAATAGAAAATGAGAGTTGAAGAATCATCAGTTTCCTCTCTATATTCTCTTCCCCCTCCTATTGCACGGTCCTGATCCGCCCAATAATCCATTTCTTCATATCAGCCAAACCCCTGGCTGCCTGCCGTCTGACCACCAGGCCACACAGCCCATGTTTGATGGTAAAAGAACCCAAAAAAGAGTACGGAAATGATTCTGGGTAAATACAGAAATCAAATAAAACAATTTCCAAATATTAGTCTTGCAATCGACGTTCCTGTAGTTGCATAAAACTGCCTTTGTTGGTGAGATTAAATCGGTTCCCTCTGCCGTGCCAACTCAAACACTTTGGGAGCCAATGGCGGCGTGGGGGGACTTAATTAAACTCGCTGTTGATTTGCAGAGACGAGGTCCAGACCTGAAAGTGGTTTGGGACTCCACAGCTCCGTGGCCTGTTCTCTTCAAGGTGTTAGCATTTTTATTTTAGCAATGGCACTTACAACATATCCACATCAAGCGGCACAATTAAGAAAACAATTCTAAAGCAAAAGTAAACGTTAACAACAAAAGTAAAGTAAAGAAGTTATTCCAATTGGGAATACTACCCAAGTACCGAGTAACGCTTTAGACAACAACTATATCTTAAAATAGACAGATTATTCAAAATAGTAATACAGGCATTGCTGGAGAAGATAAACTCTACTTTTAGAAACAAACTAACTTTCTAAAATGTGTATTATTATTATTAGAGATGTCAAGATTATTCAGTTAGTCAAAAGTTGTGGTTATTCATGTCACATTATAATCGTAAGAACCAAAAAAAAAAATTGTAATCTAGACACTTTAAGAAGCAAAATTAAGTCATTTTACTTCAATCTATAGTCCAAAAAATAGACCTAAATGTAAACGACTTTTTTATCCGTCTGTTTTTGTCACATTTAGCTTTATTTTTGTCTTTCAGAAAGTTCAGTTCAGCTCAGTTTTGTGAACATAACATAACATCTACTCCTGTTGTGTACACATTCAAATTGATTTTAAAGGTAAACTGACAGGAACAAGTTTATGTCATATTTTTTTTCAATAAATACGGCTCAGTTACTGTTTAGAAGTGATACTTGTACTTATACCCTGCTTGAATGAACGCCCCTCTTTGCTCTGTACATTCTATACCACACATACAGTCTGTTTATTGAGCGGTGGAAAGGCTTGCATTTCACAGTGTGCCCATGTGACCATGTGTGAGTCAATGTGAAATGGGTTGTGAGATTGCCTGCAGGACCCTCAGCACAGAGCCTCAGATCTACTTACCGCAACATAAAAAGGAAGATATGACTTTGCTGAAAGCACAGAATTTCGATGAGAGCAAACACAACAGTGAAAGAATTCATTATAATATCATTTAGGAGATCAAAAGATTGGCCCAGCTGCAGAATACGTTATGTCACAGTTGAACTCGGGAGCCTGCACTGATTTGGATGGTGTGATGAGAAATTGTTCACATTATTTTAACAAATTTTGTGTATAATTTAAAAAAACAAACGATACATTTCTTTGATATGTTTGCTTTCCACTTGTCTACCAGGGCAACTTTTCTCAGTCTTTAGTTTGAATTATAAGGAGCTCAACAGTCCAGGTTCCAGAAGTAAATTTTGCATACATTTTTTCCCATAGAATTCTTGAAAATTTCAAATATTAAGAGTTTAAAAGCACGACAAACTAGCTATGTGGTATCTAATGTCTCTAACGTAGTTCTTTTCAGTCCAAAAACACATTTAAAACTTAAAATTTGGCTAAAATATTCAATAAATTCTCAGTTTGTAACGATTATTGAAAATAAAAGTCTAGGTTTTGTGGTGTTTAGTTGCCACACAGCTGATTATCCCTGAGCAAACTATCCCACTTTAATATAATATGTATATTGGGAAAGTCTGTAGGATAGAATAATTGGACATTTTCTTCCTGAACCACGTGGTTGGCGGTCACTGCTGAGTTCCAGTGGTATTTGCTGTTTGCGCTCTGATTGGAAAATACTTTTAATTGTGATTGTGTAGTTGTGTATTCTACAATATTGAAAGTCTGAAAACAGTTCTGTTCCATGGTGTTTGTCACCGCGCAAAAGACAGCAGACAAGCATCATTACGCTGATCGAGGCCGCCTGGGTCAAAGTTCAGGGGTTACACTTGCACAGGTCTAAAATCAGACTGGGACAGAATTTAGGATTGGGGACTTACATCATTCTCTTTACATCATTGGGACCCCTTTAATTAGATTAGGTTTATTGTTTAAGGCTTATACATTTTAGTTTTACTTTATAGCCTGTTGTTATTTTGGTAATAACAGTTCTTTGCACAATAAGAATAGGGGTGGGCAATGTATCAAAATTTAGACAATGTCGTTAATATAGTTTTGAACATGTGCAACATTTGAATATCGAGTCTATCGTTCATAGTAAAAAATGCTAAAAATAGAAATGAAAAAGGGATATTTCTGTACTTTTGTGATTCATTTTAGACATTTCACAATTATATCATAATTAAACCTCAACTAATACATTTGAAGTCTGTTGGATTGACATACTATCCAAATATCGTTATTGGGGCACCAGATATTCATTTTTGTCACCCACCCCTAATTAGGAACTGTTTTGATTACATTTGACCAAGTTTTACTGAAGTTTCCCAGCTTTGGTTGATAATGACCGGTATTTATATCCCAAGTATCTGGACAGAAACATTTTGTATGATCTATGCCATTTTCCTCCTAATTTGCTGTGTATTTTGAAGTTTGTAGTCATGTTTTTGCATACTGTACAGTAGGAGAGTGGAGAGTGGAGTGTAGCCAGGGATCACTCAGCCTTCCAAGTTGCGTCCTTATAAGTAGTTGAATTCCGGAGTCCTTGGAATGAGCTGCGCACGGAGCAGCTGCAGATTTAAAAATATCATATTAATTTAGTATCCCAGGCCAATCTTGCGGTCTGTCGTGGCTGTTTGGACGATAATCCAACACATGCTCGCCGATTACAATTTGGAAGCGCATCATTTTGCTGTACCACCACATCACGGCCTCAACTTTAGCTGACGGCTCGTAGGGAACTGTGACAGAAAGCGGTAGATGTCAGAGCAACTTGACTTTCTTTATGAGTGCATGGACAAGAGTAGTTTACTAGAAGCGAACCTGCAGCTTGTGTTTTCAATCTGTGTTGCAGGCGCATGGCGTCACTGTCTCTGAGTTGAGACAGGAAAATCTTATCCATGCACTGCCACTGTCGTAAAAGCAACACAATAATGAAATGACATCACAGTGAGTCGATAATTAAATGAGCAGACGGCTACCCTACTGATTTTACTAGCACAATAGTGAGTAACAAGGCGAAGTCTCATGAGTGTGAAGGCCTCTAGACCATTAGTCCTTCCTTAAAGATTCCTGGGGACCTTAAAGCTCAGCAGATCTGGGCTCACTGACTGGCTGGGGTGGCATGTTGTGGCCGCTGACAGTTTGAGCCATCTGATCTTCAGCCTGCCATTAAACGTCAGTGCCGCTGTTGGAAGATGAGTTTAATTATCGTGGATGGGGCTAAAAGTCATTAGCTTGGTGACCTGAAAAGCACATAGGCCAATGTCAATATGGAGCAGCCTGAATCCGGCGGTTACAGCCTGTCTGACTGTGTGAGGGATTAATGGCAGTGCGAGTCCCCGCTGGGCTGCCAGCTCACACCAGCCACACAGTAGTTTCCTTCGTTTTTCTATGAAACCAATGTTCCTGTTGTAAAAGCACTCCAAACGCGGAACACTCAGTGGTTCAGTTCAGCAGACTGCAGCTGTTGTGGCTTGTGGTGGATGAAGTAACTCACAATTCAGTTTTTCAAGATGTTTGGGGCATTGTTCAGAAGCATACCGACCAATGTTAATTTCATCTGAGTGCTTTTTAACTTTCTTCAACTGTTTTTCCATACATTGTTACTGACTCTCCTCACTCAAAAATTACAGTGAAGGGTTTGTGCTCAGGAAACAACAAGCCAGTCAACAAGGCTGATCTCACTCCCTCAGGAGCATCTGTTTACTTCACATGTGCCCCCAGACCTTTTGTTAACAGTCCGTTTATGAACTGAGAGGAGCGTGTGAGACTCTGGGCTTCACGTTACCCCTGCAGCAATATGCGCCACACCACCCTACACGGCTAATAATCTGCCAGAAAACCCACTGGATTACATTGGCCCGTAAAGTCACAAACTTGATCCATGGTCGCGCTGTGTCGATATACCTCGTTGTCTCATTGACCTGGAGTCAGAGAGTGGAGTAGAGGTCACGCTGTGGTCAACCAAATAAGAGATAAAACCAGGGTCATTAATGAGAATGTGATGAACTCCACGTAATTTACTTTTAACTTTTCTAACTTGTGTTTTCTTTCGTGGCGGAAGTGTCCATTCATTCTTGAAGAGAGAGCATCTCTGTAAAGTGTGCGGTTTGAGGGGAGAAAACATAGGTCATAAAACAGGAAGTGGTATGCGGCACACAAAAGGAAGTAGACTGTGTGAAAGAGTCGGCCTCTTCTTAATGTTGGACAGTCAGTCGTAAATGAAATGCTAAAGGCAAAAAAGCATTATATCTGACCTTGGGGTGGGCGTCTCTAATTTGAACTGTATTTATAAAGTAAAGACCCAGCAAAAGCCACACAATTCACACTTGAACAAAGCACGGGATAACGGGATTTGGATTTCATGGGCTAACACTACATGTAAAGGAGACTTGCAGCCGAATGAAGCAGAACAAGTTCCCAAATCATTCTGAACAGATTGAATTGAGTAGATTTCACGATTACACTTTGATTATCAGCCTTTGATCAGTTACGAGTATTTGTGTCGCGTTTCTAACAAAGTAGGACTCTTCTTGTCATGCTTGGATCCCACTCTGTAGCGCTTTGTGCTGTTAGTGTTGGCTGTTGTGAGCGTGTCCAGGGACTTTTATTGATTTTCACGTCAGCCAGATAGGGTTTCTGCCATAGGAGCATATTACATCTGCATTGATCCGCTCAACTTGTCTGAGGAAGTGTAGCAGAGATGAGGAGCAGCAAAGTGAGGTTTAACATTTGATGGCGCATTTTGAACCTTGCAAAATGAACTGTTGTCTGTTGTCAATTTCTGTAGTAGTTTTAGGCATTTAATTTAGGGGAGTGAGCAGTATTTTACCACTTTAGGGCAGTTAGATATTACATATAAGGAAGTACACGGCATGTGTAGCCTGCGCTTTTCACTGGTTTAAAAAATGTTGCTACAAGCACAACTGAGCCTGTGTTTCCTGTGCATGTCCTATGTTTATGTAATTAAGAATAAATCAGCATTACAGTTGTTATCAGTTAAAGCCAATTTGATTTGAACATGTTTATCTCATATCTGGGACACAGAGAGAGGTCAAGTTCTTTTTAATATCACGACTAAAATACGGTATAAATTACTAGTAGGCAGTAACTGTAAACAAAATGCTAACGGTTTAAGGGTGTCGATGGCCCTGACCAAAATATGTATTGTAAATGTTGATGCACTTTAATATTAAAAGCCAATTTGCCAAGCCCTAGATTTATAGCCTAGACACAATTTATACCAAATAATTAAAATGACAAAAAAAAAACATGGAGAATGATAAGGAAAAACCCTAATGGCTTAATCTTTGTGTTAGTTTGAATTCTGAAATACAAAGATTCAGACATTAAATTTAACTAAACATTGCCCCATACAATAAATAAAATCTTAACGTTACCATTCTGCCAGTTTTAAACGAGACAATTTCCTGTTTGATCTCATTTCCATAACAGAATAAATCTAATGGCCAAGTGGGTCAACGTGACTAAAATCAATGGTTGCTCTAAGTTGCGTATATTTCCTGAGCATTACCTCGATAGCAGTGCTGGCCTCCACACGCTGCTGTAATCCAGGGAGGGTTAGGATAAAGCCTCGCCTCGCCTCCACACTCTGCCTCCTCCCAGATCAGATGAGATTAGGAGCGCGCTAAAGAGCTCGGGGTGGAAGGCAGAAGAGCGGAGAGAGACGGCAGAGACAGGTGGCCAATTCTGCAGCGCTACAGAGCAAGAACAAACCTCAACATTAACACTATTGCTTTATGGGAGATCATGAGTCGAGGAACAAACAGTAGGTGGACGGCTTTCTCTGTTGTTGCTTTAGGATTTCTCTCGGTTTCTTTAATATATCGCTCAAAAAAATTACAATTTAGATTGCTTTTTATTTGTTACTTTCTAGGGTTTGGCAACTAATCGATTTTTAGAAAATTACAAACAAGACCATTTCTAATGTTCTAAATAGCTGGTCTGAATTGTGAATGACACAGAGACTCATTCTGCGTCTCTAATCTGTAATAACTAGATTATTATTGATTGACATTTGACAGTATACTTTTATTTCCAAATAATCATGATTTCCTGTTATGTCCCAGATATTGATGTAAACTTGATTGATTCATCTTAATTTTTCAGCCCCTACTTTGCGTGAACTGTTCTACTGTGAGAGTCACTGGGTACATTTACATTTAAGGCCAGAGAAAAATTGGAGAACCCAATAAATATATCTGATTCTGTTGTGTGTTTATATGCACAAGAGAAATCTGATCATCATATACAGTTGATATACAGTTGAAGACTTTTAGAGTAATTATTGTATTTTGCAGGCAAAGTTCAATACAATTTAAAAGTAGATGTAATGCTTCATCTTTACTGGATTCTTGACCAGCTGAGTATAATATAAAGGTGTACAATATTGACAAAAGTGAATACCGCAATATTTTTTTTATATGGAGTATCCTGATAACGACAATTGATATTATGTCAATCCAACAGAAATATGTTAAAATGTGTCTTTAAGTGTATTTGTTGAGGTTTAATTATGAAATGCATATAAAATGAATCACAAAAGTGATGAAATATCACGTTTTTAATTGGCTTTATTTACTATATACAATATATAAAATTAGTATATCATTCACAATATTATCAAAATTTCAATATATTGCACATTATGATATTATGTAGAAATTAAATATTGTTTCAAAATTTGAATCTAATTTGCTGTTGTCTGTTTTACAGCTGTCACAGTGTTTAAACAGATCGTCATTCGTATGAGCCATTTACCATCACAAAGGGAGGAAACGTAACGCTAAATTGAGTCAGAACAGAGTAAGATCATGTTGAACTTGCAGATTGTGTTGTTAGACAAGTTCAAAGTGGTTTGCATACACTTTTTTCTTCTTTGTTTTTGCCTTTTGGGAAGTTTGGGTGAGAAGCACCTGATCTTCTTGTGCCTCAAAGAAAAGAACTGTGTCACAGAGATGTCAAAGTAATGTAATATGCCTGCGTGGAATGCTAGCATCTTCAACTCAGATTAATGTGCATCATATCCGTTTTCTCTTTGTTTTTCAGGGAGCCATGCAGAGCTGGACTGACTGTGCTCACGGCAAGACAATGTTTTTGGGATTTCTTGTGATCTGAAACTTCCTGATCGGCAGATATATATATATATATATATATATATTTATAGTTTTCATATTGTATACAAGTCGTCATCACAATGGGAAGAAAAAAGATCCAAATCACCCGGATACTTGACGAAAGAAATCGACAGGTACGTTCAGTTTCGAAGTAAATGTCGCTATTTTCCACCGATTTCAGGAGTTGTTTTGATTGCCATGTTGGATTCCTCTGGGTCGTGAGCGGTCGCAGCGGTGGCGAGGGCAGTCATTTTGGGTTAGCTCGGGCCGGACAGCACCCTATGATTAGCAGGGTGGGTCAGGGTGAGGGACACAGTGGACCTCTCTGCTTGGCGTCTCGTAGCGCCACCACTTTGCCGGCCACTGGAATCTCTCTCTGTCTGCCTCCTCTATATATATCAGCCCCACAGCACAACAAATACCAGTCTGTCTGGAAGGAAGGGCTGGAAATAGGGATGTGGCTGGAAAATAAATATGCATGCTTATGTTTGTATTTGATGTTTGGTCACGCTACTATCTGTGGAGCGTCAACTGTCAAGCATTCATTCGGATATTGCATAGTACAACTTAAGACACCGTCACTGCAGAGGTACATTACTATTGAAATACAAATGTTCAAACACAAATAGACCAGTTTATCTATTTATGATGCAACAAAAGCATAATTTTCAGACTCTAAAATGTTTTATTGTAAATGTAGTTGAGATTTGTTGCAGTATGTGAGCTCAACTGTCCACTGCAAAGCCGCTGCGTACATTTCTTATTCCTTTTCCCATAGACTTTTTGAAAAATGCAGTGATTAAAAGGAGGCTAACCAGCTATGTGGTAACTAAGGTCCGTAACATGGTTGTTTTTCTTCCAAAAAACACATTCAAAACTTTATTAATAAACAGACTGTAAGCACTTGTAAGTACTTGTGCTCATTACTTACCACATACAGTAGCTGATTGGCTTTACTTTTAATGCTTTTTTTTCTTTGTCTTTGGGAAAAAAAATGTGGAATGTACTTGGAATGTACTTCCAGAAAAAAAGTGGTGGGTGATCACTGTTGAGCTCCATAAAAATTGACCATTTTTGTAATGTGGGTAAAAGAGATTTTGTGTTGACTAGTATTTTCAAATATTATATTTCATTTCACTTTCATCAAAGTCAAAGCTATACATGTTTGTATGACAATTTAAATCACCAATTTATTGTCTCTGGAAGGTGAGCAGCCACTGTTCCAAAAGAGTTGCAATGTTTTATCATAGAGCTACAGTAAACAGAGAGGCCTGAATGATGACGTCACCAAATCCAATATTGCAGTATTGGCTGACTAAACTAAATTTATCTCAATAACACTAAGGTTTTCCATCTGACACACATGTAGTGTTGTTTGTTTTTATGACAAAACTAAAAAGACCAATATTATTTTCCTAAAAATTCTTTAAAAATTCCAAAATTATCCTTTGATTGATTCTAGGTTTGTCTACGTTAAGTTTTTTATTTATTTTGACACAGTTAACTAGTAAATTAAGCAAGCACATTTTAGTTTTTCAATATAATAGTAATTACTGTGTCAAAAAGTATATTGAATCTTTTGCCATTTCTTCTAGCCCTTCTTGCATCCATATTGTCATTTTACTTGTTAAAAAGTGAAAATGAGTGTAGTTGTTGTTGTACATATTGCCTCGCCACCAGCCTGACATCCACGTGATCATTTAACCACTTCTTAAAGGCGGCTTGTGTGGACTTGTTAATATGAGTCAGGAAACCAGAAGATGAGAGCACATGAATCACTTAAAGGGTGCAAACTGCTCAGTGAAGAGGGCAAACACATGACCGGGCTGTGATCTGTTCACTCGGCTCCTCTTTGTGTGTGCCGCAGAAGCTCTGGGACACATACTGTACACACATGGACCTGACATTTTCCAGTGCCTCACTCATGGAGAGCTTCCAAATCACTGGAGAGTTTGTTCGCACTGGGGCAAACGATGTTAAGAGTGTTCCTGATAGAGTTACACTTTGACAAACTTTATTCATTGGTCCACAAGGAAAATAACTACTAGACACAGTAGCTCAAATCAATCTATTTGGTGATTATAAGGAGCAAAAGAACGACAAATAATACTATTATTGATAATACAAATTGGAATAATACTACTGTGTAAAATAAGATAAATATAGCAAGTTGTTTATAGACTGTAGGTTACAGGAATGAGATTCTTTGAGATTGTGTTAAAGTGTTTGAGGTTTTATTGCTGCCATTTTGACAGAGTTGAGCCTTCTCTTTTTTCATGCCACTTTATTGCAAATACAGTCTTGTCATACGAGGGATGGCTGCGGCTAAGCTCCCTTTCATCTTCCTCCGCAAATATCCATTTAGCTTTATGTCTCCGGCCCTGACATTTGCTTCAACGAGCAAATAAACATGTTGGCTATTTATATTTTTTTCATGATGAGGTGCAGATTATTCACACTCAAATTCCAAATGAGATGTGGGATGTGCATGTTGTAAGATGTGAGACAAACGTGTCGTTCAGTCCACTCATGCGCGGTCTGAAGAAGTTTCAATGGTGGATCCAAACTTCGGCCTAAAAGTAAAGGAATATACGAGGGCTGCAACTAGCGATCGTTTTGCCTATCGATTAGCCTTAGATTTTTACAAAGTTTGACCCAGATGAAGCTGAAGTGACGCCGTTTGAGGATCCTGGTGGAGCACATTTATGAACTAAAGAGTATATTCATCAAATCAGTCATTAAACTTATTTTCTCATCTCTATGTATAGACCTTTTAATGATTATTATTAAATTATTTGTCAATTATTTCAATTATTGATTAGTTGCAATTAATTGATAACCATAGAATATAATTTTTTTTAATTTAAATTTTTTCAAGATAAACTGATAATCTTGATTATTTATGTTACAAAGACATCATTGTGAACATTTTGAAAATTTATTTCACTTTAAAGCCCCAGTACATAACTTAGTAAAAAAAAAAAAAAAACTAAAATAAAAGCATGCTTAATGCACTAAAATACATGTGTAAGTGGGCTTGCATCTCCACAAACCTGACTTGTACTTGGCCTGGAGGAGCCTCCTTCTGCTTGTTGCTATATAAATGTGGTTCCTTTGGCTATAATATTCCACAGCATGGCATAAGATGTATCTATCTCCATAGAGAAAGTTCACAAGTATGGTTTAACTCTGTTTCCATGGAATCATGCAGGTGGCATACCACCTCCAGAAAATGACATGCTGTTGCTTTAACACTCCAGTAAACCTACTTTTAAAGTGTTTGGTTTGTTTCTCAAATGCCCTTTAGTACCGTATATAAACCTGGTTACATACTATAGAAACTATAATTATTTGACCAAGTGTCAATATTTTGAATTGTAAAATTGTGACTTCTTCTCTCAATGACTGTAAGACACTCAGACAGTGACATTTAATTTAACACGTGTAATGTGTGTCTCACAGGTAACATTTATGAAGAGGAAGTTTGGACTGATGAAGAAGGCCTACGAGTTGAGCGTCCTCTGTGACTGTGAGATCGCTCTGATCATCTTCAACAGCTCCAACAAGCTCTTCCAGTACGCCAGCACAGACATGGACAAAGTTCTGCTCAAATACACGGAGTACAACGAGCCACACGAAAGCAGGACCAACGCTGACATTGTGGAGGTAAGCCACCAAAGCCTGTGTCAATGTTTACTATGAGCTAACTCTGAAAGGATCATGCCGAGATAAGTCAGTGGTAGCAGCTTGAAGTATTTGTGTAAGACGGTTGGATCGCTGTATCATCTTCAGTGAAAGTATTTGCTGCTACTTCGAACAAAAAACAACACCCTTTTGTTTCCCAAACGTTAGCCTCCATTTTCAACTGTTGGCTTTTCTGCAGAATGATCAGGGCTCTGACGCTGAGGCTGTTGCATCATGGTCCCTTAGCAGCACGCTCCCGTCTCCCACTTCACATACTCATCCCTGCTGCTGCTGCTGCTGCTGTCATTAAAATTGAATGGTCATCGTGACTCACTTTGTGCCTGTTTATGTAAGCCTCTAATGTGTGTGTTCTGCAAAGTGCTGAAATGACTGCCTCTTCCCTCACGACTCGTACAGTACATACAGTCTGAGATGGTGCCAAGTGCAGGAAAGAAGCCTCCCAAAAAGAAGAATTTGTTTTGGGGACATTTGGATTGTTAACCTGCATAACATCAACATACACAACTTGTACTTCCAAGCCAAAGTTTTTACATTATTCTATAATAAACACAAGGAATGTATGTAGAAAGAGATTGTGCCCTACAGATCCACTGAAGAAAGAAGAGATAACTTGTTCCTTCTTTTTGTGTTTTTTGGCAGTTAGACCCTTACTGCCTGATGTGATAAGCTCCAGTCATCCCTGCCACCACATAAGCATTAATGACTGAAAAACAAATACATTCATGTAAAGGAGCACCTCACGGTTGTCTTAGTTGTTTTCTTAGTTGAATGGCCACAGTGAGTGAACATACTATAACAAACAGCAGAGTAGAACTCCCCCCTGCTAACCACAGGCAGACACCTGTGTCATCTCTGCAAAACAAACAGGATTTGCCTACTAAGATCTCTATTTGCTTGTTCCCGCAATTGTCACACAGGCTGACAAGCAGCTTAAAACAAAGCCTGATCTGCCAGAAGTTCCCTTCTTTACATGTTGGTCAGTTTATTTGCAACATTAGTGCTGCACATTTGACTGTTTGTAAAGCAACACCTTGTTGATATTTGCAACACCTTGTTGATATTGCAACTATATTACTTTGCAAGTCATTATGTCAGACAAAAAGCTCCTATACTTCTTTGATATTGCATGATATGAATATGCTGGTATTTGTCTAAGCCACAGACCCACACACAAGTCTTTGTCTTTTTCTTAGTCAGGTTCAGCCTCTAAGCGTGTAGCACTTTTCCCTTCAGTGGTCTGCAACAAATATACTGGTGTATTGTATTTTATCACTTCTTTTTGAGATGACTAGATAAGGTAGTAATCTCTCAGACATGTGCATTTACAAACAACACTGCCTGCACTGTTCATAGAAGTTCACACTTATAAAATAGTCTTCAGAAGTATCTGCAAAACACATGTCTATTTTCAAAACTATGCCATACACAGTAGAAAGGCCCTTATGGGAAAACGGCTACACTGTAACTGGTCAGTCCTGCTCAGCACTCCTGACAGATTGCTTTTGTCATAATAATGAGAAGACAAGTTTGTGTGCCTCAGAGTAGAGTTTCAGTAACAACAGAGCAGCGGTCCAAGATATGCAGCGCTCTGCCGTCCGCCTGCAGAGCACACGGATGAATTACCATTTAACTCAAAGTGAAAACTTCAATAATGTGAAAACCTGAGATGCAAAACATCATTTCATTCTTTGGTTTAGTCTAGTTTTAATTCCACATTTGCACATTTTGAAAAGATTTAATCAAAACATGTCCAGTGGCATCTTCATTCTGAGTCTACAGTCGCTGCCTGGATAAAACCTTCAGAAGTAAATAATTGTATGTTTTTTTTTTAATCTTCCAGTTCTAACAGTAACATTCTTGGTAACTTTGTGTTGAGATGATTTTTGTAGCAGGCCATGCCTCGCAGTGGCACACATCCAGATGCCTTACCAGATCCACTAAAGCCGACTTTGACATTTGAGATGATAAGGAGACCCGCACTCTCAGGCCCCTCACTTTCAGATAGCTGTGCACGGCCAGACATGATGTAGTGGTTAGAAACGGCATGTGTGGAGCCACAAATAACCTGTGGAACTTAACTCAAATCCCACTTGGCTGCATGTCCTCTAGTGAACCTGATAAGGAAATACATACAGAAATCTTCTCTTATTTGTTCTAATATATGTTATGGACAAATCTACAAGTCATTACATGTGATTAACAGCAGCTGTCCTCTCTGTGGGTTATGGGTCAGGCAGAGTTTACATGTCAATATGAGAGACTGTGTACACTCACAAACTCCTGATGCTGAGCAACAAAAGTGCATCCTCTCCCCCGCATGGCGCGCTCGCCTCATTTCCCTTGACAGCATTAATAACCATGGCTGAGTCATTAAACTGCTGTGTGCTGCTATTTGCTTTGAAGTTTGTCTGGAATGAATATTTATGATATATTTTCAAGGCATAAATAGTTCACCCGTCTCTCCTTTGTTGCAACACTTTCCAGTTAGGATCATTCTAGTGTCTGACACGTTGATTGAGCCCCTGCATGAGAAATACAATACAGTGAGTGAGGGGACTTGTAAATGATGTTTTATTTTCCATAGGTTGGGCAGTGGCTTCAAGAAAAATCTTAAATATAAACTAAAACAGTTTGGTTGATGTAACAAGTGAGAAATTTGCTATTGACAATGTGCAATGTAAACGCTAATATTAGGTATATTTAACTTTAGCCCCTCAAGGTTTTAGTCACCAGTGGCAACACACAGCAACCAAAAGCATGACAAATAGGCAGCGAATAGTTTAGGTTCTTAGTGGACTTGATATTGTTGGGAGAACTTTGGAGACATGGAAAAGTCTGTTCAAAGTAGGACTGGGCGATATGACAAAAAAAACGTTTTCCTAATATTGATTGATCACAATTTGTTATTAGGTTTTTCTATATCTTATTAAAATCTAATAAAATATGGCTTTCAATATGAATTTCCTGAACATAAACAAGACAGACTTTTAATCGTTTTAAACAAAAACTGTTTCAGATTTCTTCCTCCAAAATCCGATCTCCTGCTCCAAACCACATTTTACTTTACCCCACTTTTACTGACAGAAGATTGGCTGTGTGGACCTCTCGATTCAAAAGACGGAACATGGACTATTAGAGATGACTCGATGTTGATTTTTGATTCATTTTGATTCATTGCCCAGCCAATAGTTGAAAACACAATGCGGCTAGAAGGAGGCTGTGCACCTGACTGCCCATCTGGTTGTTTGACTCTTATGACGTGTAATGTAATGAGAAAAAGAGATGACATGATGGATACCAGAGAAGTGATGTCAGAGGCCAGGCTCGCATGATGTTGGCATGATTTGATTTGTTCAGCGACGGCCCCCGCCAATGTTCAGGTGCTTCAAATTAACATCTATCAATCCAGTATATTTTATCAACTACATCACAAAGTAATACAGTCAGAGTCACGTTGCCAAATCCTTTTCTTGGCCCAGATCAAGTGAACATTTGAGAAACATTATAAAAGCCTTTAGCGCATATATCAGCGCTGGTTCAAAATGTAATATTATGCATTGTTTAAAATCTGTGACCATTTCCTTATTTTCTGCTGAATGAAAATAAAATGTCACTTATTATGTGATGTGTAATGCACTAGAAATTAAAACAAACATTGGTCTGTATCTATTCATCAAATGTGCGTCAGGGAAATTTAGTTGTGCTTGTTTGTGGTGTTGTGGTTTAAGGTGTTGCACATTTGTAGTTAGTACCACCTCAAGCCTCGTGGGTTTGCTTCCCGGGCCGTTAGTGAAATGTCTCCCCCTTCGCTCTCCACATTTCACGCTACAGCTGTCCTGTCTAATGAAGCCTTCGGACTAGAAAAATCTAATACACCATTTGTTGTTAAAATACACCTTTGACTCCATTATGTCCCCGTGTCACTCGCAGGCCCTGAACAAAGAAGGAGCATCGAGGCTGTGACAGTCCGGATGCCAGACTCCTCCTACATCCTCGCTCCGAGCACAGAGGAAAAGTACAAGAAAATAAATGAGGAGTTTGACCACATGATGAGGACACACAAAATTGTAAGTCGTTTGTAAGTCGCGCTTGTGATTTTGTGAAACATTGTAACAGGTTGCGTTCATGTTCCAGAATTTAAGGATGTCATAATCTTAGAATGTCGCAGATTGCCTATTGGTTGATTTCAGATTCTAGAATGTGATGACGGGGGGAAGAGCAAACTTTCAACTATTGTATTTTGCCATGAAATATCTAAAAGGTAAATTTGAAAATCTTGAATCTGAATATTTCTATTAGCGACTAGACTCATTCACGTCTAGTATTACAACAAAAGTCTGCATTTTAACATTATTCATTTTAGCTGTATCTGCATTCAGTATTATTGGCCTGAATGGTGTGATGTCATCTGAAATCCATCAATTAGAGCTTATGCACCTACATTCTCTATTTGAAAACTGTGCGACTCTGCAGTGCTTAGCTACATTGTTTGCTAACGACAGTTGGAGATTTAGGACACTGCATAACAATACATTTTCTCAACAAACCGACTCAAAAACATGTTATTAAAGTCCTGTCAACTGGCCTTGATAAAGCCTTTGGAGATTGGAATAATGGCACCACTTTCGGAAGCTATTGTGAACAAATAATAACAATGATAATATAATATAATTGATTTTTGGTTATATTTATGCTGACAGAGAAGACATTCAATGGTATGCCAGTTTTGGTTTCATGTGGATAGGCCCAGTAATGACCAGGTCAACAAATCTACAATCTGACAGTTAAACAAATTTCAAACAAATTCCACCATAGAATTCTGACCTGTTCCAAGTCTATATGATGGGTTAGACCAGTGACGTGCATTCAGGGGAGGCAGGGGAGGCAGAGCCCCTGTCAATCTTGGGAGAAAAAAAGCTGAATTATAAAAGTTAATATTTGTCATCTGGTTATGTATTATAAACCCCCTTTCCCTTTGAATCCCAATATGGAACAATATTTTTTTCAATTAAGAATATCAGAATTTCCGCATCCCGCAGCTCCCATTCAAATACAGGGAGGAAGGGCGCTGTGAGGCAGCACCGCGCTCTGCCTCTCGGGAGGCTTTTTGCACAGTATAATGCCTTCTTTCATATTTTACTAAACATTTTACCTATTTGTCCCCAGTTTAACCATTTTTTTGTAAAGTTGATCATTTTACTTCCTGGTTGGACATAGGTAGAGGTAATTCCACATGTTACCTAGCAACCATACTGAAAACACATGAGACAAATGAGACATCCATATCCATGGGTTATAGCCTACCAAGCTAAGTCATACTTGAAAAACAGGAGAACCTTCATATAGACTTTAAACTGTAGGCATTCGAGAATGTGGTGATGGCACAAAGTTCAATGTGCTCTCTTTCTCTCCCTCTTTCTCCCTCTTTCCCACTCGCTCTCTTTCTCTCCTTTTTTTAGCGGTATAGCGGTATACTTTGAAGACGTACAACTACAGTAGGTGGCGTCAAATGCACCTTTTCAATTGGCTGCCAACCGCCATTAAAAGTAACACCAAAACAACAAAGTTCAATGTCTTCTCTGTCAGTATAAATAAACAAAAGTGAAATATTGTAATGAAACGTTCACTTGTAGTCCACAGGTCACGCGGCCCCCGTCTTCATGCACGGTGTACCCTACAGCAGCAGTGTCGGCGCCTCCTCAGCTCTGTCCGACAGCGGCCTCCTCACAGCAGCTCACAGTCAGCTTCAGAGGAACAGCTCGCCTCAGAGACCTCCCAGCGCTGGAACCACAGGTGAGGGTCAGCGTTTCACTGGTCACACTTCAAACCACAATCTTTAACTGACTTTGTTTTTAGGCGGTCAACAGGGACGCTCAGACCTAATTGTGCATAATGGATCTGGTAACATTGGTGCGTATTTAATAGAGTGGTGCAAACCATTTTTGCAATTCCTGCTTTTGACTTGTGTTCTTTTATCGTACTTCCTTTTATCGACTTTTCTTTTTTTACTTTGTTTTTTAACATTAAAACAACAAAAACAAGAAACAAGACAAGACCAGAGAGAACAAAATAAATACAAATAAAAAATAAAGATGAGAAGAACAGAAATTTAAGGCAAACACTCTGGCTCTGGCAATTAATGTACATGTGGACTAATGTAGAGTAAACTATGGACTTCAGGTAATAATAGATAATAAATAAATACATGTAATTGCTACAGTGAAATTCCACTGTCTCATTTCTAATATTAAGCCATTTAGAGTGTTGCTGTTTACAAATGTATTATTATAAATGTATAAATTATGTTATAGTTGCTAATTACCCCCAAAACAGCATAATTTTGGTAAGAAAAGGTAACGTTTTTGCTTATTTGTCGGATAGGGAAATATAAATATAGTATAATTTACCCTTCCTTCAGAATCAGAATAAGAAAATGCAATCGGGCCGATCATTCTCTTAATATTAAGCTAGTTCAGGATATTTACATGTTTTAGGTTGTTTTAGGGGGACAAACTCACTTCGGCACAGGGCTGCATGGTTCTCCTTTCTCAGAATGTGTCTCAGATATGAACACTGCCGTTATGTAATGTCAGAAGCAAAGAGCATGAGATCAATTATTCATTAGTTTCTCTTTTATAATATATAACCACTTTTTCCTCCCTTCACTGGCAAAAGGTTGTGTATTTTTATTGTGCAATCTTATGTCGTATCAAAATAAAAGAGAACGAAAAATTACTTTTGCATAAAATCATTCATACAGATGTTACAGTAAAGTCGGATCCTTTTATTTCTTCTTTTTTCTTTTAGTGAATGGTTTTGTGGGTCCATCCAGTGGCAGCAGCAGCATGGGGAAGATTTTGCAACCCAAATCCCCTCCAACATCTACATCCAAAAACAAGTCAGACCTGAGAGTTGTCGTCCCCCAGTCCAAAAACATGATGCAGGTAAAAGAGCACGTTCAATTTGTTTTTTTATTTCTCTCTATTCTTTTTTTGAAAGATTAAACTGTGTGGCTAATGGAAAGCTAACTGTTTATGCGTATTAGTGCATTGTTTAGACATAATATCACTGAGGAAAATAGTAGTTGAGTGCAGCACCGTATTATCCAGAGCTATTTCAAAACATGTTCTTGTAGCCTGAACAGCACATAATGAACAGTCTGTGGTGGAAAACGCATAATTAGTTTGTTTGGCAACTTTTTATAATTTGTGCGCGGCCATCTGCATCAGACTGTTGATGGGCTTGCCAATGTTATTAGAGTGTTATAAGACGATGAATACATAATTTGACTTGATAATAGTCACAGATCAACTAGAAAACAATTAGAAAAGAAAAGAAAAGAGCATTTAGTACGTTGTGTTTATGTGTTTGTTGTGGTCAGAGGGTTGCTGTTCTGTTTGTTCATTCTGAAACTGCACTTTACTTCCTCTTTTGTGCATGTGTGCGCGTGTGTGCGTTTATGTTTTCGTAAGCTGCGGGGTGGGTCCTTTACAAAAACATCCAAGACCCTTTCTTCTTAAAAGTTTTACAAGAATCGCACAGGATGAAGGAGGTAGCGCTGTTGATTCTGAGTAGACAATAGCAAGAGAAGACAGCGTTGGAGAAGTGCTAGTTTAAAGGACAGATTTTGGCACACGAGGAGGAGTTATTCCACAGAGTCTAGCACTAATGATCTCATTCAGGGTGATGTCATTTCTGACTTGTCACACTAAAACACCAACTGCTAGAGGAACAATGCATTTCAGTTAACAATCTGTCTTTACTGCCCACACTGAACTGCAGGGTTTTTAACAAACATACATGTGATGTGACATGTGTGACGTAGTCATGAAGTAAGTTTTACTGAAACGCTGGTTGTAGTCCAAAATTGGAAAAAGATTGATTGGAAAGTTTAATTGAAACTGTTTTAAAATGATACGTCTAAATATAAAACACAATCATCACCAGACTATTGGACAAAAACCTCAGAACACTGCAATGTAAAATGTGCTGCACCTTTTAGTCAATAAAACAGGTGCCAAACTGTTTCTATGAGATCAAGGTTCATTTGGCTTATGATGAGATAATATGTCATACAGTTTTAACCGCGGTAATATTACATCTCCTTATTGGACCTCTGATGTAAAGCTTTCCTTCAAAACGTTTAGTGAATTGGTAACAACTATGACACAGCTGACACCATGTGGCTGAAATGTGCATTGCATTTATCACAATAAACCAACTCTCACAAAGAGGAAGAAAGTTTATTTTTCTAGAATGGTTGCCAAAAGTATTAATACCCAGATACTTATTGATGCTAAAACTTTATTGATATTTAAGTCTCAATACTGAAAAAAAAAATAAACAGAACAAAATTTGACCTTTTCAGAATTAGGATTTTCTTTTTTTTTAAATGTTCAAAAGTTTTAGATATTTTCAAATTGTGTGCTGTTTATATATATTTATATTACTTATTTGTGATCTAATTAAGTAACTCAAAATATCTGCAATAATGTATTAATACTTAAAAATCCAAATCAAATGAGATCATCTTTAACTTAAGCTTGATATTACATGTTTACAGAATAACCATAGAGTGAACATCAGCCAGTCCAGTCAACCCCTGTCCACCCCTGTGGTCTCCATGACAACCCCCAGCCTGCACCAGAGCCTGGTCTACTCCGGGTGCAGCTCTGCCTATACTAATGGTAAATAGGCAGTTCTGTTCCCCTTTTGGGTTATGAAATGATCATTTTAGTTGTGCCCTTAAATACTCCTGATGTTGTTTGTTTGTGTTATTGTGGCAGATTACTCTCTGAACAGCGCTCAGTTGTCAGGCTTCTCCCCTTCAGGCCCTTCTCTGAGCTCCATGGCAACGTGGCAGCAACATCAGCTCAACTCTCTGGGGTAAATATTTTAGAATCAGAGGTTCCAAACACAGGTTTAGTCACGGTGCTTGGGCTAGTTAAGTCACATAAACAGACACGAAGATGAGGCCACTCTTACTTGTTGACTTTAGTTCTTAAATCCCTTTATTTACTTGTTATACTTTCAATGTAACTAACTAAATAGCACTCTGTGTATTTGTCTGTCCCTAGTCCAACTGCTTCCAGTTTGACCATCAACGCAAACCACAACCTCAACATAAAAGCTGAGCCGCTGTCCCCTCCTCGCGACCACCTGAACCAGTCCAGATACATGAGTGGATCTCACAGAGTGGCCCCTCTCCCTCACACAGCTAACTCCTCTGTTCAGGCAGAGGTGGGCAGGTCACCCACAGACAGCATGGGCTCCTCCTGCAGCTCCCAAGAAGGGTGCACCAGTGACCGGGACGAGCACCAACACAGATCAGACTTCCACTCACTTCCTGTTGGTCACATGAGCCGTGCAGAGGGCAGAGAGAGCCCCACCGTCAAACGCATGCGGATGGACAGTTGGGTGACATAAGGGCCTGATCAAAAGCAAAGACATTTCATATTAAATTAAATCTGTTTTAGATGTTAGGCAATGGTCCAGGAAGTTAAACTACTTTATAAAACTTACCAAAATAACCATACATAAAACCTCTGAGGAAATAAACATTAAGTGAAGCTACAACCCAAAAATTAATCTTTAAAACAAGTTAACTAAATAATAATGTACTTTTAGATTTAGCCACTAGGTGGCGCCAAGAGATCAATTTGTTGCATATCTCAGGGTTTGGAACAAGGTATAAAAGCAATATTTGTTTTCTTACTCATCACACGGTTATTTAATATCTGTCAACTGTGCTTGTTATTTTAAATCTATTTTCTTTTCTTTTTATTTTTGCATTTTATATGAACACAGAATATAATTAATTTATAACTAATAATACAACACAACTATGTTGTTTGTTAGTTTAAAATATAAAGCCATGCACTCTTTCTTTGTATTTGTATTTCAAATGTCCTTATTGGTTTGTAAATAGTATCCTTAATATATATCACTTTGGATTTAACTGGTTTGATGTTCTTTTCTGCTGTTATCTTACATCATATTGCCAAAATATATTGAATGTTGCCAGGTGATGATGAACACAAGATAGATTAGTGGATGACACAACGTTCACCTCTCCCAAAGGAGAAAACAGATCAAATTACACTGTGTGCATATTAACTCTTTATATCCGAAAGATAATTAAATGTGGTGCATTTCAAAATAAGCTTAGACTAAGGTCAGCTTTAAAGAGAGCTTGATTTTTTTCAACTTCTCACCACCAGTCTATTGATATGTCGGCCAGTATTTTATGTTCTGCCACGTACATCAGGAATAATTTATTGGTGTATAATTTGGCAAGTGCTGCAAACTTTTGGTCATTTTACTTTTACAAACTGGATTAGTCGGACGCCCTCGGCTGGTAATAGTTGCAGGGCTGTGGCGTGGAACACCATGATCAAAAACAGGCCTGTATGGATTTGTAGGGGGTTACTATGAGAAGTTACAGTTCACAACGTTTCACTTTGTTTGTTGTGGCTTAATGCATGGTGTTTGCTGTAAGCCAAGGAAAACTGCTGAACACAGAACTCCATCCTCTGTCCTACAAGTTTGTTTTCCTCTCTGGGTTGACACCTGAACACAATTAGGGGCCCAGTGTTTGTCATTCTCTTAAACGTTATTTAATAGAACCAGGAGCTGCAGGTTATTTCAATGTGATCTCTACAAACAGTAATTTATAGTTTGTAAAGTGCAGGTCTTTCAGATGTGGTGAATGTGTGTTGCCAAAAAAAAAAAATTGAAGGGGGCTTTACTGAACCATAAATAAACAAAGAAATCGAATTAGTAGTCTGAGGCTAATTAATAACAATTTAAATCCAAGTCAAAGCAGATTGGATAATGCATTATACATTATCTATCCTACTCATAGGAAGGCAATTAACAATATATCATTTGAATGTCCTCAAAATGGGAAACAAGTCTTCAAAATGTTGCATATAACAGGAAGCTGGATGAATAATTGAATTCAGTTTGGCTATTATTTAATCAAACACAGGACCAACTGTGTCAGGTCCTGTGCCCTGCTGTCCAGAATGATGGCGAGTTTAATAACAACGCATTTAAAAAATAAATAAAATTAGTTTTTGAAAGCAAGGTCAAAGTCTTGGTCCTTGGAAACAACAGAGCCACATATTTGAATCACATGGCTATTGGGTAAGGGTGGCTAATTATCCATTCTTACCATAAATCTATATGTCCTTCAACTAAACGGAAACACCTCCAACCATTTTATTTTGAAGAGTCGTCATTTCCGGACTCCGCTTTCGGCGTGTTGTTGCGTGCGTTTTTACGTGCTGCTCGATGACATCCGATGCGAGCGTGTGAAGAAGAGGAGGAAGTCTGTCCCGGTGCGGCGTGTCTCTTCTCTGACCGTGTCGTGTTTATGGGACTATTGTCAAACAGAAGTGATGCGGACATGTGGAGGGTTAGTCATCCTTCCGAGGTAAATGCGACGGACAAAGTTTGACGTGAGTTTAGAATATTTACTTTATGCTGACGGTCCTGGTAAGAGTTCTTTATTATTATTGCGGCAAGTCCTCACCTTCTTTCCCCTGGTGGACAGGTACGTTAGGCGTGGGCAAAACCTAGGCTAATTAATTAATCTTAACTTGCACAAAAAAGGATCCCTGTGTGTATAGAAGATTATAGTACAAATGTGTGTTTTTAACAGTTTCGAGTAGTGCATCTGGTCGACCGACAAAATGCAACCAACTTTTCAAATAGCTCTCAGAAATCAAGTTTTTGATTTTATTCATAGCCTGTAATACAACGACAACTACATAGTTAACTAAAATGAGATGTTTATCATAATAGTAATGCATTTTCTGGCTCCTCTCACGTTGTGATCGAAGCTCTGCACCGCAGTCTTTCCTCATCAAAGTCTGACCACAAACACCAGCTTTCAGGAAATAGTTGCACTCATGTTCTGACAAAGACAAAGTTGTAATATACTTGCTCAACTTTCTTTTTGTCTGTTGAGTCAGTGGTTATTCCCAACCAACCTACTGTACCTGAGAACTTATGTTTCTTTTAAAAGAATATTGACATTTAATTGTATTTTAATATTTTAACAAGTTATTTGTTGTGAAGTTTACATTCTTTAGAACAGGGGTGTCCAAACTTTTTCACTGAGAGCTGAATTTTGAAACATATACAGCGTAAAGGGCCAACATTTAGCATTTGATGTAGGCTTGACGAGCCTCTACATTTTTAATGAGGCTTATAATCATTAATTTGAGGTCTGTATATCATCAACATTGTTGTTATTTAGGTTATAATAGCAGAATCCTTTTAATTATTAGATTTAAAAAGTACTACTTTTGGTTGTTTGGGCCAATTTAGCAGGAAGCCTGAGGGCCAACAAAAATTTGTTTGAAGGCCGCATTTAGCCCTTAGGCCATAGTTTTGACACCCCTGCTTTAGAACGTTTCGGAGGATTTTGGACATCATTAAAACCAAAAAATATAGCTTTATTAAATCAAAATATACTACAGTAATCACATTTATTTGCATAGTACTCGAGTTGGCGTGTGAGACTAAAGCTTAAAGAGTGCTCGAGACTAAAGAAAAGAGAAAAAGATTGTGAGCAGTAACTAGCCTCATAGGCCTAACCAACTTGACATGATGTTAAAAAAGCATGTGAATTGTTTGCATTACTATGATTCTCTGCAAACACGAAATACAATCATCGTTAAAAGATTTCTTGCATAAAGTTCGTAGTGTATACTGTGTGACTTTCCAATTTCCCTTTTATCATTTTGAGTGTTTTTGATTCATAGTCTAGTCCTTCCTGGGTATTTGCTTCAACTAGTTGCGATAGTGTGTGTCATAAATTGTAGTTGCTACATGTTTCAGCCTGTTGCAATAGTTATGGATTAAACAAACATCCAAAAATGTTTGCAAAGAATGAGACAACTGCCTTAAAATGTTATAGTGCCGTTTCATTATTGTGCTGATGTGTTTACAGTAGCATTGAAGTAATAGTTGTGAATGAATGTGTTTTTCTGCATGTGTTTCTTCGTTATCACTACTAGGATAACGATATACTACGATATTGGACAGATTTTTGTTTGAATTTGATTAGTATTGTATTTGACATGATTCATTGATGCTACTTAACCCATGCGTCACACTAATGCGTATGACCATTATAGCTTTACAGTAGGTACACAGCACTGTTTGTTTTGTGCTCTAACCTTTGATCTGTGTTCCTCTGTTGCGCTGCCGTATCCCTTACGTCTCTGTACGAGGAGCAGATGAAATGGTGAAATGTGACCATGGCCTAGGGACAAGGGCCTCTGGACAAGGTTGTCAGCAGAGACCAAATCAGCCTTGTGGGTTTCCTTGACCTGAGGGGCCATTACTTCTGCACTGTTTGTTTATAATTCTCAGCATCCTCACTGCTCCGGACCACAGGTTAGCAGGTTCAAATGAGGTCACTGGAAATACTGATTGCACTTTACATCAGTGTTTCCCAGGTTCAGGGGTTCCCTGGGGGCATATGAGCATTATCAGAATAAAAATGTTTTATTTGTAGTAAATTTCACACATATGTCCAGTATCCTTTTTGGAGGATACTGGACATAAATATAATTGAAAGAAGAAAACATCATAGTAATTGGGGCTTACAATTATATAAGTAGCAATTGATTTATATCTTTAGATGTCTCCGCTCATACTGGTACTTTAGGGCTAGTACTATGCCCCCCCCCTTTTGGGTGAAAACAAACAGTGCATTTTGCTTTCAAAATAGAGCAAAATATTGATACGGGCGACACAGAAGCCATGCACGAAGAAGTTGGTGAATATTTTAATTCCTCAATCTCCCACCTATCTGTTAACACTGTTGTTATTTTTTCACCAAAAAGGGGGCGGGACGTTCTGGTGGCACAGGAAGTGACAAATGACCGGAAACATCTATTGTAGATTGAAACTTTTTTAAATACTTTACTAACCAAAAGAAAGGTTGAAATATGACTGCATTTAGAGAGAAAATATTTACAAATAAACATATATAATTGATAATCAGAAAGAGATATTTGGATTTAATAATGCCACTGTTTTTTTTTTATAAAAACATTTTTGGCTTGTGTTTTAGAGTCTGTAAAGTCCAGATAACGATGAACTATTGTCAAAATACAACTACAAATATTTTTTGATAATCGACAAGTCACGATAAGTTTGATTAAGCTTGCAGCCTTAATAGTAATAATTGACAATATAGCACTGTTTAAAGGCTTTTATTTGCCTAAAATCTGAGTTAGAGGTTGAGACAAAGTTTTTAGGGGTAAAGACAAAAAAAAGGTTGGGGACCACTGGTTTACGCGACACTACAGCGCAGTATTAGCATGGGCTGGAAATAGCATGATAACAGAGCTAAGCAGGATAAATGCATTTTGTACTAGTCCGGCTTATTTACATTTTTCATGCTGGTTTAGTGTTTAGTTCATATATTTCATTCATTTTAATTGACTTATTCAATTTCAAGGCTATGATATTTCTTTCATTTAAACTCCAAATTAAACTGATATGTTCATAGCAAAAGTTCTTTAAAAAAAGTTCTCCCCTCTGTAGTATGTCTGGATTCAAACGAAATGTTCCAAGAATCATGTCAGTGTTGGACACTGAAGGATCGAAGCAGCGATATAGAAAAGAAGTGAAAAATGGGTTCTGTAAAATCATTCAAATTTCAGGAAGTCTAAATGACTATAAAATAACAGCCATCATCAACTGGTGGGATTTGTAGGTAATAATAGAGAATAAGAGCAAGCTGATATATTGATTGTAAAGGATCTATTTTGGCCTACCCATTTTACCTAAAAGACACAGGAATAGTGTAAAGGAAATCGCTCGGCCTGTTTACAGCCAGAGTAGCCGGGTTTTGATTATAAATCAGACCTTGTCATTAGGGTTATGCTAATAATAATGAAATCAAAAGTATAAATATTTTTGATTCATTAAGTCGAGCGCGGGTGACGTATAGTAATGTAGCCGAGTTTATGGTTATTGAGGGGAAAATATATATAAAACCCAATATCGGTCGATCTCTAATTACCCTTGAAAAATAAGGTCGAATGACAAATGGTGTCCTTTGTGTCACATGTAGTCACCATAGTTACCTTTTAGTTACCCTACTACTACTACTACTACTACTACTACTACTACTACTACTACTACTACTACTACTACTACTACTACTACTACTACTACTACTACTACTACTACTACTACTACTACTACTACTACTACGGACAATAAAATATCCGAACGGAAACTCTACAATGCTAAAACTGATCCATCATACATAATCTCTATGAAACATTGTAGGACTATAATAATGTGCAATGTTTCAAAACACAGTAATTAGGTTAAGTTATGGTCATCCGTCTGAGATGATTTATTACGTTGACACAGCCCTTACCCATAAATATTTCCAGACACAAAGCCTATTAAAGGTGTTGCCATGTCAGAGACCTGGTTGTTTTGATAATTGGGAGTTCATTACTAATGTCAAGGGTCATCATTAGGTAGTTGCTCAGTGCTGTATAAAGGGCACAGCTCACATAGGTCCTTCAACTGTGTTTTGTAAATAGTTTAGTCCCCCAAATTCGATATAGAAATGAAATCGAAAGGCCTATGGTTTTGTATCAGTTTTCTAAGTATTTCTATTATTCAATATTTTTGTTTGTGTGTGATCGGTCCCACTTATTCACATCCCATTTCCGAGATCCACCATCTAATCCTAATATGTGGGTCAGTCCAGAGTATACTGAATGTAGGCTGCAGATGTCTGGCTTTAGCTTTTTCCCATGCTCGGTTTGTTTATGATATAACAGACTCGGAAGCGTTTTCTAGATTCCTCCTCAACTATGTGGAATGCTAACTACTGGAGAACTCTTTTAGCACCTCGCATACTGGAGTCAGGAGTGAAAACCTGATTTACCCGTCCCAGTGGTCTATCCTTCATGTTGTGACAGCGAGACAATTGGTGTTGGTGTTAAGTCACTCATCTGAATGCCAGCTCATCCATGCCATTATGCACCGAGCAACGTTTTAGCCCCGCCCACCTCGCCTCCGCTTGACCAATCATACTGCTATAATGACAATAACAGTATGAAGTCACTAAGAGGCTTATGTTGCTGCGTGTATCTTTTAAAAGCAGTTGTTTTATGAATGTTGTTGTTTGTTTTGTACATTGCGTTGATGGTGTTGTTTCTTGTTCTTTTGTAGATTCGACCCAGAATGTGATTTAATGATCTAAAGAGAAAAGCCTCTATTACAGTGCATTGCAAGTTTTCAGTGTTTCAAAGAAAAGGCTTGTACCTTTTAATTCCAATAGAGTCAAGAACTTGTGGTCCATGCTGCAAAAGGAAGCAGTTCTTCCCTTTTTGTTTTCTATTGGCATTGCAAGTTAATATTTACACTGCAGTAGATTGTTTATATTTCATTTACCTTCCTCTTTATTACCACGCCCTTTCTTTTGTTATTTAAATGTTATGCTATTTATACATCAGTTTTTGAATGACATGTGGAATAATCGTTTGACTCATTCAGCCCATGGTGAAAAACTGGTCAAACTAAGCATAAGGTGGCTTATTAAGTTCAAGTAATGAAGCTTCAACATGTATATTGGTAAATAAAAATTTTTTAAAAATCGTCAATATCACCAACCTCTAATTTCTAAGACGGACAATAAAAAAACACAACAAACCTTATACTTTTAAGTTATTATTTATCTTTTATGTATTTGTGCTGACTGAATTGATTTGATATGCAAGATCAATATATATATTTTTTATATATACTATTGGAACCATTACTTTTGCAATTGCTGCCCTAGTAATATATAATGGTTGAAAAAGTTTCAAACGTCGTCATCAGGACACCATTTTTAGATCAGTGTCCAGATGACTACCTTTGAAACGAAGGAGAGATTACATTCAATTGTTTCCAGATGAATAATGTTTTTAAATTGTTTTCCAGATGACGGCAGTGTATATTTTCTAAACCTGGACTGACACACTTTCCATCATGGAGGGCAAAAAGCCAGGGGTGTTGAAGCACCTGCGGCAGAAAGTGCACCCGCTGCTGCCTAACCTACTGCGGCGTAAGATTGGCCCAAACAAGGGGGCCCTACAGTCTGGGCTGGCCCCGGACCATCGCATGAGCTCCTCTGTCCCGGACATCAGGCAGAACTATGTCCCTCACACATCCACAGCGCACATCCACAGAAGGAACATGTCCAGCTACAGTAACCCTGCAACACCGCTCAATAAAGACGCTCGGAGGCAGGCGGGAGGCGGGAGTGGCCCGAGGATGGGAGCAGGGAGGAGCGAACAAGTGCTGTTTGTGACATCAGACTGCACAGACTGGAATTCCTCAAGAAACACTGAGAGAGACTTCAGACAGAAGCACCTTAGACCTGCTGCAGACATGGAGCCAGAGGAGCTGGGCCTGCCCGAGGTCATGACCATCTACACCCCGGAGCAGCCCGCCGGGGAGCCACATCGGGTACATGCTCATTTAAAATGGAATGATTCCTAATTATTCTAATTATATTTAGATTGAGATTGATATTAACACCAACTAGCTCAATACTGGTAGTTTTTGGTTGGTAGGGATGGAACAATAAACAATAATTATTCTAATTATCATTATGAAAAGGTAGACAATAATGTTCATGGTACATTATGTGTAATCGTGATAATCGGCAACAACGATAATCGTCACCAGAAAAAAGCTACTTATGCATGACACTCTTGGCTAGATCATTAATAACAAATTACAATACAATAATAGCTGCCTAAACATAACACTTGTATTACAATCAGGGATGTAATGATTGTAATGGAATGTAATGATTTAAAATTGTATTGTAACTATTATTGTGAGAATAAACATCACAATATGACGATTATTTGCAATTATTAACATCATGACCAAAACGACAATAAAATCCTAAATTTCTTAACACATGTTCGCTCTTCGATATGTGACCTGCTTTATGAAATCAAACATTCTGAATGATAAATTTGACATAAACAGCAAGATAAAAAAGCACTTTACATCTAAATTTACATTTTTGTGAAAAGGCTGAGCAGAATTTGGCTTCTAAAATCGTCCAATTTCTTATTATTGAACTAAAAAAGTCATTTTTCTATAAATTGAATAAAAAGAAGACTTTTTCTTCAAAAAAAATGTCATGATTATAATTTTTTTGTCTTTACGATTATACTGTGACCTAAATAATCACAATTATCGATTCATCTAATAATCTTGACATCCCTAATTACATTTATGATCATCAAAATACCATCACATATAATAGTTCTCTAGAACTGATGATTTTGTTAAAAATAATTGATTGTTTGTAGCCTTTGTGTAGCCAGTTTCTTGTATTGTTTTAAATATGTGTTTGATTATCGTAACTACACATGTCCATGTGTTTTCAGTCTGAACAATGGGCCTTTTTCCTCTCTCTGCTACTGTAATACCCATGCAGAATCTTTAGGCCTTCGTTGGACTAGACAGCATAACACTTTTGAAAAGAGAAGCTAAAAAGTTAAATGTCGGTTTTTGTTTAGTAGAAACTATGGCCTCTTGTCCGAACTGGACCGGTTACTCAAAACATGGCAGAGTCTCAAGTGTCAGGTGTGTGTTATTTACAGAGACTGTTCAAACTTTACTTGCCGCTTCTTAATGCTACAAGCATCCCAAAATCAATAGTTTACAGGAGATGCTAGATAAACTGCGTATTTGCAAAGTCACACGACACGTTCGTACACCCGCTCAGCACAGACAGAAACAAGAGAGTAAATATGGAACATGCAATGCTTGTTTACACTAGCAGCTGTCTAGTTATTCAGTTATATCAATCTATTCTATCAATTCACACTTGGAATTAAAACAAAACATATGCAGTCCACTGAATTTAATGTGCATATGACTGGTTCGATAACATATAATATCACAGAAAAATTGCTTATGTTTAGCGAAATGAGCAGCAGTTGTGACATAGAGGTAATTCCACAACTGTTACCTAGCAACCATACTGTAAACAAGGTCCAAAATAGTTATGATTTGACAAATAATAATACATGATTTTTTAATTTTTTTTTAATGATCAGGAAATTGTCAGTTGCGTTTCTGCATTTTTGATGGAATGTCACGTATTGATGACATCACAGAGGAATTCTGCTTTAGCTCTATTTGCTGTAATTTTCTACTTTAATTTTTCAAAATGTCTTCAAAAACTGCGACTTAACTGATATAAAACTATGAAACATGTTTATCTAACCAAACTACGTAAAGCATTGCAAAAAACATGAGAACCTGTCATATGCACTTTAAGCACAAGTAAAGCATCAACATCATTTTCCTGCACATTATGTACATTTGTCTTGGCAAAAATGTCAACAAGGGCTCAGGGTGTGATATTTGCCGACGGATCCTGAGCGTCCAGTGTCAAACACACAACACCCATGCTTATCCGCATCTGTCTACTTTAGTTCTTAACAGATAATGTCAACTTTATCTAATAACAAGCTCGGAACGTCAGAGCTGTTTTCATTTGCAGGGCAACAACACAGAGACTAAATCTTAAATTGAAAGATGATAAATGACTTAATAGGAGTAGTAGTATGCTTGTAGTAGGCTCGTGAAAAGCATCATCAGACACTGCTCTGTGCTATGATCTTTACTTAAGGCAGACACTGCAGGTGAAGAGGAAACATTATTCTGCCGGTTACTTGGATAAATGTAAGGAAAATATGTATTACAAATGATCCGTCATGTAATGTTTTCATATATTTTGAAAAGGGCATTTCATGTGTAAAAATTGCACATATTTGGGAGGTATAAATCAGAAGCCTGGTTTAAATGTCTTGCTTCAGATGCAATACAGAGGATATCTTGGATATGTTATTTAGTATTTGAATTACTGAAAATTGGTGTACAAATTAAAAATGTGCTTAATTTTTTGGAGTTAAAACTTTAAATCAGACTTAAAATTTAATATCAACAAATCTGTCTGTATTTTCTTTCAAAGTCTTGTTAAGTACAAGACTGTGAAGTTCAAGTAAGAGTTTGGCCGGTCTCCCTTTCCCCGACAGTCGCTTGATGAGCTCCAAATTCTCCTGCCGATATACAGTAGGACAGAAATTGTTTGACTACATCAAATTACTGTTTACCCAAAACACAAAATACATTTGCATTTTTGATATTGCTCATCATATTTTCTTCTTTGTGATGGAGTGACCTGTACCCATGAATACAAGTGAAGATTCAGCTTTTTAACATATCGGTGTAATCCCTCATTCGTCCAGGAGTGTTCCATTGTAGAAAAAGATTCAGTTGTAGTCATCTGGACTCTGTTTTAGAAAAAACAAAACGTTTCAACTCTCATCCGAGAGTCATTCTCAATTGACTTTTTAACTTTTTAACATACCGTACCTCTCTGGAGATACATATTTGGCTTCTGCGGTTTGAGTGAACACTTCACTCAAACCGCAGAAGCCAAATATGTATCTCCAGAGAGGATCAGCAACACTTGCTGCAACACTTGCTGATCCTGCGTGACCTTCGTTTCCGTTTGATGCCACGGAAAACATACTCTTGTTTTTACACAGAATCAAATGATGGACTTTTTTGAATTTGCCGAAGCAGAAGTAGAAGAGTAATCCATCCAACCTGTGTAATGACCTGTGATTTGACGTTTTCTCTCGCAATGCCAATGTCCTTAAAGCAAGTGTAGCATCACATGTTAGCAACTTTTAATTCATAGAGTGTGTAGCATAAATGTTTCTACAGTTAATGCTTTATGTCCAAGGCGGCCCCCAGGATACAGGAAGGTTTAATGGGGATTTCCCAGCATGCCTCATTTCAAGCATTCTAAAACATTTTTTGTTTTTCTTCATGCAGCAAGATGAAAATCCTGAATTCAACGGTGACACGGGCAACAATGGAGACACCCAAACTGTAAGTACAATGTACTATGCAATATATTATCTTTTATGTGAAATACACTTCCCCCTGCTTCTAAGTTCTGTTGGACATGTCGGTCTGTGTGACCCGTTTTGTTTTTCAGCTGCCCAGGGTTAATATTTAGTCCGGCCATAATTCAGCCTGATCCAAATGATGCTTTATAGAGATTAAAATGAGCTCTGGAGCAATGGAAATCCTGTATTATTCCTTCAGAGATAAAGGGACATTGTGCAAATTCAGAACCCAGTCAAAGATGAATAGAACCTTGAAGAAATATTTTTCAAAGGAAAGTTCATATTTTGGTGTGAATTAGGAGCTGCAGTTAAATTGGTTTGCAAAAAACAAAAAAATGTCCCAACTAAAATAGGCTTCCAAATTCAAATGATAGATACCAAGAGGTTGACCAGTTTTAGTTATTAGAGCAGGGCTATTCAACGTTATTTTCCCAAGGGCCAGATTTTTCGGTGGTCCAAGGCCTCTGGGCCGGCGGTGCACAACACGCCACTATAACAACATTTTGGGTTGCACAAAATATTTATTTTTTGTTAAATTTTTTCAATAACTGGGAGATTGGTCGTGAGCCAGATTAGATAGCTCGGGGGGCCTGATTTGACCCCCAAGCTTTATGTTGAATAGCCCTGCATTAGAGTATTATAGTGTTTTGTTTGTGTGTTTAGACTGAGACGGGCAGTGAGACTCCGGCTGGACCAGACGTCACAGAGCCTGTCAAGTCCTTTCTGGTGACCATCACACTGAAGGAAGGACGCAACCTCGTCGTCAGGGACCGATGCGGTAACGACCTTATCTCGCCACTTATCAGATAGACTTGAGATGATGGATGGGTTCGTTTCCTGGGTGCACGCCAGTACACTCTGCACCAGCGGCTGTGCAATAGATGACAATAGAGCAATTTCCCCATGTGCTTCTGAGCGCGTGTGTGCGAAAGGCTGAGGCAGAACAAACACCACTGCAGATAATGTGGGCATGGCTGTTGTGAGTGACACCACACTCTCAGATCATTCTAGTGGTGTAAAATTAAACCTATACGGTAACCCGATTTTCAGTTAATAGGTGTTCCTAGCTGGGTACTTCAATGCAGCGACAATATGAAAGTGCTTCTGTTTTTAAGGACGTTGTGCATAATCGTTTTTTTGTTTTATTTTCTTCAAACTAATTTCTCATGCTACAAAATTGCATATTATTCAGATGTTGCTAAACAGACCCATAATAGTGGGAACAGGAGGTTGAACTAAGTATTTATATCATGCCCATCGTAGTGAACATGGATATTGCCTGCAAACTTTGGGTAAACATTTCCAAAAGTGCGTGGTTTGGTTTGTTTACATACCACACATACTACATACCACTACCATTTTAATTAAGTGTTGTTTTTCCTCTTACATTGAACCTTTTTGTACTTTATTTCCCATGTTACGTAATGATTCAATGTTATGTAATCTAAAATAACCACAATTTAACTGAAATCTGCACGCGCTTGACGTGCAGCGGTAATACATAATCGATGAAATGTTATCTACTTTGAACCGTCATGGCCGCCTTGTTTTATGTGTTATTGCACATGTGTGAATATCTGATTACAGCTTGTGTTATTGACTCCAGGGACATGAGACAGCCGATTGTCAGGTGAGACGCTGCGCAGCCCGAAGCAGGATTCCACACGACAAATTAGAACCTGTCTGCGCCACACCCACTATTCTTCTCCAGTCCTTTCACTCAGCATGTGTTTGGATTAGATACGGCTCATAGTTTTGTATGTAGACGGTGACATAATGCAAGGGGGTGGAAAAAAAGAAGGCTCAAAGGGATTAGTGTTTTTTTTTCTGCATTATAGTTACGAGCATGTGGTTTGTTTAGTTTATAACATGGAGGGCTTTTATGCGCTTGCAGACATCTGTTTGCTGGAAAAGTAAAGCATGAAATTGTGGAACAGTGTGGAAGTGTAAACCCTGGGTGGTCAGCACAGTTACAGAAAGGAATGTTGTGAATTGATATGTCAAAGGGTTAAAAAAGCAAATAGAATAGTTTAGTATGGCTGTGACAATTAACCAGAAAAATTGAGGCTTTGTCCAATATTGAAATATAATGAGAATAATAGTTTTGATCGTTGTTATATGGACTATGCAGATTATTTAAAAAAAAAATATTCTCATCAGTAATCTTAATTTGTAAATATTCTTGACATTTTCATTCGCCATAGTTTAACCTTTTATCGGTTAGGAATGTATTTTAAAAAATATACAATAATAGTTTGTGATTGATTGTGATTGATTCGCGTTCGAGCTCACGACAATAATTACAGATCGTCCACATAAATCTACAAACAGATGCACTAAACTAAAGTTTACACAATTTCATGTACATTTGAATGTGTACCATTTGGCCATGTTTTTCAAGTAATTGCATATAAACCATATCAACTCGAAATGCAGTGTGAAGAAGAAAAAGCGTGTAAACTTCCATGCCATTCTGCATTACTTTGCATTGTGTGGTTTGAGTAATTTATCAAAGTTACATTCATTCATAATAATTGTTTGAAAAAAAATTGCTCTCTTGTCAACTTCTGAAATAATTCTTGGCTGCATGCCTCATGGTTAGATATGTTGCTCAGTAGAGTTTTAACTTTTAAAAACAAGCCAACCACATCCTTCACTCTCTGTAGACTGGCCTGCACCAAGTTTGATAGTTTGCTAGCATCAACAAATAAATAAACAATAGAAATCTCTTGTTATGTTAGAATAATAGAATGTAAATCAGATTTTTATTTTTACAGGTACAAGCGACCCATACGTGAAATTTAAATTGGATGGGAAAACGTTCTACAAAAGCAAAGTTGTGTACAAAAATCTGAACCCTACGTGGAACGAGACCTTCTCAATGCCGGTCAAAGATCTGAACCAAAAACTGTATATTAAGGTGAATCAGTTTTAGCTTTTGATATTTGGTATTTAAACGTTTGGATTATTTTTGTATTTGTTTTGCGTACGAATTTATCTATGGTGTTTTCTCAAATACAGGTTTATGACCGTGATCTAACAACCGATGACTTCATGGGCTCTGCTAGTGTCGTTCTGAGTGAACTGGAGATGGACAAGTAAGTACCTGTGCCATAAGAAGTGTTTACGTAATACACTAAATATGCACAGACAGGAATAACACTGTAGTATGCACCAACGTGGCCAAGCACACAGACGAAACCCACAAAGCACAGCATATTTAGCAGTTCATAGGAGTCATGGATTGATGGTGGAGACTGGTTTGTTCTATATAGTTTACTTGGGTAATAGCAATTGTTTTTCTCAATTAGTTGTTTGTATTGGAACAGACCAGTGAATATGGTGATTTTACAAGCTCAAGAACAAGCTAGACACATGCCACTTGAAAATACTCATTTAAAAAAACATTTCTTGTGTTATTTTGTTGGGTTATGTTTATTCAATGATTGACTTGTTTCAGCAATGTATAAGAACGCATAATATTGTATTCTAATTCAATATTCCTTGGCTTGCTTGCACCGATGCAGCCTTTAATTGGGTTCAAATCATAGTTCGCAAAAATAAAAACTGTCTTCGAAATGTTCTGCGTGTAGTGCCCAGTAACCACCTCATCATGCATCTGCCGCTTCTCCAACTCCATTTTGACACTGTCTCCCCAGAGCAAACGAGCTGTCCCTGCCGCTGAACGACCCCAACAGCCTGGAAGAGGACATGGGGCTGCTGCTGGTGGACATGACGCTGGCGCTCAGAGACGCAGGCAGCAGGAAACTCAATGTAGGCCCTAAAATACTCTGCATGATCCCCATAGCCAGCTGAAGCACGCTGTAGCAGAGTTTGTGCCCACGGCCTACTAACCTGTGTGTCGTTCTGTCTAACATGCATGCGTCTGTTGCAGCGGTGGTCCAGAAAACTCAGCAGTAGGGTAAGGCTTAATGTGATAATAACAAACTATTCATTGTGCTGGTATAAAAGAGCTCAGTAAATGACTCATCAGAAAAGTAATAAGCTGCTTGGATCCATTTAGTCCTGTGTAGTTTATGTTTGCCCTGCGCACAGGTAATCTGATATCTGATTGCTGGCGTTATCAGATTATTGAAGTGTAAGTAATCTGATTCCCTTCAGATTGTTCACACTTTTGTTTTGACATGGAAAGTTATACAGAAAAGGCAAAGAAAACACGACAAAGACAAAAATGAATGAAAACATTTTAAAGATTATTTTAAGATTACTTTGTCTTCCAAATGAAACAGTTACTCTAAAAATCCCAGAAATTAACCGGCACATTTCACCAAGTTTTTTTGAGTATCAGATTTATTTCTTGTATATAAAAAAAAAAACAAATCTGATCTAATTATCAAGTTGCCTGATTTTTTTAGTTATCCGATTTTCTACTGGCCATGCAAACGTACCAGTGTCTAGGCTTCATCTGTCCATAAGAGGGCAGCAAATCTTTAAAATGAAATGGTTAAAATGGCATTCAGAGCGCTCTAACATTAAAGCATTGCTTTGTTGCTTGTGCTTCATTAGATTAGATGTTTCGATGCATGCTTGGCTTACGGCTAAAAGAAAAACTAGTTGTCATAGTTACTGTTTCAATTTAGTTTTTGTTTTTATTGGTAGCAGCAAGATGAAAAAGTAATTTCTTGAAATCCCTACGTGCTGGTTACAATTCTGAAATATCATGCACTAGTTAAGTTGTGTATAATATGTTATAGTGTAGGTATATCATTTTCTGATGTAATGGCCCCTTATTCTAATTCTCTGTGCTCATTCCTCTTGCTGGTAATAGAAAGTGTGTCTGGGCGTGGGGGTGCACCATATGGAAGAGTTCATCAGGGCACCTTTGATGTGCTTTAATTGATTCAGGGTTAAACAGTTCTCCCTGCAGCATTGTGTCAGAACAGAAGCTTGTCTAATTAGCCTCGTATAGATTCGTATTTAATATAAAGGATTACTGCAGGCTTTTGTTAATCGAGGCCTACCCGTGATATGCGTTTCTGTTAACCATGGACAAACTGTAGAACCCACTAAACATGATTTAAACTAAAAGCTGCTAACATTTTAACAATTGAGTTCTAAGTCACACTTGAAAAGACTGAGAAAATAAATAAACAAATTGCAAAACAGTCTGGTAAAATGTATTCTAATGTAGACTCTTGTTTTGAGCTGGTTGGGTTGGTAAAATTGTACGATGTTTATGTTCCTTTCTTTTTTCTACTGTTTCCATTTGGTCGTTCTCCTCTGACAGGGCGGAAACCCAAATTCGAGTTTTCGCCTGTCAGACACTTTACAGAAGAGCCAGCTGTGGTCGTCAGTGGTGACGGTGACCCTGGTGGAGGGCAAAGACCTGCCCGCGGAGCCTTCAACCGGACACTATTTTGTCTCATTCAAACTTGGAGAGCAGAGATTTAAAAGCAAGGTACTTTTTTCAAACCTTTATTATTTTTAGTGGGGGAGGGTAGGGTCAGCTTTCTAATCAGGTTTCAGTTCACAGTGCTCGTTTTAGGGCACATTCACACTTCTACTTCCTTGGTTCCAGTTTAATTCTGACATAGACTTGATTTGGTCCTGTTTTAGCCCTGGTTTAGCGCTGGCCTCGTCCATGTTTAGTTTTGGGGTTAGTTCTAGTTTAGTCCCAATTCTAATGTGGCGTTTGTGCAAGTGTGAACACATCCTTAAACGCATCCAAGTGTATTCACATTCGAGAGAAGACTGAAATATGAACTGCTCAACTAAAAAAATAAAGAAGCTTTAGCGAAGGTTCAGACTGAAAAACGGCTCCCTGCTGCCTCACCTGCCCAAACTATCCCCACTGCTCTGCTCAGCTGTGATAGACTCATTTTAATCTCAGCCCTCCGCTTCCCCATTCAGCAGGTCATTAGCCTCATATTTTGAGTTTCTCCAGGTTGAAATGCATGAATCCCAAACACGGAGCGACAGTGGCCCAGTGGTTTGAGCACTTGTACTGGTGGTGTGTGTTTATTTGTGGTCGAAGGAGCAGATTGTGCAGATTGGCAGCCTCACTTCCGTCAGTTTACCCCAGGGCAGCTATGGCTACGAAAAGTAGCTTGTTACCACTGACTATGGAGTGAAGGAATAATGACTACAAGCCTGTGCATTACAAGGCATTATTGTTTTTATTATTTTTAATTTCAATTCATTTTTTTCCCCATTCCAATTGCAAATAATTGAGTTGTCCTACTTTTTATGATGATGTTACTTTTATATATTTTATAAACATATTATATTGTAATTAAAGGTGGCAATATATCCAAATTTAGATAATATTATGAATGTTTTTTGATTCAAGTATGTCATCTATAATAAAACATGCTACAAAAAGAACTGGAGAAAAAAAAAGGGGGGAAAAAGTTGTTGTAAACTTTCAATAAGGGTTTAAGGGGATATTTCTGTACTTTTGTGATGGGTTTGACTGGAATCTGTCGGATAATTAAACCTCAAACATTTAAAGAAATGTTTTAACACATTTCTGTTGGTTTGACATAATATCAACTGACTATCGTTCTCGGGATAAAAAAGAAAAAAAGATATATTCTTTTTTGTCAGTATCACCTCTAATTGTAATGCTGCCTAATTATAAAAACATGATTGATGTTATTTACATGATTTTTAGAATCAAAACAAAATTGCCAATCCCCAGTGGAGGGAGAGGTTCACCTTTAACCAGCAGATGGACTGTCCGGACATTATGGAGGTGGAAGTCTGGTCCAAAGAGGGACGTAAGAAGGCTGAGGAGAGTCTGGGAGTGTGAGTAAACCTATGCACACAGTTTTATCTTGTCATACAAATGAACCTTTAAACTTTCACAGCATACAAAATATGCAAATTCTGTGAAATGTTGTCAGCAAATGCAAATTGGACAAGTATAAAGCAGGTGTGCCGTTTCCTGTATCAGAGGTGTGTTTTGTGTTGTGTTGTGAGCAGGTGTGAAGTGAACCTGTCCCAGATCTCTGTCAATCAAAGGCAGCTCTTCACGCACACGCTGGACCAGGGAAGAGGCCGCGTGCTCTTCCTGGTGGAGCTGAACACATGCAGCGGAGTCTCCCTGTCCGACCTGTGCGCCGCACCGCTTGACGAGCTGTACGAACGACAGAACCAGCTGGAGAACTATGTCAGTATCCAAACATCTGTGCGCTGTTCTGACTTCACATGACGTGCCCACACAGCTTGCAAATATCATAACTGTCTAATTTAGGATCCATCCCAAAAGTTGCATTGATGGCATTTAGTGTAGAACTTGCCTTAAAACTCACAATTCTTCACGTTTTTGTTTTCTCTTGCGGACTTCCTTTTTTTGTGTTGGAGTTTTTTTGTGCTTTTATATAAGTTAATCAACTCGCGAATAATAACAAGCTATTAGAGGACACATTCTCATGTATTTACATAACATTCTTCTACAATTTGTAGACTATTTGTTTTGATAATACAAGCAAAGCTTGATAGATTTAGTTGTATTTTAGCAACATGCCATGGGGTGGCAGTATTTGACAAAATGTTACCTTTTTTGACCTCTGTCTGGATGAATGCCAACATGAATGTTCTTTTAATATAATGTATCACTGTTGTGTGGGGTTAGTGGGTTATAAACTATTATTTATTGAAAAGACAATTGATTTTAGGTTCATTCAGTTTCAGTTGTTTCTCTTTTCAGTAAAGATGAATGTTTTTAAACTCTACTCTTACCAGTTGACGTCACAGTGGATTTTCTTTGTCCTCCTTTCACCAGAATTTGAAGAACTCCTTCAAACAAGTGCGTGATGTCGGTTTTCTCCAAGTGAAAGTCCTTAAAGCTTCAGACTTGACAGCAGCTGATATAAATGGTTTGTAAAGTATTTTTTCATTCTTTATAGTTTTGTTATTTTGTCCACTCTTGTTTGAAACATCTAAAATCTAAATCCTCTAAATGCTGCACTCTTTAGGAAAAAGTGATCCTTTCTGTGTGGTGGACTTGGGAAACGACAGACTTCAGACACCCACAGTGTACAAAACCCTGTACCCAGAGTGGAATAAAGTTATTACACTGTCAGTAAAGAAGACAAATGTGTGCACTTGAGTTCATATTACTGTTTGACGTTGAATATTCTTTGCGATGTATTTGGCCTTTGTGTCTGTCCACAGCCCTGTCAAAGATATTCACGATGTTCTGATGGTGACGGTCTTTGATGAGGACGGGGACAAGGCGCCAGACTTTTTGGGGAAAGTTGCCATTCCACTGCTCTCGGTACAGTGTCTCACATCATTGTCTCAGTAACATATTTACACCTTTGGCCTAAATGAAAGTGAAAAGCGGGCGCTCACTGCAGCAGGTTGGAGACTTGCTAAGATGTAATGTGTGGTGACTGCTGGTCAGGTTCATGGCTCCGCTCCTCACCTTGTGCCCTTTCTATCCTGCAGATCCGCGGGGGACAACAGATCACACTACCGCTGTTAAAACAGGACTTGAGCGGCCTGTCAAAGGGGAGCATCACTTTGGAGCTGGAGGTCATTTTTAACCCTGTAAGTGAACGACTCGACCCACTATGTTCAAATGTACAAATAACCTTCAGCTAAACTAACATGATGTAATTGTGTAATAGCAAGAGTTTGGAGCCTCGGAAACCGTCTACGAAACGTATCCAAACAAAGACACTTTTTTTTCCTGCATGATTTGAATCTGCTTTTTTATATTTTCAGATTAAAGCAGGAATAAGAACATTTCAACCCAAAGAGAGGCTTTTTATTGAAGATAATCCCAAATTTTCCAAGAAGGTTTGTGCTTTATACTTACTTTTGTTTGTGTGACTTAATGGGTCAGGGGGAAAAATGGTCAGACTTGTGCAAATGAATACACACTTATTTTACCACCAAGCATCTCTAAGGAGGTCAAGGGTGAAAGGTCACAGCACTTTGACAATGGTCCAGTATTGGATGAAATGCCTTAGTAAAACATCAAATAGCTCAATGTTTTTATGTTTATTGCCAAATATCTTTTGTGTGTGAACTGATTCTGAAACCACTTAAGTTTGATTATTGTAAAAGAGCCAAAACACAGAAGCCAGGACTCAGATTGGGCTAAATGAGTGCGTTGGGGCTGTAATTGACCCCGGCTGTGACAGAGTTCCTGCTCACTGTTCTGCTACATTAGTTTGATATACGGGGTGCCTGACTGTCTGTCCACTCCACAAAGACTCTTTGTTAGGAGACAATACAATGCTTATTAAGGCCAAAATTGGTTTACACACCAGAGAAAAAGTTAGGTTTTCACTCCGATTTAATGCTTGAAGTTGGATGACAAAATCAGGTCAAATTCTGAAAAATGTTCTTTGCCTACTGACTGCTAAGACGACTACAACCAAAACACTGTGTCAGATGAACATTCACTACTATAATAGCCAGTGTATAGAGAGATAAGTATGTCCTAGCAGTGTTATTTTAATGAACTGTTTTTCATTGTAAAAATCTGATTTCAAACTCGTCTGTCTTTTAGGCCCTGGCTCGAAACGTGATGCGCGTTCAGACACTATTGAGGGCCATCATGTCGGCGTTGCAGTACATCAAAAGCTGCTTCCAGTGGGAGAATACTCAGAGGAGCCTGCTAGCCTTCCTGGTAAAGTGGCTTAACTACTTATCAACACACTATCTGCATTTCTCCGCACTTCTCCTCCAAACTGCGGAAGACAAGTGCAGCTCGGCCAACCTCCACTTGAACCCTCCTCCAGAGAGTCTTAATCAATGCGGCGTCGAGCTCAGTCGAAATTGCAGCCCTGGCCCCGGCTCCGTGTCGGAATGGCCGCTCTCGACGTTGCGTGCCTGCGCGAATGCAGAGTTAAGCCTCAGCTGGAGAGAGAGAAGTCCCGGTGGAGTTCGAGATGGAGTCTATTTTTGTTCCACGTCTCTGACAACTCATTAACCCTCTGTCCAGTCTGTGCTCAGTTTGATTTGGAGACCATTACACAGACACAAGTCCAATTAAAAAGCTCTGTGGAGATAAGGCTGATTTCCCTTCCTACCATTGTTGCTAACAAGTGCTAAGCAGCTGCAAAGACTGAAATAGAGGAGTGAGCTTTGAGCACACCTTCGTAAAGTGGGTGCTGATCTCTCTAACATTATTTTAAACTGCATCTAGGCTGATAAAGATGGCACACAGCAGCATGCATTAACCATGCGGGCAATCAAGGTCATGCAAAGTTCCTTTGGTTTTTACAGCTGTCAGCCTATAGAGGGCACTACAGCTTTGCTCGACTTCTGGGGAATGTCTCGTGACGCAGATAACGGAAACTGTACTTCAGCCAATGGTACAGTTTGTTCAGGTGCTGTTGAAGAGATTCTGCATTAAGATGGATGTGGCCATGTTTACATCAACAACAAAATCTGATTATTATCTGATCTCTGAACCTTATTTAAATGACATGCAAACTAGGGCTGCACGACTTGGGAAAAAGATGTAACTGCAATTTTTCTGTAGTATTGTGATTGCAATACAAAAACACTTAGGCTTATGAACTGACACACTCATAAAATAGTATATAAAACTGGATATTTTGTTATTTGTAGATGAAATTATGGCTTATAGCCTTTACAATTTGCACATTTTGATTACGATTAATCTCGCTGCCCCAATGCAATCCATAAAATCTGATGCAAGTAATAAGAGGGACAATGATCAATGACAAAACCAGATGTTTTTGCCGTTTACATACCATTTAAATAGTAAATAAATCAAATAATAATCAGGTTTTGAGTGCGCATGCCAGTGTCATCTTTCATTACAATTTGGATTACACTTTGCTCCACATATCAATTCAGTCGGTTACACTGCTGCAAGATTAATCGCAATTGAATCAAAATTGCAAACTGAACCGTCACAACAATTAGCAAAGATTACAAGCACGTTCTGAGTAATATAGCATGATACCTCAAGAACAGTTTACATTTTATATAGCCATAGTCATCACAACCAGACATTTAACATGCTCATATGTACCTTTTTGAAAACAGAATTATACACGGCGTGGGTTAATCTTGTGTTCTTGGATTACTCCGTACCACGCCAACCCATTGTTAGGCTTCAGCCCTGAAAATCCCACCGCTGTCTGCGACCATACCGCCCCTCTGTACAGTAGCCCTTCAGACATTATCTGCCCTTTCATTTTTTTATTTCCTCTGATCTCGATTGCATTTCCAGAACACCGTGTCGGCCCTGTCCTATAACCCGTTATGCCTCTCAACCTTTACAATTATCAGCATCTTTTACGGGCGGCGTATACAGTTCCACTGAAGCGTGACTCGGCCGTCCCTCCGTCCCCCGTGCCCTCAGTCGTTTACAAAGTCCGCACTAATAACACATAACCCCTTCAGGGAGGAGGGGGCTTGGTCTCTGCTCCCAGGCCCTGATTTTGGCGGCCGATAACAGAGCGTGCTCGGCTTTTTGCACAATCTACTGGTGGTAGTTGTAGAGTTAGCTGTGTTGGCGGTGGGTGGGTGGGTGGATAGGGCAGGAGCAGTGTCAACCTTTTATGCCTCAAAGGAGAGTGATGCCTTTACCAGATGTGCACTTTTTCATTTGCAAAAAAAAAGAGTAAACCACACAAAAAAAACCTTCCACCCCCTGATTTTGGCACAGTGCCACTTTGGCAAATGCGGCTTCTGTGTCTGGATTATTTCATACTTTGATTTAGCCAATCGAGGCATAATATCCTCTTATCCAGTTATGTGCGCACATGTATCAGCAGCGGCGCGAGGAATGTCACACAGAGACTCCATGTGGCTGCAACAAATGGCGCGGTCAGCTTTATTAATACAGCCCTGATTACAGAGCCAGCAATTATATTTATGATGCTCATGTCAGTGTGTGTACCAGAGTAAGAGAGTGTTTTAGGGTAGAATGAGCTAGCAATGAGTTAGAGTTAATATTTAAGTAAATGTGTAGACTTGTTTTACCTTTTTTTTTTTCTTTACTTTTTATTTAGTCAAATAAAATCCCATTGTGATCGAAACCTTTGAAGAAATACGTCAAGCAAACAAACAATTTAGGACATAAAGTCTCAAGAGGTTGACCTGTATAAATGTAGGATTCATAATATAAAATAATTATGACGAATGACTCAAGGTTGAGAACTTTGGTCTTTATTCCCAAGAAATGGGACGGCACTATTAAGATAAATAATGATATACCACTGTTAGTCTGATTTATTTAAATGTCCAAGTAATGATGCCTTAATAAATGATGTTAGCAAATATGAGCTGCACGTTGTACTAAGTTGCGTTCTTGTTTTTCTCTCCGCAGTTGTTTATTGTGGTCGTGTGGAACTGGGACTTCTACATGCTGCCGCTCTTCCTGGTCGGGCTCATCTCATGGAAGTATATGCAAATCCGGTCTTCTCCAACCAGTCAAGATCTGGTGTGTGATGCGTAGTTTGTGTCATGGAACTTAATTCGTTTTGTAATTATTTTGCACTTTAAATTAAAACCAAACGCAGCAACAGTTTTAAATCAACAGAGGAAGATACTGAATTCCTCATCCTTGAATTAAAGTTAGATCAGAATAGTAGAATTCTAAAATAGCACTAAAACCTAAAAATAAACTATTTTATAAATGTGAATGAAGTAATTTAAGTAAGTCTAAACCATTACAATTGTTTCTTAATAATAATAATTGTTGTTATATATTAACACATTGAAAAAGGAGCGAGAACACATGTACACTTTAGTACAATATAGTAGTGAAAATTACTCTGATGTGAAAACATTTACAATGGATAGATTTATCTGTATAATCAAATCTGTATAAATTCAAGCGTTGGTAAAATGATTAAGTGAAAGATTTATTATTTATTTTTATTCAGTTTAATATATCCTATAAAACACATACATTTATATTGTGTTGCCCAAAACCTTATTCACTTTTCTTGTTTTACAATGCTAATAATTGGAGGCCAATTACAGTATTATTTAAAACTGCATTTATTCACTCTCAGAGAATGAAACTGTTCTATTACATTCATTAAAATTCAGTGCTGTTGCGCTTGGAGTTGTACTATCTAAAATGATGGCGTACTGTACTGTAAAAGAAGCACTTAGAAATATATAAATTATAAAACGCACTGCTGCCGCGCACACACAACAAATATAGACACTGAAAAGAGCTGCTAATTGCTATTATTAGCACTAAGACTGCACATGTCAAATTTAATGAACTGTTTAGTAACTGGAAATTATTCACTAAAAGACCACTTTTTACACTCGTAAAATGGTCGTGTGATGATAGCTTTATTGTGGATTTAAATGAATTCCGTTAAGTTTAATTTCCCTTACCTCAAGATGTGTTCATGTTCCGTGGGAAAACCCGGCGCGCTGTGCCCATCAATGACAGCCAGAGACTATGCAGGCAGACCTCAGGGTCACTAACTTCACACTAGGAACTATAAGCGCTGTTTTTTTTTCAATTCACGAACAAGAAATGATTGTCTGTGTGAAATATTTGTTTATTTTTGTTTTTAAAGGAAAATATGGATGTGGCCGAAGAAGAGGAGGAAGATGAAAAGGTATGTGTGCGCTAATCTGACGCGCTCCCTGCTGTGAATAGTAAGAATCGTATAAAAGCTGAGTAAAATGTCTGTAATCTACGTATCTCTTGTTATTTTTGAGATTTTAGCACTTGACAACTTCTTCTAATTTAGTAAACTTGCGGCTGTCAGACAGACATTGAGGCTTAATAAAGACCTCACAGGCCGGCTTCCACATGTCACCACACATTCATATGTTAATAAAGGGGTGGGCCGAGGGGCTGTGCTGCATTTGGGAAAGTCCCTAAGCTTATACACCATATAATACCATCAATATGGAACTAATGACAGTACTTAGGCATGCTTTTAATGCCCGCTTGAGTGGAAAGTGTTACCACGCTTTTAGGCGGCGATATATTTCATCAGAATGACAGCAGTTTATTGTAGGTGTTGTGAATGGACTGTGGCGTTAGCACAGTCAAAACTGCTCTTCAGTGCAGGAGAGAGGCTGAAATCATCCACTGTGATATTATTTGGACAGTCAGTTGCAGCTGACATGCTTAATGGGATGGGGCGAGGACATTTGATTGATGGAAGTACACGGTATAGGCATAATGTGAAAAACAAAGAAGAAAAACATGCCAAAAACGCAGCTCATTAGTGAAAATGAAACTAAACTACACCTATATTGTATACTGTAAACATGGTGCGCTATTGTAAACAAACATGTCAAATATAATGGTGCATAAAAATGTAAACAGTAAATTTAATACATGATGCATACACGTTCTCTTTTACAAATTGAATCCATTATTAAGTTATTTTAATATTGCATGCTTTTTTGTTTTGTTTCCTCTATGCACCAAATCGCCCAAAGAAATTCTTAGTGATATAAAAGATTCATCACAGTGGCACAAAACGTGATTCAGGTATATTTTTCACAAATTTAAAATACCGATTTTGTCAAAGCCCATTTAATATCGGGCATCGTAAAATCAACGTTTGTTATTTCGTATAAGTTTATTTTTTATCTTATTTCGTTAACCCATTTTTTTACTCATGTCTTTTTTTAAATTTTCGTTTTCATATATATTTTTTTGCGATTCTATTGCTGTTTCATGTTGCACCTTATCACCGAAGAAAGTTCCTAGTTTGTGAATCTTGTTTTTATTCACTGACAATGGCACTAAACCTTTTTCTGATTCCGAGAAGTATGAGCAAGTCTTCCTCTTCGTACCCTGCATTTGAAAGAGGAATATGACATGTTATTTTTTTTCTTTTTCTTTTTTTCTTTCCCAACATCAGCATGACTTCGATCTAGTTCTAATTCTGCGTCACATCAGCAGAAGTTTCACAAAGTTGGGCCCATGACAAAGAGCATGACTTTGGCTGATAAACAGTGTCCCGTCCCGTCCCCGTCCCCCCCCCCCTCCTGCATCCTCACTCCTGACGCCGGCCCCTCTCCCGAGCCCTCACCCGGAGCAGGGAGTGTGTGTTTGATGTGGACACTGGCTCCCTCCACACATCCTCAGATCCGCACTGGTGTCTAGTCTGTTGTTTACTTTAAAGCCCCCCCCCCCTTCTCCTCTGGGATCTGGATGAGCCTGAGAACGGAGCTTTATCGCTTTTATAATGCGCAGCCCAGTCCGCTACCACTTCAAAAAAGCCCTTTCAAAACTTGTTCACATAATATGCGCCTTTGTATTTGGGATTTATAGACATCCTTTAGAGCTGCTTTGAACGCTTTTATTAATACGACTGTAATTACACATTTGTCCTTACTCTGGTTTTATAAGAAGTCTAAGCTGTCAGTCACTCCCGACATTCATGTATAAAATAAAGCGTACATCCTTTTGGGGCACACCATTAAAATAATTATTAGGACCAGTCGGCTCAGAGCGGGAACAAATAGAGACGCCGAGGTTTGTAGCTTAAGACAATTTATTCCATCTCCGAAAAAGTATAATTTTAGGCTTTATAATTTAGAGGTGGGCAATATAACAAAATGTAGATAATATTGTGAATGTAGATTTGAAGATATGCAAGGGTTGAATGTTGTTTCTTGTAAAAAAAAATATATATATATATATAAAATTAAAATCAATAATAGATATAAGCATATATGGTGATATTTCTGCACTTTTGGGATTCATTTCCCATTTGTCTGATAATTAAACCTCGACTAATACGTTTGAAGACATGTTTTAACACATTTCTGTTAATATTCTGTTAATATAACTATACATAATATTGCAAAATGGAAAAACACTGTATATAAGATCTTTTGATCTCATTTTTCGTATTTATACATTATATTTCTGTCATTTTTTTTCTTTTTTTGTTCTTTTTTTTTTAAAAAGGAGTCAGAGAAGAAAGGTCTTTTAGAAAAAATCCACATGGTCCAAGACACGGTCATCTTAGTTCAAAGTATCCTGGATGAGATCGCCTGCTTCGGAGAAAGGATTAAAAAGTACGCATTTTTAGTAACCGTATAAGCTTATTGTTTCTATGCATTTGATTCACTTTTCCTCACTTTATGTTATTACTTATTATAGCGGCCTACTCTATCGTATTTATATTTTGTGTTTGATCCCTCAGCACATTCAACTGGTCCGTGCCATTCCTGTCGTGCTTGGCTTTTATCATCTTTGTCATTGCCACGGTGCTCACGTACTTCATCCCTGTGCGGTACATCGTTTTAGTCTGGGGTGAGTGTCTAACAATACCACCTGTGTCATGCTTTGTCTCAAAATACCTACAGCTTTTCATTTGCATCCGCATCCACATTCACTTTATATTTGACTTGCTTATTTATTCATGTTGGCTCTGCTAGTCTGCCCGATTTTCATGTGATGCTTAGAATGAAAACCCGTTGTTCAAGTTAAGCGCGTAATATCGTGTCTGGTGGTGCTTGCTGAAGTGAAAGTAAAAACAGTTAAAAGGCAAACGGCACTTGAGCAGGATTTGGTGGACAGCATGTGTCTCATCTGCAGAGATTTGTTTGTGTGGAAACAAAGAGCGCCGCGGCGAGGGACTCCCGGTAATGATACGTTGGTGTGAATTTCTGTTTTAGGTATCAATAAATTCACCAAGAAATTACGGAACCCGTACAGCATCGACAACAACGAAGTGCTCGATTTCCTGTCCCGAGTGCCTTCAGATGTGCAGAAGGTAAGCCCCCGTGGATCAGGCAGCCAGGAAGCCCCAAATCCCACCGCCCCGCAGCTTTGCACCATGCGAGATCCACCGTACTCCCAGGCATTCTTCACTCTTTTCTGTATAATTAGCCCTGCCTGTATAATTATGCAGCCGCGTATAATTTCTGTTGTGTTTTGGTCACGATACATCCCTGGTGGAGGTCTCCGCACAGCTGCCTGTTCCCATGCTGTCTCTGGAGTGAACTCACCCAGAGACTACGCTCCTCCCTGACCTCCGAGTGAACGCAACTTGGCAGAATAAATATTACTTCTCACAAACCGCTGCATCCGTCATACACTTGGAGCCGGCCGCATCTCGTCTGGATCTCCTCGTGTTTGTTCAGCGTCACTGTCCTCTGCCTCGACGCTCTTTGACCCCGTTTGTCTTCCTCCTCGTCTGTGAGCGGGTCTGGAGGCTCCCCTCTTTCTCCCTGAAGTTGTAATAGGTTTGGTTTAGGCATGGAAAACAAAGTATTGGCGCTAATATTGATATAGGTCGATATTTATATGGGATTTTTTCAAATGGTGGTGAAATCAAAGTCTTTTTAAACAGACCGGTGAGTTACAAAGCAAATAGAAGAGCAATGAAGCTAAAGAAGTGGCTGTTTGGGCCATAAAAATGATATCATCTCACTTTGTAATCATATTGACATAAAATATTGATATAGTCATGGGCAAATATTAGTTACAAATATTGGAGTTCAGTATTGGCTGAGGAAATTCATATTAGACCATCTCTTGTCAGGTCATAACATTCTAACCTGCTCAAATACTAAATTGATTGGCAGAATTGATCATGTTAATTTCCGCTAATGTTTGGGTGGTTTATTGTTAATATTTCTTTAACATCTACTAAAAGGCAACGTCTTCTACAAAAACAAACTAGCAATGTATTGAAGTAAAAGTGGTGGACTTGGTAGTTGATAAGACCGGCACTGGCATCGTTTTTGTTTTTACATGTTTTAAACGATCTAAATATAGAAGTGTTTATATGTTCTTAAAAAAAATCATTTTCAACACAATATAATAGTACTTTCTTTGTGTTGCCATGTTTTCACATCTTACACTAGACCTCATAATGTTCAAGGTCATTCTAAAACTATTCAGCAAAGGTCAACGTTTGTCCTGTTTTATCTTTTTAAAATAGTATCGATTATCGATACTTGTTCAAATGAGTATGTAGTTTCGATACTAGTTTTAGTGTTGATTAGTCTCTGATTTCTGATACTTTTGTCAAGCATAGTTATTTCCCGAAAAGCTTACCCCTCTTTCCTTTTTCTTTACTTTTCTTTTTGTTTTGTCTTTGTTTTAAAATAGTTAAAAACTTAAGTAGTATTTCACTTTAGAAATAATAAAATGTGAAATGTTTAGACAGTAATTCAGATTCAACGTTTGTGGATTCTGTTTGGATATTTCTTTCAAAAACAATGAATTGCCCTTAGACATTTCATTGTTTAGACCGCTGCCCTTTATCTGAAATGATGACACAGCCCATGAAGTTCTTATTTCAGTTTTAGTAATTCATAAGCTGTTTATGTTTATGTTTATGTCTTGTTCAGGTGCAGTATAGTACGACCAGAGGCACCAGGAGGAAGAAGACCCTGTAGTACTCATGCTGCTCTTTGCACAAGGAACTGGCTGGATATTTAGTTTGGTGACATGTGGTACTTTTGAAATGTAATATTGTGGTGAATGAAAATGTATATTTCAACCGAATATGTAAAAGCTGTAATGTATGTACGCTGTATGTATTATATATTTGCATTTCAACTCTTGTAACCGCTCACAATGACAACCATAGTATTGTACAATATTTGGTTTTCCTATTTTAATTTTATTTTAAAATTCTGAGATTTAACAGATAAATATATAGTATTTTCCTATATGAAGACGTATTCTTGCAAAATGCATTTATCAATTTGAGTAATGATAAGTTGAATGCCAGATTGAATTGTATGTTCAAGGGCGAATGATACACTTGACAGACTCAGATTTATTTCACATCACGCACTTGTATAAAGTACTTTTGATAGGTTTTGCTTTTGGTCAAACCCTCATCAAACTTGCATTGCACTCCATTTGGTATTTTACCTTTTAGCTCTTTAGCGCGATCGGGAGCGGCTCTGTAATACACTATTTATTAACTGTTCTGGTTTAGTCGGTTTGCCTCTCATATCCATCAGCAATAAAAACTCAGCTGCCTTTTGTCTGCGCGCCTGGCATTTTTTATCGTCTGCTACAGGAATGTGTCTAATAGTCCCACATCTGAGCTCGTCTCTTCATTAGGCTTTCATAAAGTGGTGCTAGGCTGCGCGAGACCTCTCCAGCACCCGGCCCCCCGCTGTTTGGAGGGCCCTTGGGCGTCGCCACCAGCGCGGAGGACCTCGCTGACCTCCTCTCAGTTGCTGTGACGGGACGCCTGAAGCCAGCATCCTATCAAGCAGCGCAGCCAGACAAACCTGGGATACGGGTCCACACGGGAGGAGGACGAGGAGGAGGAGGAGGAGGAGGATTTGAAATGCAGCCACAAGCAACAACAACACCACACCAATTTAGAGATTGTACAGCTGGAGTGGTTAAGATGTGGTAAGACAAAGGGATTTCAGGGTTTATATTGTGAACACGTGGATGCTCAGGAGCGCTCTTACTTATTTAAGTGAAATTATAGTAAATCTGAACTCAAATAAAAGGAGCAATTACGTCAAACAATATGCCACTTTTGACAATTAAATGTCCCGTGTAGAACAAAACCACTTATGTGTTTGCAATAGGGCTGAACGATTATAGAAAAATATATTGCATTTTGTATATTTGTGTTTGTTTCGTTTTGCCGCGTCCAGGAGAATTGGCAAAAAGACTGAAATATGAAAACTAACGGAAGAATCCCATTTCAGAACATGTTTGTGCAGGTCTAAGCTTCAGGGTTGGCGTTTTTTTTATGCAGAACAAGAGGATGTTTTGTTGTGCATGAAAATAAATGATGATACTTAAAAAGTTGCAGTCTTTGCCTCCATTTAAATTGCGATTTTGATTTGATTGTGATTAATCTTGCCGCCCTTGTTTGCAAAATTCTGAAAATTACCCCAATTTAACCAATTTACAATTCAGTTCTGTGCAGTGAATATGTTACACAATGATATTTTGCTGAACAGTCTTGGGGGAAGTGGAGAAAGTGTCAGTGGACGACCTGCGCTTCTCTTCATCTGCTATAATGTTGACTTAGATATTCAATATTAATAACCTGCTGTCAAGGACACTGGAAGGACATCTCAATTTGACACTTATAGGCTGTCCATGAATATGTAAAGGCAAGGGAGAGCCTCGGAATTACAAAGTAAAATCATGGTTCACACGAGGGGACTAATGTGATGTGGCACTCGCATTCAGATGGGCCACAAATGCAGCAGCTGATCGGTCTCCACAGACTTGTTAAAGCTCAGATATTAGACTTGAGAATCTTCTGCTGTGTTCAAGAGGAGCACACAGATTCTGAATTCTGAAGGTGAATTCTAATATTTTCATCCAAATATGAACAGTTTTGTTCACTAATTAAATTAATTACACAAGATATGGACGTATCAGTGAAGATTAAATGGTTCCTTTTGTTCTACTAACTTCATTAGGATCATTTTGATAAATATTTGGCACACTTCATAACAGCCTGGTGCAACCATCTGCTTAGACATACTTGGCAGTGGTTGAAAGTAACAAAGTACAAGGTTTTAGGTATCTGTACTTTCTACTGGACTGAAAAGGAGAAGTATATTTTTCTTATAGTTTGAGGTCTTCTGAATTGGCTGAGAGGTTCTTTTTAAACATGCTCATGGTGATATCCTGCCTGAAGGTGTAGAGTTAAAGTCCTGGCGTTGAGCATACTAAATGTAGAAATAAAAATGACCAGGAAAATTAAATGTATTCAATCGCTGCAGTTCCTTATCAAGAGCTTTACATTTGACTTTAATTCTTTTCCAAAGCTTCTTTAAATACTAAACATTGAAATACTTTTACTTAATTCGATTTGTTTGGTTTTTTTTTGTTTTGTTTTTTTTATATGTAACACTTTTACTGGAACTTACTACAACTAAACAGAGTACTTCTTCCACCACTGGAGCAGACAGATAAGATAAAATAAATATAAATTAAACCTCCATTTAAAAGGTGTTTACATGCAGTTATTTATATTTAGATTGGAATCATTAAACATAATTGTTCATAATAATAAATAATTTAATATATAACTAGAGATAGTAATAATAATAATAATAATAAACTGAGATATTTTGTTGACCGTTGTAAAGGCAGGACAGACTCTGGGGTCGGGAGGTCAGGGATGGGGCTGATGGTGTCCTGTCCGTTTGTGGAGAAGACCGTTCTTCCGTAGTGCTGATGGAGGAGTCTTAGAGTGTGTTCAGGTTGTTGGTGTTGCATCAGTAGAAGTTGTTGGCCATATCGGCCCAGTTGCTCTGGGTGTGTGTGTTGTGGTCACTCCTGTGTGTGTTTGAAACCCAGAGCGTGGTTGGTCTTGTGCTGGATGATGCTGTCTTAGACGGCACTTCTGCCTCTCCGTTTGTCTTAAGCAGAGAAACAGCCGGCTGCAGTCGTTCTGGTCCTGACAAGACAAAGTGTAGATGTGGAAGGGCTGCATGGAGCTGCTGATCAGGTACCTGTAGTAGTTTTTGAATGAAGACCAGGCCTTTGCACCCGGCAGGTCTGGGACCAGCACATCTGCGCTTTCCTGGTTTTTGGATGCAGCAGGTTTCCTTCCAGGAGGAAGACCTCAGAGCCATTGTTGGTGGTCAGGTGCCTGGGGCAAATGTCTTCAGCGAGGAGTTCCTTTGAGACATCTCCTGTGGGACCTTCAGACAGTGGCACGGCAGGGGGTCGCAAGATTATTTCAAGGTTTCATTTTAAAATTATTGCACTGTATTTATTTATTTTTAATTGAAAACTGTGTTTTAAAAGGTTTACTACTTCTAAATTATAACAGACATCTAATTAATTCTACTTTGAGCGTCCCGAGTCGGTTGCATTGTTATTTTGGGGGTTCTGGCCTGAAAAGTTTGGGAACGTCTGCTCTAAGGAATATGGAGTGACTCCACAACACTAGGCTCAAAGTAAACTTGTGAAGAGCTCAGCCTGTGGAAAGCATGTTTGCCACACTATTTATCTAATGGTTTTTAATAGCTTTTTGATTAAACATTTGTTTTGTATCAAACAACCATAACAAAAAACTTTTTCAGACCACATTCTAACACTTTATCTCAAGCATGTAACCAAGCTGAGTCATGCGTGTCAGCTCTTTGAAGGTCACAAATGTCTTTGCTCAGCGTATTTCGTACTGACTGTCTCCATCAAAGCAGAGACATTCAAACATTCAAATGAAATGCATCTGACCTATATATTGCTCTGTCCTTCTCTGATGACCTGTGTAATTAAAATCCCCTGTGTGCCTTTTATGACAAGCTGTTCAAATTGCAGCGAAAGCCGCGTGTCCCTTTGTGAGGATGATCGACGGCCTATTGAAACTCTTGCATATGTAGGGGATGGTAATAGGCTCCTATGGGACGTGTTGCTGTGGCCACGCTCAAGACAGCTCCTCTAGTCACAAAATGAATACTAAATTGTCTCAAACAGAATGAGCCATTGTGCAAACCCTTCATGCAGGGGACTCGGAGCCTGCTGGTTACATCTATCTACTCCTTTGACAATTCCTTACACGCGCTCATATTTTTCCAAGTTCTTACATTTGCATCTACTGTCGGGTTCTGATTAAATACACCCTTCCAATTGTGATTTAACTACTGCATGTTGGTCGTAATTTTAGAAAGTTTCATCATTGCCAAAAACATGCAGGCACTGACATTGGCGGCTCGGGCCAATTTGACCAGACTTAACAAAGCTGTTTACAAACATCTATTGAAAGCAAGTTGGTTCTGTGCTTCCATATCATTTATTTAGTTTAGTCTTTTCTGGTCTGTATGGAAAATATGTAGATTAGAACTGTAGCATGGAGTCAGCTATGTCATGATTATATCTGGAGAATCATGCTGCCTGATTAGTCCATTTAATTATCGCATGTAAACCTACTACACCTCCCTTGAATCCTGGCCTGCAGTAAAGTGTAAAGATGAATTGTGAAAAGAATGCGTGTTTTCTCTCTCAACACCCCCCCGCCCGCCTCAATCTCATCAGCCACCGTGATTAAGGTTTGGCATTGGGGATTGTGCTGTCTTTTTGGAAGAGATATTTCAGCTGCATTTCTGACACTCTGAAAGGAGAGGGAGATAAAGGAGGCGTCGGGGGAAAAACTCCTTCCCGTTGTGCGAGCCCTGGAGAGGGCCTTGAACCCTGCCATTCACTCCTTTCTCTCCATCAGCTGAGTCTAATTGCCAGAGAGGACAGGAGACCCCGGGCCGGATCGCTCCTTATCCTCTTTGGAGCTTTCAGGCGGCGTGAAAGGCGAGCTTCTGCTTTTGATCTTTTCTGCGATTCGCTTTTTCTTCTCTGTCATCCCTACCATCCTCTCCTCGGGAGTGACACCAGCGCCTTTCACGGGCTGCCCCTGTCTCCATCTGCCCAAAATAATGACCGAGGCGCAGGCTTTATTAAGCAGAGGTGCAGAAGGGAGGTCAGTGCTTCGGGATGGCCCCTCTTTTCCACATCTACTCCATAGCCTGTGTGTCCATCCCAGGATCCCCTCTCCTGCAGCGGGACAGGGCGCGGACAGTGAGGCGGGCCCTTTCCCAGAGGCCATGCTTCAATAAGGACCCTGGGCTGCTTGAGACAATGTGGCCTGTGTGATCCCTCAGCCGGGAGAGGGCTGAGACGATGCCCCGCTCGCCTGTCCCATGGGAGGACCGAACCACTGGTCATTGTTGACAGCTAATGGACAGCATCTTTCCCCTCCTTGTCCCCCGTGGACTGTGTCACTCAGTGTGGCTTAATAACAACACTCAGACTGGTCTCATGGAGGAATCCTGTCCTGAACGCTGGTGTGTTTGTAGATGAAAATCATGGCCCTCTCAAATCTGAAAAGCTAACACTGGGGGGGAAATGGGATGAATGAGACCGACCACCAAGGACAGCATTCAGACAGGAAAATTCAATATAACACATGAAAAGGAAAAACTGCCAAGGCCTTGAAAAGATTCCAAATCACTTAATCGAATTAGAACAAGAAGAATTGGTAACACTTTGGTGCTTTCCAGGGCTCAGATGTAAAGGACTAAATGTAGTTTAAACATTTTAAATGAAGATGATAAAGCGATATGTTGTAGTCATTTTTGAAGACTTTGTGTGAGAGCGGTGCGAAGGGTCTGGAAAATATCACTCCTAACCTTGTTTGAGTGTTGTCATTGTGTCTCTGGGCAACACACTTCACCCATTACCTTCTCCCTCACAGTAATATGGAAATATGAAGTACAAACAAAGAAACATGCATATAAAAGCGATTAAACATTTCCTCATGCCGTCCTGCACATACATATTGACAAAAATGAATAATGCAACTTTTTTTTTTAGGAATATCCTGCTAAGAGTCAGTCAATCCAAAATAAATTTATAAAAACATGTCTTTAAATGCATTAATTGAGGTTTAGTCATCAAAAAAATTTATCACAAAAGTGCAGAAATCTCACCTTATACCATTATTTGAAAGTTTACAACAACTTTTTCCCTTTGTATATCTATCAGCCCTTTTTACATTTGTACTCAAATTTTGAATATTATCAAAAGGACATTCACAATATTATCTATATTTTGCGGCCAATGAAAGTGTGAAGATTTGCGCGCGTTTACGTCCATGTGTTGTATTTAGTAATTGTGGGAGAGAAAATGCAGTCGGAGCCGAAAGGACCATTTGTCGACGGGAATTTCCTCTCCGAATTGTAATTAGTTTTGTCACGATAGTAGGATTTCAAACACCATTTCGATACTGAGAAGGCTCGATACCGATTTCTATGCAAGACAATAAACTGTACATTTCAACACAAAATCATAGTACTTTCTTTAGCTTAGCGCGTGGTCAAAGCTCAAAATCGTTCTAATACTGCTCAGGAAACGTCAAATGTTGTTGCGTATGTGCGATTTAGCTTTTTTTATCGATACTTGCTCAAATGGGAGTGTGCACATTTCTGCTGGAGCTTTATGGCACCAGACTATAAAGTATATCATATGCTCCCAAGGCTGGGCTCAAATGTTTTTTCCACTGTTGTTGTTTTCCCCGTTTCATTTTTTCATGAGCTGCATTTCAGTGGCAGTGATGGATCCTGGAGTGCAGGAGAGCGAGGGAGAGAGGGAGGGAAAGGTT